>CM060268.1:15776697-16203623 GCA_030684275.1 Acipenser oxyrinchus oxyrinchus
TATGTTTAATGATTACACGTTTAAATACAATTAAACTTCTTTAAAATAATTTCTGGGTGAGTATTTATTTGGTCTCTACTTCAGTAGAAAACATACTTTGTTGGCTTTCCAGTTTGGATACATTTTGTAAAGATGCTTTAAATTCACAAGGTCACACACCCTGGAGGGCCGTATGGTGCTAATGCAATGGCTATGAGGTCATTTGAAATTAAAAACAGCTAACAATAATAGTTTTAACCCCTTAAGGTGCACAAGGAATTGAGCAGTTGTTCAAACGGTTTCTTCTTAAAATACATTTGAGCATGACTCAAGTATTCTGAGGAGGAAGCTGACCATTTGGATGAACAGACCCAGCCTCTCAGTACATTTTAAACCTGTTTCGTGCACCTCATTGCAAAAATAAGAAAGGTAGCCTAATTTCTATTTGTAGCATTTATATTTACACTTCGTAGAGTACCTTTGTTTTTTTATATTGTAATCTGAAGTAGTGTTTATTGTCTGTTGGCAATTGTGAGATTATACACATAATGAAGAGGAAACATCTTAAAAACAACTTTGTAATGCAGGTAACGATAACAAAACATAAATCCTTCTTATTTTCAAGCTTTTTGTTACATACACAGCCTATAAAATTAAAATAAAACTTGCCAAATACAAATTTGTATAAATAAATAGAATTACACTATCCATGGCAACCTACCCTTATTTTTATCTAGACAAAGGCAAAGGGGGAAAAATTACAGCGATTTTGAAACAAATCTTCCTGTAGAAATGATCAGGCAGTTTAAAGAGACTACAGAGGGCAGACACCATGACGTGAGAACTGAGGAGAGAGAAAAAAGCATGGGTGGAAATAGACAAGCAGTTTAATGCGGAGGAAAGGACTACACAAGGGTCAGTAAAACAGCTACAGGTTGCATGGAAATAACTGAAGCAAAAGGCAAAAAGAAAGAAGAGAAAAAACAGAACTGGAGGCAGACCTGTAGAAAGACAGACGACCCCCTGTCACGCACAGTTAAAGAGATTACACCCCAAATCTTTGCCCATATTGAAGAGGTACCAGATAGCGATATGAGACGGGAAGAAATAGCAATAGCATGCTCATCTCCAGAATCGGTGTCAGGGTAAGGTATTTATTTATTTATTACTAAAATACCTGAACAAAATTACAATTGTAATCTTTATTAACACATTTTAAATACTCTTTCAGGTCTTGTTGTCTTTTCAAAATCAAATATTTGTTCGAAATCCAATAAATACTCATCCATATTCCAAATACTAAACAAAAGAAAGTAGCCTCCTCCTCTACTAAACCAGCCTCAGCTGTGGTGAAAGCAGGCTAAGCTTACTCTGCTGTGGTGAAAGCAGGCTAAGCTTACTCTGCTGTTTACTCAGAGAGTAGCTTCTCTTCCGTTACTCCACATTTATGCAAGCCACCCAATAGTCTTAAAGAGAACAGTGACTCTGTCATGAGATAGTGCCCTGGCTATGATGACATCACTATTGAAATGAATGGGAGGGTGATCACACAGTTACATTCACAGGGAGACACACAATGAAGTCATAAGGTGATTTTTAAAATTGGTTTTTAGTTATACATTTATTTAAATAGCATCATCTTATACAAACAACGTTACGGCACGCTTACAGTTTTCCATATATCTGGATAAGCCCTTATCAAAGTGGAATTATTCATGTTGCTGATATTTAAAGATGCAGCTAATATTTCTTATTCCTCATACTGATAGCTGTCATTCTGAATGCACAGCGGTGCTGGGGGATAGGTGTGACAGACAAACTTGTTAACACTAGAACTACCAGAGTTACACACATACCTAGAACTACCATGAGCAGTCAATCTGACCACCGTATTAAAAACAACATAATATTATAATGAAAGGACAAACAATCAGATATATAGTCATAGTTTTATTCAGGCACCTCATATCAAACATCTGCACAACCAAAACATTGTAAATAAATGAACATTTGAATAGAAATGGGTATACAGACATGTTATATAAAGTGCAACTGCAAAAAACAATACAAAAAAAAACATTTGAAAAGAAGTGCATATACAGGTATATTATTTATATACATAACTGAACAACTGAAATGATGTAAATAAGTAACAGAAAAATGAAAATATACAGACCAGAGTTTTGTGTACGGTTCTGTATCCAGGTATTCCCAAATGGAGTGCTAGCAATCTGTTTCCACATTTGGCAATTCACTGGACTGTCTTTACTTTCACTGCTGCCGGACGTTTCTCCTACGCAACCCCATTCTTCATCTTTCAGTTTTCTGTCAGTGGCAACAACGTTTTTGTCTCCAGATTCACTTTCAGATACATTCTGTATTAATTCTAAGCATTGATCAGAAGTCATACGTTTGACGACTCATTTTCACAGCTCAGACAAGAAGCCATGTAAACTAAAGGCTGCAGACTGTGCCGATCTATTTATTGAACTGTGATTAGTTCTGACATATTTAGTAACCTGAGTGAATCTAAAAATCTAAAACTAGATCACAGGAGATACCCTGCCTGCTTACATGACTGGCACTCAGTAAACTAGATCACAGGAGATACCCTGCCTGCTTACATGACTGGCACTCAGTAAACTAGATCACAGGAGATACCCTGTCTGCTTACATGACTGGCACTCAGTAAACTAGATCACAGATACCCTGCCTGCTTACATGACTGGCACTCAGTAAACTAGATCACAGGAGATTCCCTGTCTGCTTACATGACTGGCACTCAGTAAACTAGATCACAGATACCCTGCCTGCTTACATGACTGGCACTCAGTAAACTAGATCACAGGAGATTCCCTGTCTGCTTACATGACTGGCACTCAGTAAACTAGATCACAGATACCCTGTCTGCTTACATGACTGGCACTCAGTAAACTAGATCACAGATACCCTGCCTGCTTACATGACTGGCACTCAGTAAACTAGATCACAGGAGATACCCTGCCTGCTTACATGACTGGCACTCAGTAAACTAGATCACAGATACCCTGTCTGCTTACATGACTGGCACTCAGTAAACTAGATCACAGGAGATACCCTGCCTGCTTACATGACTGGCACTCAGTAAACTAGATCACAGATACCCTGTCTGCTTACATGACTGGCACTCAGTAAACTAGATCACAGATACCCTGTCTGCTTACATGACTGGCACTCAGTAAACTAGTTCACAGGAGATACCCTGCCTGCTTACATGACTGGCACTCAGTAAACTAGATCACAGATACCCTGCCTGCTTACATGACTGGCACTCAGTAAACTAGATCACAGATACCCTGTCTGCTTACATGACTGGCACTCAGTGGATGCCTGATTGAAGTGCAATAGACATCTCAGATTACAGACGCCATCCCAGCAGATCTGCCAGCGATCTTTTGAAATGTGATTAGATATGACGAGTTTAGATTAGATCCAAAGGCTTATTAGGGCAAACTTCTTCTACATTCTATAGAGCCTGGATGAAAAACCACCAGCAGATTGCTTGTGCATTAAACATGCATGAAGATCTCATCTGCCATTTACAATACAGAGAGGCGCTCATAACCCCTTCTCATTCACAGCTTCTTCTTTGGATTAAAAGTGCTTTAAATAAAGTAAATTTTTGATTACATTTTATAAATTAGAATTTTGCTGGATTTTGCTAGAGCATACTGTATGCACCAGAAATAAATAGTATTTCTGATGTATAGTAATGAAGTGATCATAGAAGGTCATAGGGCCAACCCAGGATACTTAACTTCCCATAACAGCATCTTAACCACTATAGTAAATAGTGAAGGCAGGCTCGGGTGCTCCTGTGTGTTAGACATGCAAAACCAGACCATTTCTCCTCATGGCGCTACAGCGACCCTACTGGCCAGGCACCTAGTGAGCTCAAACAGACACACCGGGCCGTTTCTCCTCATGGCGCTACAGCGACCCTACTGGCCAGGCACCTGGTGAGCTCAAACAGACACACCGGGCCGTTTCTCCTCATGGCGCTACAGCGACCCTACTGGCCAGGCACCTAGTGAGCTCAAACAGACACACCGGGCCGTTTCTCCTCATGGCGCTACAGCGACCCTGCTGGCCAGGCACCTGGTGAGCTCAAAAAGACACCTACAGGCTGGTGGCTCGCCGACATCCGCTCTTCCTCGGAGTAAAGATGCAATTGGCTTGGTCGTGGGTTAGCAGTACACCTACTGACCTTCAGCCTGGATCAGCCTGCAAACAAGTGCAGTTACTAGGGGCCACCCCTAAAGTTATTTTTTTTTCTTTTAATAATTAACGTTCACAAACTCAGTAATTCCCCACAATAGCTCAGGATAACTAATCGGGTCAATGGCCGTCCTCCGATTCTACGACCAAGCCAATTGCCTCTTTACATCCAGGAACTCGAGAGCGGATGTTGGCAAGCTACCGGCCTCTAGAGGTCAAAGGCCAGCCGTGCAGGTGTCCGAGCACCTGGCTAGTAGAGTCTCCTGTAGTGCGATGAGGAGAAACAGTCCCTGACGCTTTGTCTGTCTGACCCGCAGGAGCACCAGAGCCAATGCGATGCTGCTTCCCGAATCCCCTTATCTTCAGGGATTTACTGGAAATGATGAAACTCATAATCAACATATCCTTGGTCTGCTTGTGTGTCCGGGGAGGCATTGCTCATTGAAAACAGACACAGAAGCAGTTTCATAAGAATGCATTTTTTTATTTTATTCAAAAACTTCCTAATGGATATTCTACTTTGTTTAGGTGCTTATAAGAGCTGCACAATTGTAGAAACTGCCCAATGGTTCAGCAAAGTCATTGTAGAACGGGTCGGTTCTGAATTCACACACAGCATGAGGTTGTGTACAATCACATTGTAGAATGGGTCGGTAATGAATTCACACACAGCATGAGGTTGTGTACAATCACAGTGTAGAACGGGTCGGTTCTGAATTCACACACAGCATGAGGTTGTGTACAATCACATTGTAGAACGGGTCGGTTCTGAATTCACACACAGCATGAGGTTGTGTACAATCACATTGTAGAACGGGTCGGTTCTGAATTCACACACAGCATGAGGTTGTGTACAATCACAGTGTAGAATGGGTCGGTTCTGAATTCACACACAGCATGAGGTTGTGTACAATCGCAACACAGACCCTGGGCAGTACAGAGCCGTGTTTGTTAATAAGAGCTCCTCGTGATGCTTCAGCCCCCTGGCAGCTGCACGAGGGGTGGCTTCACTCTGAAGCTTGCTTAGCAGTTGAGGAAGGGTGTGAACACATCAGCACCATGACACTGAAGATCCCATAGACGCTTTCCAAAGAAAATCAGGGGTTAATACTCTCTGAGTGCCCACTAAGGCTGCAGAGATTAGTATTGTTTACTATGGCAATTATGATATTGTATTGCTATGATACTACTTATCGTATTCATTTTAAAATACCGTAAATACAATACAAATTGAACCATTTGATAATCATGATGAATGGAAATTATCTAGTCACATTGCCATCAACAGCACACCGTTTAATTTAAGATATTGTAAGATTTCAAATTGAAAAGGGGTTAAATGTTATTTCAGTCGCCATTGTGTGGTTTTATTACTATGAAATCAAAGGAAAGGATTTTAGGCAGTGGACTGCTTTGAAGTACCAAACACGTCAGAGTCTTCCCATCCACTGGGGCCTCCTCAGCCACCTCAATTTTTGCCGCTGGAGCTGGTACAAGCTGCTTCCTCTTTTTGTGGATAGGTGGCCCTTCCTTTCCATCCTGGAAAGGACAGTCACCGGTGTAGTGCCCCACCTTTGCACAGTGCAGGCACCACAGACCCTCCTCCATCCTCTTACCAAAAAAAAAATAAAATCATCAACACCACAAAAAAAAAACCTTGTCCCCGCAGTACTGCTCCTGGCCTGAGTCTGTGGAGCGCTGTTTCCCACTTTCTGACATCGTATGACATGGATAGCTTGCGTGGTGACATCATACCAGGAAGAGAATTGACACACAGACAGTCAAGACTGCGAGGTATGAATGCGCTGCGTGCACGTTTTATTAATAACTAAAAACAAAACACTTTCCAAAACAAAAAGGCACGAAACAGACAATACAACAAACAAACACTGAACAAACAAGTATTGGTCCAAATCCAGCACGAGTAGCAATTATTATGTTTTTAGTTTCTGTTTCACTCACCTCTCTCCCGTTCTCCACTCTGAACACACTCACCCACCGTGCAGCCAAAGCTGCAGGTTTTTATATTGCGACAGAGGGATTAACTGGCTATTAATTACCTAGTTTATCCCTCTGTCACATTCGGCACAGGTTTTATCATCTGCATGATCAACAGCCAGTTTATCAAGAAGCACTCGCTGTTGCCACGCATTCTCACGATTTTATCTGGATTGGGCATTTTAACCCCATCCATGCTTTAAACCATAACAACAAAACATAGTGTTTTACCAATTAAACAATACGTTTTAAATAATAATACAAGTACAAAATAATACAAAACATAATATGCACAGGGGCTGGGTGTACCTCATCACAGCGACATCATACTATTATTATTATTATTATTATTATTACAGTAGAGTCAATTATCCAATCTTTGATCAACCGTACTGTCTAATCAACCGAACGATCACGTGTGGCGTAAAACGGCTCTGGGATTTAGCTGCCAAAAAAAGGACCAGCAGACTGAGGCCTGTGAAAGTTACAGAATTATTCAGACACCAAAACCTTAGACAGAGCATTGTGTGCTTTAACTTGTTGCAGTTAAGCAAATTAAAACAGTCGCCTCGTTCTTGACTATTCTTCTATTTTGTCAGTAAGGGCTGGAGATCCTGTCTATGTTATTGAGCAGCTAAGAACTTTGATGCTTAACAGCAAGCATCAAAGTATAGAAACATTTTACAGAATTTTTGAAGTTTAATAATGATTCCTAGTTCTGTAATGTGTCTAACTTGTACTGAATTGTATTCTTTGATGATTTTCAAAGTTTGGTATATGGTACGTTTAATTATAGTATTTCATTACCTTAACTTAAAGTTTTACTGAATTGCATTGATTTAATAATTTGTAAAGCTTTATAATGTTGTATGCTTAATGTGATAGAATAGGTTACTAGCTATATATCATCAGAAGGTACTTGTGTATGTTAACTTTATTCTATACATTATTAAAGGTACAGTAATTGTTATAAATACCTGTTCGATTATCCATACAAATCGATTACGTGAACTAGTATCGGTTCCAGTTAGTTAGGATAAATGACTCACTGCTGTATCATTATTATTATTATTATTATTATTATTATTATTATTATTATTATTATTATTATTATTATTATGGCATGGTACGTTCATAGTTCCCATTTGCCCAAATATGCCGCTCCACTAGCACTTGTATTCTCATTACAATGCAGAACACAAACGGCATGGTCTCTTACCAATGGCTCCTGAGTGCAGCATGATAAAGGGGAGCAGTAATAGCATGCAGTGCAGCTATCTGCTATCTCACAATTTAAAACACTTCTCAATACAGCTGCTTCACTAGTAGTATGCAGTGCAGCTATCTGCTATCTCACAATTTAAAACACTTCTCAATACAGCTGCTTCACTAGTAGTATGCAGTGCAGCTATCTGCTATCTCACAATTTAAAACACTTCTCAATACAGCTGCTTCACTAGTAGTATGCAGTTCAGCTATCTGCTATCTCACAATTTAAAACACTTCTCAATACAGCTGTTTAACTTTGAACCTGTTTGCTGTCTTTGTAGGGACCCACACCAGCAAAGGTGAGTGGAATTAGGCTTCTGATTGTGATGATTATTTACCATTGGGCCGACCGGACTTACCCATGTTTCCACAGTGCTTCCAGGAGACTTGCTACACTTGAGCTGGCCTAGATTTCGTATTCTTGCAAAAAATAGCATTAATACCAAGTGTTACTTTTAGTTGTCTTTCACTGCAATTGCATATTACAGCAAACGGGTGTGTTTAATCGATTCATTAATTGTCCAGATGGGGTGATTAATTGATTAAAAGAAAATATGAAGATTAAAACCCCTAGTTTATGTAATTATCCTCTTAAACCTAAGGTAGAAATGGCATGGTTACTTTGACGCAGTATGCATGGGTTACAAGGTTAGCTAGTAACTGCATGCTGTGCCATTGGCACACTGTAAAGCTCTGTAGTTGTAAGCTTCAGTGCGCTCTCTCGTCTGTCTCCCTCTCTTTCATGCTCTCTGTGTGCAGTGTTTACTCTCCATAAGCAGATGGAAGAGTGACTGAAGCTTGGTGATCACATGGGCATCTTTCAGAGTTATCGGCAGTCTAGGAGAGAAACAGGAGCCGCAGATCAAAGGCCACGCTTCCCTTTCCTGTTTTCACTCGTTCTGTTTTTTTTCCACTAGCAGAACGGCCCTCTGAGTTTTCAGTAGGCGAGGTTAGGATGATCTCATGGGGTAAATATGTCCAGCCAGGCAGTGCTGCAGGAGCGCAATGGCATGCAGAAGAAAGGGTTAATGCAAGGAATGTTTTATAGTTACAGTGAACCTGTCTTCACGGTTACCTGCTTTTACCAGCCAGTAAACCCTGCACAGGATCGTGCATACATGCCAACAGTCCCTATATGGTCAGGACAGTCCCGATTTCCTAGCAAATGCCCCGCGTCTCAATGCATAGGAAAAAAGTCCAGATATTTACCCATAGAAAAGAATGCATTTATTCTGCACAGTAGAGTTAATGAAAACCACACGCTGTGCTCTTCATGCGGCTGACACATCTGCTGATTTGCTTCATTGTGTGTTTTTACTGTCATGATGGTTGTGTGGTGCTGAGTTGAGGGGATACGTCTATTATATGATAATGAGTGGTTTTTGTGTAGGATCCCTCCCATCTGTATGATGTGTATAACTGAAGGTCTGAAAGCAGTCTTTACAGGAAGCAGCTGGAAAGAAGACACTGAAGGGGCGGGGACAATTTCACCCTGCAGGTGACCAAGTAATTGCCAGACTAACTGAAAGCATGGCTTGCAAACAGAGATCTCTTTAGCCAAGTGCAGTACCAGATGTCATGATTTAACATAAAAAATACATGTTTACAAGAACGTGTTTCTTTCAAAACTGGCCATTTGAGACACGTGCAATGATGCACAGGAGGTTAGATTGATGGAATTATTTTGATAGCTCCAATCACTTTAAACTTAATGATTAGATTTCATTCTCTCAGTAAAGGACCAACATTGGTACAATGTTACCATGTATTCTGACAAACAAAACATATTTGAACTCATTTACTACAAAGACTTACACTCCACAGTCCAGACAGAGCAAAACTCACTATCTCCACCTGCTGGCAGATACCTGAACTGCTACACTACACAACACTATACACTATTATTATTATTATCACTGTAAAACTCTATAACTGTGTATGTTTAATGAACGATGGTGAGCTCCCAGTCCTCTATTACTTGGCAGTGCAAATCAAAGGCATTTTCTCCAGAACTAAATAACTTCTCCAGAAGTAACAGAACTAAGAAACAACTCTCCAGGTTTCCTATTTGTCACTTTGGTCCTAGTATTGTTTTTCTCCTTTCCAAAAATAGGAGTTAATTATAAAGTCTGGGGTAAAGGCTTTACAAATATACCCCTTAGCAAGTAAGCAATCTCTAAGGGTGTATTTAGAACTTACAGAAACGTGTTAAAGCAGCGCTTGAAGGGAGATATTGACAGAAGCTGCTGATAGGAAACAGTGAGATAAGAAGTTATCATAATGTGTTAATGGCAGATTCAGGTTTGGAGATACTGGTAGCCTGAGGTGCAGTGCTATAGCTGTGAAGGATCAGGCTGGATAGTGAGTGTGGGAGGCTGCTAGAGGAGTCAGGAAGATGGGCTCTCTCGGGGATGCAGTGATCACAACAATCCCGGCACTCTGCGTGGGGGTCCACATATCTGTTTGCTGAGCTGGGCTGCGGCAGTCGATGAAGCTGATGAACATGAGGGGGAGGGGGAGAGTGCAGAGCCTATCAGGGGAAAGGAGCCAGGCACTGGGGCTTCCAGTGTACATAAGAGGACGGGTCAGAGGGTCCCAGCATTGAAATGCAGAACCACTGGTCATTGCTGCCTGTTGAGACAGCTAGACTTCTAAACACATTTCAATCAGGATGAAGAAGACAGAAGCCAGTCCTCCTGGATGAAAACCTAGGGCTGCCTCATCTGTTTATATTCCATCGTTGTGGGACTGGGTTAATCATTGCCTGCTTTACCTGACTTGCTGAATAAAGATAACATATCGTAGACCCTGATACTGATCTGATACGCCTGACATGTTTTTTTTTGTGTCAGATAGAAATAATGTCACATTAAAATTAGCTGTACTGTTCCTATTTAACAATATCCTATAGAAAATATAGTAAAGGGCATCTAATCTAAGCTGATGTATTCAAGGATACCAAGATATGCATTATTCCTCTGTCCCGATACTTGTGTATACATTGTGCATGAGTTAAGTCAGTAGATGCAGACTGCTGTACATAACATACTGAACACAATACCCAGTGCAGAGTTCTGCAGCTCTGGAAATACTGTAAGCTGCTCCACAGCTCCACCTACTGGTACAGACACAATACCATCTACAATATTTACTGTGGCTATGTTGAAGCAAGTGCTAAAGCAAAGGCACGTTTTCATAATGCCATTTTAACACTATGAAACTGCCAAGAAGTTTTTATCTCATAAGGTGAAAGGTCCCATATAGATTTGAATATTCTGAAACACGAAACAGAACGTCCTTTTTTATTTGGATTTTGATTTCATTAAACTATGAAGTGATTGTACAGTAAATTCAATGACTTCCCCAACCATTCACAGTAGCATAGCTCTCAAATGCACAGTTTTGAAAGAAACACATATTTTACAAGCATGTATTTTCAATTGGAAACCTGATGTCTGGTACTACATGATCTGTTTACATGATTAATGTTGCGCTTCCCTGATATTTCACCTGCCCCTCCTCTTCAACGGCTTCTTTCCTGTCATTAAGCAGCCCGACTGACATGCTTTCAGCCAGTAACATGCTTCGACCGAGACCATAAGTGTGAGAGGAAGTGGAAATATAACACATGAGAGCAAAGTGTGGAACCAGATCTTTTACACCTTGTGTTTCTATACGTGTGCTTCATGAGAACTACAGTACATAGGGAATGGACGTGTAACACAAATAAGATTCTTGGAATGATTTTGTCAGCTACAATTTCTTTACAGAGGAGGTGCTGGGGTCCTGTATAATATATCAGTACATTAGGCTGACTGGCATAGTTACAAGCAGGTTTCTAGAAGGTGATAAACCACTGTGCTGAGAAGAATGAACTGTTTAAATAGACCCTGAGGAATAATGCATTGTAGAGTAACACTTGACATCATCCGGGGCACTGCAGCTGCGATCAATACAGAAATGCTGTTCCCAGAGTAAGCAGCTTTGAATGCTGTTTCAATGTACTTCTTACGATTGATGGTGTTTGCATTTGGAGCCGGGACGGGTTATTTTGCTCCAATGTGGCGTCACTATCATCTCTCTCTAAATCTGCCTTTACCTGCACAGAGCTGCTTTAGAAAAGCTTCATTGCTGGGACTGAACTATCTTCCTCATTCTATTCATGTGACAATGTGACTCGGCCAGCCCCACCCACTCGACATCTTTACTCCATTTGTTCTTCTAATCTTTTTGTTTTAAAACAAAAAAAAGAGTTGCTTTTTGTTTCGGAGAAAAATGCGTTTAACTAAATCTGTTAAGCATTGGTGTCCTGGCTTTGGAATGAAGTCTGACTTGCCCTAAACAAATCAAGTCGATTGATACCCTATTTTAGCAAATCATGCAGGGGACTGGATAAACTCAATCCATCATTTGAAATTGGAGTAAGACCAGAATCCATGAATGTTTAAAATGTGACCAGTAGGTGGCAGCACAGTCTTTCTACCCGCGATCATTTAGAATAGTGATTCTCAAACTTTTTTGTCCGAAGACCACCTGTTTTTTTTTAATCTCGGTGGACCACACAATAAACAGTATAGCTGACTGAAAAATAAGCACGTAAAAAAACACTATAATAATAACAACCGTAGATTTACCTTTCTTTCTTTTTTTTAAATTTAGTCGTTGGCAACGTTTTCTCCCCAATTTGGACTGCACGATTATTATTTTTATCCCGGTTCACCGCTGCAACCCCCCGGCGACTGAAACACGCGTCCTCCGAAACGTGTTCCTGCCAATCCGTCATTTTTCGCACTGCGGATCCACAGCGATGCCACCAGACCTATAGTGCCAGAGGACAACACAGATCAGAATGGCTCCACTGCAGACCAGCAGGCGCCCTATCAGCCACAGGGGTCGCAGGTGCGCGGTGAACCATGGATGGCCCTGCCAACCTAATCCCTCCTACCCGGGTGGCGCTCGGCCAATTGTGCACAGCCCTATAAGACTTACCTTTCTTTGTTTTAATGCGATGAGTGGGCCTGTTTCTGTGAGCAGAGTTATTTTAAAATTGGAGTTTTAAAGAACGGTTCTAGTTTAATTTTCATTAACACGAATTTACCGAGATGGGAAAAATTGATTTTATTTTTAAATTGATAATTACAGCAGAAGTTGATTTGTGTGAATTCATAATCTGTGAAGTTACAATACCCCTATGTACCAGCACAATCAGAGCTATGAATCTCCAGCTATAATCTTTATTTATAAAACAGAATGTTTGGATGCTGCACGCTGATTGGCTGATTGGATTTTTTTACCCTGCAGTTCTATAGCACTGTACAATGCACAGCGGAACTTATTTTTGCCGAAGCACAGTTCAATTAATAAATGATCAATACACAACATAGTAAACGCGCAATAAATCTACACGTTGTGAGAGGTCTTTTAAAGTTTTAAAATGAGTGACATTCCTTTCGTCACATTTGATCTTTTCGGAGGCTTGACAGTAGAATGGCTAGAATTACAAGAAAAACCAAAATACAATAAATAAAAAATAGCAAGAGACACAAAGATTTAACAAAGAAATGGTAATCGTCTTGAAAATCTAAACGGTCTGTTACGGGAATTCTGTGCTTCAGTGAGCAATTCGGCTGATCAAGAGTGCTCAGTTTTGTTATGTTGTAATTGTAATTAATTCAAATGAATGAAGCCTCCATGCTGGTCTCAGTCACTCCGTAAACAGTGCTGACATAAACCACAATGATAGCCTGTTAATGACCAAGCATTAAACATGCCAATAATGTATTTTTCTATTAGTTTCTCCAGGTCAGAAGTAGTAAGGCATGGATAGTAAACTTTGTCTTTGCCTCCTTTTCTGTATCTTTTCATTATCAACAAAAACACATGATTGGCATTTTTAAATGCTTGGTCATTAACAAGGCTAACAACATTGGGAGTTATGTCAGCTCTGTTTACGGAGCGATTGAGACCACCACGGAGACTTCATTAATTTGAATTAATTACAATAAATGTAAATGTTGAAAACCTCCAGTTTAATGTTTGCAACAAACAGAATCTTGTTTGGGGGACTATTTTGTCTCCAAAGCGGAAGGATAAATACAATTAAATAATTTTTTAAAAAAAAACGTTATTGTATCCGTTTATAAGTGTGATAACACTCCACACTTTTTTTTTTTTTTAACTTGGAGGTATTCTCCATGTATGCATTTTCTTCCTGCTTCTGTAGCTGAGTTTTTAAGGTCACACATTTTGGGTTTGCAATGGCTCTGTAAACTATGCTGCCGCTTCCTTTCCATAATCATGTAACTTTTCTACGGACCCCCTGAAGAGAGCCGGCGGTCCACAGTTTGAGAACCGCTGATTTAGAATGTACAGGGCCAGGGCGTCACATGACCAATCCGCTGCTCATAGGTAAAGTCCTGTGAAAGTCACGGGAGAATTAGAACGACATGTCTAACCTGAAATCCTAACCTCCAGATATCTGTGTAGCCATTCCAGCTAAACTGATGAAAAGAATAATTACATAATCAACCCATTAAATTATGACTAGAAAACACCCACTAATTATGACAGACAATTGTTGCCATTCTAGAAATTGATGTGTTTAAAGAAAAAGCTTATCTCGAGACTTGCAAATAGATGCACCAACAAACTCAAAAAGCTTTTCCTTGAGAGAGCCCACGCAGCAATATCCACCTGGTGTGCTGCACACTGATGAGTAGAACTTATTTTGAAAGCCATAATGTTAGAATTCATCAAACGTATAATAAAGCTCCAGCTGCACAGCACAGATGGCAGAATAAACAGTGTGCTGTTAAAACTTTCCATTAAGTTTTTGAAAAATTGACGAGTCACTACAACCCTGATCAATGCAGAATAAAACAACGTTTTATTCAACCAGCTCACACGTTTCTGAAGGCAGTGAGGATTCTAGACCCATGACATGTTTGTAGTTTGGATAAAGAGCCCCTCCCGTTAGATTGTATTCCAGGGTTTGAGGCTGATTGTAAATCATAAATGGAGGGTTAGCAACTGTATGCAAAAGAAAACGGCAGCAGAATTTCTTTGACCTAATTTTTGGAGAAAAATTTAGCAAGAAAGGCTAAAATATATTTGTCAGATGTTACCAAATCTGTGGATGCTGAAAGAAGTGTTTTTTTCATATGGACACATTTTCACACAGCAACGTCAATCCATGAAAGAAGACATAAATAACCCTTATGGGCTTCTTATGAACAACATTTTTTTTTTACATTACATTCAAAGAACAAAACAAAGAAAAATGAATAAAAACAGCTTACATATGTTACAGAATCTATCAAATGCCCAGATTCCAATAAATGGTTATAATCAGGGGTTCACATGACTTGTATCATTAGGTTCTCACAGGGGTACCAGTAGAAATGGTTTGGTACTCACCAAAATTAAGGGTCATCCTCCATGTCGCTGTCTATCCACCTCCTCCTCCGACAGTTCAAAAAACTGGGATGTCAAGGATCAGGGGTGTAAATCTGGAGCTAGATTCTAGGGTACCTAATAATAATTATTATTATTTAGCAATCATAGATGACAATAGTTTCTCATTAGGACTACTTAAATGACCTCCCACACTCATCACACACACAGGAGAGAAGGTTTGTGTCATTGTAAGGGAGGCTTGATTAGGGCGGCATTGAATAATTTTGCACCAGTAGGCTTTCTGGTGCTAAACTTTCAAAGCGATTTGCACCCCTGTCAAGGATGCTGGGTTCAGGATCAAAGGTTTCAGTGTCCTCTTACACACATGAAAATGCATCAGAACAGACTGAGGCTGAAAGGCTGGAACGATATTTGTTTTTTAAAATGTTGACGTATGAAAACCCACGCTCACAAGCAGCACTGCTTAATTGCAGTGTCAGACACAACAGCAATAGAGTCTGAATGTTTAAGTAGGAGTCCAGATTGCTGGTTATTATGATTTTTAATAACTCTGAATTGACAGCTAAACTGAGATCCCTGCTATCATTGGTTGTTTCAAGTGTCCATTAAAAGAACACGATTAATGTTCTGAACTGGAGTGATTCCACCAATCGCTTTCAATTTATTTTTTTATAAATCCTTGAAGCAGCCAATGATAGTGCTAGCAGGGAGGGACTTTTTAGTGAATTAGAACCCTCCTGCCTTAAGTGAAATCTGGGGACTGGTATTTAATTATGGTCAGTGATAATAAGCTCAGTTACCCGGAGATCGTTGACAGATCCCAGAGACCTTGAGACTCAGTAGAGAATCGGGAGGGTAGGCAGGTATGGGTCGCAGTCAGATAATATGCTCGACCTTGACGTCAGCACCCTTGCTGTACATATGAAATGCTTTCCTGTTAAAAATGCACTGACGGAATGCATTAAAAACAATATGGAAGTCTGCATTTGTTTTTACTGGTGTGAACGCGTACCTGCGCACCAGTTATGTGAACTGGTTATAATATCTGTAGTGTTCATGGATCGGTGCCAGAAATGGGAAATCTATTTAAAAAAATATATATCTTCTCTTCTGTTGATGAAATTTGTGCCTGGTGAGATCCAGAGATCAAGAAAATAAAAAAAAAAATACGAAATGATTTGTGTAAAAGTGTTCTGGTAAATTAACACCTGTAAATAATGTATTTACACTCATGAGTTCTCTGAAATAATATTGAAAAAAACCTTTTAAAGTCCTGTTATATGTATTCACAGGGATGTAAGGGTTAAATAAACGTCAGTAGCCATCTACAGCATTCTGTTTATTAATCTGCTAATACGTACTTTGTAGTAATGGGATGAGCAATTCAAATGGCTAAAGTAACGTAATGAGAGGATTGTTTAATGATTGCTCATTAGGTGGCTTTAGGAGGCAATATCGACATCTTGTGGCTGAAGGACTAAATTACAGGTTGAAAGACAAAACACAAGGCCCTACTCATAGGAGCCCACGGTTGAGCAATTAGAAACAACAGAGAGCCAATCGCCAGGGATTCCAGGCTGCAATGGCAGTGGAAAGTCATGGGTCCAGGGCAGGAACTTTAATGCCAAGCCTGTGGTACCCATAGCCATGACAACACCTCCTCAAGAACTTTCATCACAGCTGGATCAACAGGTCATAGCCATGACAACACCTCCTCAAGAACTTTCATCACAGCTGGATCAGCGGGTCATAGCCATGACAACACCTCCTCAAGAACTTTCATCACAGCTGGATCAGCGGGTCAGAGCCATGACAACACCTCCTCAAGAACTTTCATCACAGCTGGATCAGCGGGTCATAGCCATGACAACACCTCCTCAAGGACTTTCATCACAGCTGGAACAGCAGGTCAGAGCCATGACAACAACTCCTCATTAACTTTCATCACAGCTAGATCAGCAGGTCAGAGCCATGACAACACCTCCTCATTAACTTTCATCACAGCTGGATCAGCGGGTCAGAGCCATGACAACACCTCCTCAAGAACTTTCATCACAGCTGGATCAACAGGTCATAGCCATGACAACACCTCTTCAAGAACTTTCATCACAGCTGGATCAACAGTTCATAGCCATGACAACACCACCTCAAGAACTTTCATCACAGCTGGATCAGCAGGTCAGAGCCATGACAACACCTCCTCATTAACTTTCATCACAGCTGGATCAGCAGGTCAGAGCCATGACAACACCTCCTCAAGAACTTTCATCACAGCTGGATCAGCGGGTCAGAGCCATGACAACACCTCTTCAAGAACTTTCATCACAGCCGGATCAGCGGGTCAGAGCCATGACAACACCTCCTCATTAACTTACATCACAGCTGGATCAGCGGGTCAGAGCCATGACAACACCTCCTCAAGAACTTTCATCACAGCTGGATCAGCAGGTCATATGGAAATATAGAAGCATGGTATATGGAAAGCTGGAAAGGTGACTCCACATATTGGTTTCGCCAACAACTGTCTTGAAAAAGGAACCACTAGTTGATACCCTGCACTGCTAGGAAACAATCCTCTCATTCATGTCTACTTTTCTGTATCATTGCACTTGAAACCTATAACCTGCATAAACATGGGTTCAACTTGATACTAATCCACACCCTTCAAAATGCATCTAAAAACATGAGAACATAAACATGGGTTCAACTTGATACTAATCCACACCCTTCAAAATGCATCTAAAAACATGAGAACATAAATATGTGTTCAACTTGATACTAACCCAGACCCTTCAAAATACATCTAAAAACATGTGAATATAAACATGGGTTCAACTTGATACTAACCCAGACCCTTCAAAATACATCTGAAAACACAAGAAATGTGTGTTAAGGGGACTAGTCTACTTTTAAATAAAACATATTTCAATGGGGTATGCCTTTTATTTTATTTTTTAGTCGCTGTCAGAGTCGGAGATTATTTGTCTCGTTCGCTTGGTGCTACCGTTGGTGAAGGATGATTGTACATCTTCAGAGACATATTTGTTAAAGTGCCTAAGAAACATAAATTGTGGGTGTTATCAAGTGATTGAAAACGAGACACTTTGTTTGAAAGTGGTCTTGGGGTGCACAGGAGTCAAATATGGGTCAAAGGTCAAGTATAATCTTCAAGACCAATATGCCATTTTGACGTCACTACTGTGGTATTATGCCTTGTTTTTTTGAATGGCTCAGGATGTAAATATAGCCTTCATCCATGTAGAAGATCTATGGGTCAAAACGTGTTAGCTATGTTTGCTGTGACGTTTTAAAGATATGTAGGGCTTCTGTTTTTCGGGTTTTATTAATTGTATTTTTAGGTGCTTATTTTTAGCTATTTTCTAGTTTTATGTAAATCGTTTTTTTGGGGGGAGGGGGGCTTTCGTTTTTGATATAATGTATGAAATTAGTGTTTTCGGTTACTTTCCAAAATGCTTGAGCGTTTTTTTCTTTCAAAATATGTATAGTAGTAACTCAACAGTACTTGCACACTTAACTTGTACCTTCTTTCCTTTGCTGTCTTCCACAATGAAATCCCTATGGTCACGGGCACATTCTTCTGGGGTTTTTGTGTGTAGGCATTTTTTTACATTTCACTACAATTATGTTTTAAAACCTCTGTATCTTAACTGTAATACAGCTTAAAATCCCGCTAACAAGCCTCCATTCCTGATTGTAATCTCATTTTAAATCTCACAAGCAGAGTCAATAGAAATGTAGGAATGTGCTGTCACTCAGTAGTACAAGTCAGGAAGGCGAGACATTGCCCAGCAGCACTGGGAAATGTATTTATTATTATGTTTGTAGTAGGTTTTATTTTTTAATGTGAAAAGGGTAAAGTCAACTTGAATTGATTAACCATTTCCACAGCTTTTCCAGTGTGTATTGGCTATCCACTGATTTTGGACAGAATTCCTAATTCCTTATGCCGGGTGAGGATTTTTTTTTCTACAAATCAGATATCGGTAACTGAGTGTAACAATATTTTCAAATTGCATCTGCTGAACTGCAATGTTCAAACGGCTTTAAACAAAAAGTAGGACTCACTTTATCCATTACTATTAAGTTGTATTAAATGAAAGCCTTTATTTGAGTCAAAATGTTACTGAAAACACAGCTTTGATTGGCTGATTTATTCTATGATGTAATGTTGCTTCTACAAAATCAACAGTCCTTTGACACAGCTGCTTGCAACAAAGTTGCCTGAAACTTGTAGCTTGCACCTCACTTTCTCCAAAGTATCTCTTTCTACATTTTTCTAGCGACATGTAGACTAGTGTCCCCTCGGCTTAAGTCTTACTAAAAAATAAATCTAAAAATATGAGAAACGTGTGTTAGTCTTACTAAAAAATCCCTCATTCATTTGTTCATGATAGAGATTTATTTTCAAAGAATTCCACACAAGAAGGTTCTGTACATTGGTGCAAAGGCATTTCATCTTCCTATTGTAAAATAGACCAGTTCTGCCCTCTGCTGGCAGCTTTAAGAACAACCCTACCTGCAGGCTCCACTAGCTATAGCTGCAGCACACCTGGTCATGTTAACCATTCAAATGACAGCCAGGGTTTTAAGAGTAGTGTTTACATGTTTCTGAAGATTATCTGGAGCCTGAAGACAATTCCTGTAAAACAATAACAGCATAAAAGCACCTTTAATGCTATAAGGATCAGTCTATAACAGTGTAAAACACTTTTGATAATGCTATAGAGACCAGTTTATATCAATAACAGTGTAAAACACATTTGATAATGCTATAGAGACCAGTTTATATCAATAACAGTGTAAAACACATTTGATAATGCTATAGAGACCAGTTTATATCAATAACAAGGAGGCGGTGTGGTCAAGTGAATAAAGAAATGGGCTTGTAACCAGGAGGTCCCCGGTTCAAATCCCACCTCAGCCTCTGACTCATTGTGTGACCCTGAGCAAGTTACTTCACCTCCTTGTGCTCCGTCTTTCGGGTGAGACGTAGTTGTAAGTGACTCTGCAGCTGATGCATAGTTCACACACCCTAGTCTCTGTAAGTCGCCTTGGATAAAGGCGTCTGCTAAATAAACTAATAATAATAAAAATCACCTTTATGCTCTCATGTTCTTTGATTGGCATGAAGCCCCCTGCGGTGCAGGCGGCCGTACGCACGCCACACATTTCTGCATATATCTGCAGAGCCACTGATCCTGTGTCATAAAACTGGGTAATCACGTTATTTAGCAGAAATTGATGAGAATGTCAGATTTTGGGGATATAGGGGTGTCTGTATGTCACACTCTGCTTATATATGGAGTGATTAAACATGTCATTGGCAATTCTTATTCTATATTAGAACGTGCATACTGTTGCTATACATCATGGTCATCAGCTCTTTCATCACACGAGAGCTCAGATTGTGAATTTCCAGCTGTGGCGGGGGTGGGTGTTTGTGGCAGGGCAGAATCCCTGCGTATGAAGGGTAGGGTTTGTGTATCTATATATTGTAAATACTATTGTGTGTAAAAATGTATGTAAATAATGAAGTACCTGACGCTCCTGGGAGAGCCTGCCTGCTGTGTGCGATTACCAGCTGTGGATAATCAGCAAGTCGGTGTGTTCCAGTGGGGCGTCGGGTATAAAGAGGTCCCGTTTATTCACTTCAGGGCAGCTGCAAGGCCGTGTGGACTCTAATCAGCAGGTCGGTGTGTTCCAGCGGGGCGTTGGGTATAAAGAGGTCCCGTTTATTCACTTCAGGGCTGCTGCAAGGCCGTGTGGACTCTAATCAGCAGGTCGGTGTGTTCCAGCGGGGCGTTGGGTATAAAGAGGTCCCATTTATTCACTTCAGGGCTGCTGCAAGGCCGTGTGGAATCTAATCAGCAGGTCGGTGTGTTCCAGCGGGGCGTCGGGTATAAAGAGGTCCCGTTTATTCACTTCAGGGCTGCTGCAAGGCCGTGTGGACTCTAATCAGCAGGTCGGTGTGTTCCAGCGGGGCGTTGGGTATAAAGAGGTCCCGTTTATTCACTTCAGGGCTGCTGCAAGGCCGTGTGGAATCTAAACAGCAGGTCGGTGTGTTCCAGCACAGCATCGGGTATAAAGAGGTCCCGTTTATTCACTTCAGGGCTGCTGCAAGGCCGTGTGGAATCTAATCAGCAGGTCGGTGTGTTCCAGCACAGCATCGGGTATAAAGAGGTCCCGTTTATTCAGGAACTACATGCTTGTGACTTTAGGAAGATGATCAGCTTTCCCCTTCGCTCGCGGAGGTGAGACCAGACCAATCGGTCTCCAAGCTAAGGAAGTGTTACTCAGCGTTCCCCTTCGCTCACAGAGGTGAGACCAGACCGATCGGTCTCCAGGCTTGGAAGTGTTACTCAGCTTTCCCCTTCGCTCACGGAGGTGAGACCAGACCAATCGGTCTCCAAGCTAAGGAAGTGTTACTCAGCGCTCCCCTTCGCTCACGGAGGTGAGACCAGACCAATCGGTCTCCAAGGCTAGGAAGTGTTACTCAGCGTTCCCCTTCGCTCACGGAGGTGAGACCAGACCAATCGGCCTCCAGGCTAGGAAGTGTTACTCAGCGTTTCCCTTTGCTCACGGAGGTGAGACCAGACCAATCGGCCTCCAAGCTAGGAAGTGTTACTCAGCTGCCCCTTCAAGCCACGGAGGTGAGACCAGACCGATCGGCCTCCAAGGCTAGGAAGTGTTACTAAGCTTTCCCCTTCGCTCACGGAGGTGAGACCAGACCGATCGGCCTCCAGGCTAGGAAGTGTTACTCAGCTTTTCCCTTTGCTCGCGGAGGTGAGACCAGACCGTTCGGCCTCCAAGGCTAGGAAGTGTTACTTCCCCCAAGGGGAAATGAAAAATACATGAGAGGACAAGAAGTCACCCCGGCTAACAAGGAATACCTACACTGTAAACCCTGATAAATCAAGTTTACTAAAAAAAAATTGAGCAAACTCATCGTCTTAATATAATTAAGTTTAACAACTAATTTTGTTTTTGTTACAACAACTTTCTCTGGGGCTGACTAAACTCATAACATATATATTAATGTAACTCAATCCATTTGAGTTAGATTTACTTTTTAATAGTCAAGTTAGTTTGAACATTTTTATTTCATTTAAACAATAAAACGTTAGCTGAGGCAACAGAATGTGCAATCAACAAACTGCTTTATTAGCTGCCAGTGCAGCACTTCTGCTTATGCGCTTATTGTAGCATTTACAAGTGCTGGAACCAGGCTGAAGCATGTTGGCAGAGGGAGACGGGAGGAAGGTCACATCCATAGACTGACCACCAAGCCAGGGTTGCCACACACAACACAAGAACACATGTAAGGGAGCAGGCGGGGGCACAAGACACAAGCAAACACAACACACTGGTGCAACCACACATACACAAAACAACAAGACAATAAACAACAAACAATTCCAAACATAAATTGTGCAAGTCCTGCAAGGGCTGATGGAAATCTAGTCCCCTAACTTCTACTTAAACCATTTACATTTGAACAACTTAAGTAAATTTGAATGTTCAAATAACTTAAAATGAATAACATTTGAATTTAATGTAACTTGATTTAATTTATTTAGAATGACTCTGGGGTTTACAGTGTACGCTTAGGGAGGTCGGCGCGGCCACACTTCCGAAGCAGAGCAGGGGAATGCTGAAAGAGAAGAAAATGAACATGCAAAGCAGCAGCCAGAGAGGAACACTGGCACAGATTAAAACAAGCTGCTAGTAAAGAATACAGGGCTTCCCCCTGGCTCAGGGAGAGCCACCTTTGCAGAGGCGAGACTGAACCGATCAGCCTCCAAGGCTGGAAGCATCGATGCAAGGGGAACCTAGAGTGATAGACTGTTTGGATAGATTTGGCCGGGGGTCCCCTCTGGCTCTCGGAGAACCTTCCTGGATGAGGACGAGGCCAGCAAGGCCTAAAGTTGGGAAGTGAGCGTCACTTGCACCCAGAGGGAGACCGTTGCAGAGGTCGTGCTGCGTTTTGGAAGAGGGGAGGATGGACTTGCCCCCAGAGGGAGACTGTTGCAGAGGTCGTGCTGCATTTTGGGAGAGGGGAGGATGGACTTGCCCCCAGAGGGAGACTGTTGCAGAGGTCGTGCTGCGTTTTGGAAGAGGGGAGGATGGACTTGCCCCCAGAGGGTGACCGTTGCAAAGGTGGCGCTGCATTTTGTGAAAATGTGAGATCTACCTGGATTAGAGGAATTCTTTATTTGTTAGCTATATGTACTTTGAGATCATTTCCCATGCCTGTGCTGACAGCACCATCATACAACACAATGGTGTGATTCATTGAGGGGGTGTGCAGGGCCTGATCTCATGGGGGCTAGGGATGAGCCGGTATACAATCTCCGATAACCTGAAGCTGAAGAAAGGCATGGCAATTTTAATGCTTTTTTGTACAATATAACTGTTGTATTGCCATAGTATGTATTATTCTATTATTAAGATCTATACTCTGCTCAAGACAACGCGGTGTTGCAGTTTGTTAGAACAATTTGAACTTACAAATAACTAACTTAATAAAAACAGAATTAGGAAATGATCATACTGCTTAAAACAAACATTTACAAATATTTGTAATTATTTAAGATCAGAAAAGTGCTATTTATTTTTGGCATGGGGTAAATCCAATACATATAACTCCACCCTTAAATGTATTTTATTACCAAGATGTACGTTACCGGGTTTATGTCTACAGTCCACGTGACGTTGCGCAAGTAAGCTTCCAATGTAGTTACTAATGATTATTACACATGGAGTTTGTATAAAGAGAGATTACTTCACTTACCTAAAAAAGTGTGAATACTGTACATAACCTGGTAAACACTACTGTGAGACGAAGCAGGCTGTCCGGCTGCAGCGGCTTGTCTCTGCTAGTAGAGTTCCTTCAAAGCCATTATCAGAACACAGTATCGCTTCACACGTAGACCTTCCTCAGACATCATGGCTGGGTTTAGAAGCATGTTTGCAGTAGAAGAATGCAAAGCCAAACAGAGGAGATGATGGTGATTGACAGCATGTATAAGTGGATAGCACTTTGTTCATAGGAATATGAAGGTAGTGTTAACCACTGTATATCGAATTACGATATCTGCTGTGTAGATTAACAGGAACTGTATTAATACCATAATGCACCTGAACTGCAAAACCGCTACAGTGACTCACCCCTCATAGGGGACCTGTGCTAGGAAGGAAAAATCTGTCTGCATAGTGTACAAAACCATACTACATAAAGACCAGGCTATTAGAACAGCGGACAGATTTAACGTTTTGAACAAAGATCACATAACACCAAAAATGTATTTATTCAAAATGTAATTCTTTTAACAATTCATGTACCGAAAACAGTTACAAAGACACGGCAGAGTAGTCTGTTGTACGCAATTCCTGTTGAGTAGAAGGAGCAGCACACAGTTACTGATCAAACTTAATACCAAGAAAAGAACACTGTTTCTTCCATTTTGTCCTGCCACAATAAGTGTAGAAAACAGTAGATTTTGAAAACTGGCAGGTAGGTTATACAGTTGTTGACAGCCACACTGATATGAGGTATTTAGACATTCTTCCTCTTGATGATCAAAGGTCCAACATTGTCTCCGGTCTCGTCATTGTGTTTGCTGTGAGCTCCATCACAATATGGAAACTGGAATATAAAATCATGAGAACGCATGAGGAACAGCAGTCTACTGGGAGCATGCACAGCAGCACTAACACAGCCAGGACTCCTGAATCTCACACACACACACACACACACACACACATTCTCTTATGCACAGCAGCACTAACACAGCCAGGACTCCTGAATCACACACACACACACATTCTCTTATGCACAGCAGTACTAACACAGCCAGGACTCTTGAATCACACACACAAATTCTCTTATGCACAGCAGCACTAACACAGCCAGGACTCGTGAATCACACACACAGATTCTCTTATGCACAGCAGCAATAACACAGCCAGGACTCCTGAATCACACACACACACACACACACACACATTATCTTATGCACAGCAGCACTAACACAGCCAGGACTCCTGAATCACACACACACACGTTCTCTTATGCACAGCAGTACTAACACAGCCAGGACTCCTGAATCACACAGAGACATTCTCTTCACAACTTTCTCACAAGTCTTACCACAATTTGGGTTTTCACACTTTATATAGGGCTACTGATTTTCCACAATCGTGGAATGGCGGACGGAACGGCAGTATTAGGCATTTTGCAGTGCTGTTCAGTTTTCTGCTTTTTTTTTTGCACTACACCCAGCCCAGTTGAGTTAATTCATCATGTGACTTCACTCACATGTCTCTACTGACACTCAACATGGCGGCTGCACCAACAAATTTAAAAAAAAAGCAATGTTTCAGCAAAAGACAGAGCTATAACATTTTCTGATTGTCTATAAAAGGATGGTGGGATAGTATTCTGCAAGTGTTGCTGTCATTTGATTGATCATGTACGAGTCAATACCATTGAAGATCATATTGCCAATCATAAACACGTAGAGAACAAGAAAGCAATAAAAATGGCAAAGCCCGGCATTCTTCTGCACTGAAAAACCTAGACCTGTGGTACTGCGCTCAAGCTGGGCTTTCCTGGAGTAAGAAATTAATTGCGTATTTAATTATTGTTTAGTTGCTTTCTTTCCACTATCTGCATTTAATAAAGCTATAATTAGCAATGTTAAACCATGACTGTTTCTTAATTAAAATGATATTATCTGACAATGAAGAAACAAGCTTTGCATTCTGTGTCGCTGACAGTTTCCTTCAAACCCATTCTCAAAATACAGTATAATCAGTTCACAGTTCAGACATTCCTCAGACACTTTGCTAAGCTGCCAGCACCATTGCTTGGTATGAAGCTTGTTGGCAGCAGAAGCATGTTTGATGGTGATTGACAGCAAGGTGAAGTGGCTGCAGTGTTCCAGTGTGAGGCTTGGTGAGAAAGCGCAGCAGTATCGAGTCTTGTTTTGTACAAGACATTAAATAAAAAGGTGTTTGTGGCAGGGCTCCCGCCTGCCCCTGTGAATAGTGTGTTTGTGGAGGTGGCTTGTAAATAAAATGGCTTTAATTTCGTAGAATTTAAAAGGATTTCTAAAATCAAAGTGTGACTACATATGGCAGGGGTGAGAGGTTGAGGTAAAGTATAATAGTTTTGTCGTTTAGTAAATTACATGGAACTGCCCCCTCAAGTCACTGCATTATAGATATATATATATATAGATATATATATATATACACAGTACTGTGCAAAAGTTTTAGGCAGGTGTGAAAAAATGCTGTAAAGTAAGAATGCTTTCAAAAATAGACATGTTAATAGATTATATTTATCAATTAACTAAATGCAAAGTGAGTGAACAGAAGAAAAATCTAAATCAAATCCATATTTGGTGTGACCACCCTTTGCCTTCAAAACAGCATCAAGCATCAATTCTTCTAGGTACACTTGCACACAGTTTTGAAGGAACTCGGCAGGTAGGTTGGTCCAAACATCTCGGAGAACTAACCACAGTTCTTCTGTGGATTTAGGCAGCCTCAGTTGCTTCTCTCTTCATGTAATCCCAGACAGACTCGATGATGTTGAGATCAGGGCTCTGTGGGGGCCATACCATCACTTCCAGGACTCCTTGTTCTTCTTTACGCTGAAGATAGTTCTTAATGACTTTCGCTGTATGTTTGGGGTCGTTGTCATGCTGCAGAATAAATTTGGGGCCAATCAGATGCCTCCCTGATGGTATTGCATGATGGATAAGTATCTGCCTGTACTTCTCAGCATTGAGGAGACCATTAATTCTGACCAAATCCCCAACTCCATTTGCAGAAATGCAGCCCCAAACTTGCAAGGAACCTCCACCATGCTTCACTGTTGCCTGCAGACACTCATTCGTGTACGCTCTCCAGCCCTTCAGCGAACAAACTGCCTTCTGCTACAGCCAAATATTTCAAATTTTGACTCATCAGTCCAGAGCACCTGCTGCCATTTTTCTGCACCCCAGTTCCTGTGTTTTCGTGCATAGTTGAGTCGCTTGGCCTTGTTTCCACGTCGGAGGTATGGCTTTTTGGCCGCAAGTCTTCCATGAAGGCCACTTCTGACCAGACTTCTCCGGACAATAGATGGGTGTACCAGGGCCCCACTGTTTTCTGTCAGTTCTGAGCTGATGGCACTGCTGGACATCTTCCGATTGCGAAGGGAAGTAAGCATGATGTGTCTTTCATCTGCTGCAGTAAGTTTCCTTGGCCGACCACTGCGTCACGGTCCTCAACGTTGCCCGTTTCTTTGTGCTTCTTCAAAGAGCTTGGACAGCACATCTGGAAACCCCTGTCTGCCTTAAAATTTCTGCCTGGGAGAGACCTTGCTGATGCAGTATAACTACCTTGTGTCTTGTTGCTGTGCTCAGTCTTGCCATGGTGTATGACTTTTGACAGTAAACTGTCTTCAGCAACCTCACCTTGTTAGCTGAGTTTGGCTGCTCCTCACCCAGTTTTATTCCTCCTACACAGCTGTTTCTGTTTCAGTTAAGGATTGTGTTTCAACCTACATATTGAATTGATGATCATTAGCACCTGTTTGGTATAATTGTTTAATCATACACCTGACTATATGCCTACAAAATCCCTGACTTTGTGCAAGTGTACCTAGAAGAACTGATGCTGTTTTGAAGGCAAAGGGTTGTCACACCAAATATGGATTTGATTTAGATTTTCTTCTGTTCACTCACTTTGCATTTAGTTAATTGATAAATATAATCAATTAACATGTCTATTTTGAAAGCATTCTTACTTTACAGCATTTTTTCACACCTGCCTAAAACTTTTGCACAGTACTGTATATATATATATATATATATATATATATATATATATATATATATATTAGTGACAGGATGGTCGTGAGTGGTGACGTCAGGCCAGACTGCAGGAAGAGACACAGGCACTGCAGATACACTGCAAAGGCGCTTGCGCCGTTTTATTTTTAAATAACAAAAATAAAATAAAAGGTTTAAACAAAACAAAATCACAAACACAAAATAAACAATAAATGATCCAGGTCAGGCTGGGCAGTAGCCTTCACTGATCCTGTATTTACTTTTAAGTTTAGTCTTGAACACCCACCCCGGAACATGGAGAGCTGCAGGCTTTTTATACCGCGGCCGAGGTGTTTAACTAACTGGCAATTATTCTATTACCCCTCGGCCACAATCTGCACGAGTTTATTAAATTACTGTGGATGGGGCTACCCACCCATGCTACTAAACAATACAAAACAAAAACACACGGCTACGCTGCTACATGAGCTCTTCATTCTGTTCATACTGAAATATTCCAAGATGTTCTTGGTGTTATTAATTAATACACACATTTTAAACATGAGAAATGGTGCACTTTCCTCCGGTATAGTCCCTCAGCACTTGAGGAAGCTGTGGTAAAGCCTATGCTTAAGAAACACAATTTGAACCTAAAGTCCTCAATAACTATAGGCCAATCTTGAACCTACCATTCTTAGATAAGGTTCTAGAGAGAGTTGTTGCAATTCAATTACAAAATTTTTTAACTCTTAACCCTTAGCGGTCCATTTATTCAACGCCTCTCAGGCACGTCAGATCCAATAAATTTTCACAGTAAAACAGGTTTAAAAGGCCTGCATAGCAACAGGACACTCAGTACTGCATCTCCAGCCCCGTCCCACCCCTTGTTCGCTGTATTTTTCACATACCTCTTCATAGTCGTGTATACTGACAAATCATCTCCTGATCACTCGTTTTATCACCAAACTCGTCAATAATGCGATCCAAGTCATTATTTTATTACTATAACATCTCAAAAATCTCTGCAAATGTCTGTGATATTCTTTGAGCGCTGGATGCAGAAGCAGCTATCTTGTTTGTTTATGTCCGTGTTATCTCTGTGGTGCTGGGGCTAGGTGTATTGTTCAGATCCAACCCTTTTTTTTCCCGCTTCTCTCGGCTCCTATCGGTCTCACTTGGCCATTGAAAGGTTTCCTCTGCTTTTTCCGGAGAAAAAACGATTAGAGACCTGAGCTTGAAGTCGTTTTGATGATGTTGGACGGTCCGACATCGGACCGGAAAGGGTTAATGGTATATTCGAGAAGTTTCAGTCTGGTTTTCGTGCTGCACATAGCACCGAGACGGTCCTTGTCAGAGTTGTGAATGATCTGCTGATAAGCTCTGACTCGGGCTTTCCATCAGTTTTAGCTCTTCTAGATCTAAGTGCTGCCTTTGATACTGTAGACCAGGGGTGTTCAATTCCGGTCCTGGAGGGCCGGTGTCCCTCCTGGCTTTTGTACCAACTTTGACCTAAATTACTTATTTGGATCAATTATTACCAATTATTGGTCTAATTAAGTAATTTAGAGCACAGTTGGAACAAAAGCCAGGAGGGACACTGGCCCTCCAGGACCGGAATTGAACACCCCTGCTGTAGACCATTCTACCCCACTGAATCGTCTTGAAAGCACAGTGGGACTGTCTGGCCTTGTCCTAGCCTAGCATTATTGGAAGTTGTCTGTGGTGTTCCACGGGGCTCCATTCTAGGTCCCTTGCTGTTTTCATTATATATGCTACCATTAGGTGACATTATCCGCAGACACGGAGTGAACTTCCATGGCTATGCTAATGATACGCAGCTATATTTGTCCCTAAAGCCTGGAATTTCTTCTGTCTGGGTGTTATTAGCTACTTGCCTTATCGAGATCAAGCATTGGATGTCACAGAATTTTCTAATGTTGAATTCAGATAGAACAGAGGTTATGCTAGTGGGATCACAGAACCAACTAAAAGGAAATATGGGATTACATGAGCTTGACCCGTGCAGTCTCTCATCAAAACCTAAACTAGAAATTAAGACTTTGGGGGTCTTCTTTGATCCTGATCTATCATTTGAGACTCATATTAGGGAAGTTACTAAAATATCTTTTTACCATTTGAGAAATATAGGCAAACTTAGACCAATTATTTCCATATCTGATGCCGAGAGACTAATGCATGCCTTTGTTTCATGTAGAATTGATTATTGTAATGCACTTTTTTCTGGTTTCCCAAAACGTGTGGTATCCCGCTTGCAGCTTGTTCAGAATAGTGCCGCTAGAATTCTGACTAAAACCAGGAAAAAATATTACCCCTGTTTCGGCCTCTTTCCACAGGCTCCCTGTGCAGTATAGATTTGATTTTAAGATTTTTCTGTTAACTTACAAGGCCCTGAATGGATTAGCACCTAGTTATTTGCAGGAGTTACTGACCCTGTATCTTCCAAACCGCACTCTGAGATCACAGGATGCGGAGCTGCTGGTTATTTCTAGAGTATGATTATGGCAGTTGTATGTGTAACATGCTATACAAATGTATTGTGGTTTGTTCTTTTTTTCTGCTCTGTATTGTACAGTGCTTTGCAATACTTTTGTATAACAAATGCTATATAAATGCAATAATAAATTAAAAAAGGACCCTCCCTGGTGTCTTATAAACACTATCCCGGTGGAAATACAGGAAAGATGGTTAGGTGTTGATTTGCATGAAATAATTATTTTGCATACCCAGCAGCACTCAGCTTTGGTGTTAATGTTGTAGACTTGTATTCTTCACAAGGAGTCTGCAACACTTACAACCTCAACATGCCCTCTTACTGCAGGGAGCCGTGTTCACTATGAAGACTGTGAGAAAGGAAGACAAGACACGTTCACATACCTTCTTAGACCTCCAGCACCTGCAGTACACAGCCTTCGAGCCAATGTCCTCAATGTCAAAGCTGTCAACCACCTTCACACTGTCTTTCTTGATATCCAAGTTCACCCAGCTCTTTTTGGGCGTTTTGCAGCAGACGTATCGGTAAAACAAGTAGCTTCCCAGGGCAGCTGCGAGAGTCACTGGAACCACTGTGGTGAAGTGGGCTGGAATGAAAGGAAATGCATTCTCAAACACTGAGCAAGTTTGAAATGGGAAACAGTAAACAGTTTAGAGTACATTATAAAATGGAAGAACAGAGGGAGCAATCTCATTGGCTAACAAGTGTTCCAGACTGTGCAGAAATGTCACCACACCAGCACAGCCTGAAGCTTTCAGAACCACTCTGGACAATTTGAACACCCTGAAGTGTGTTGTTGCGCTTATAAAATGGCTCCCCACGGGTGACGGTTCTCAAAGGATAGTTCAGAGTGGTTCTGAAAGCTCCAGGCTGTGCTGGTACTGTACGTATGGGTGACAGATCTGCCTGGGCTGGAATGGCATTTGGCTTCATCTTGTGTACACTACAGTGATAATTCATACCTAGATCAAGGATTTGGGATTTCAAATTGTGTCTCAGCCTGATGAAGGCTGTCTGGCCGAAACGTTGCTTTTTAAATACTAAAGAATTAAATTTGATCTCCGATCTATTATTACGGTGCTGCACTTCTATTTTCATGGACTGCGATCAATGTTGGGATACTTGGGAAACTGATCCCAGAGGTACAGGCAGCACCCAGCAATGGAGATGATTGATGCGATATTAGCCACATGGTCTGGACTTGGTTACTCATTTTAGTTTCTTTATCCAGATTACACTCCCTCATGTACAACGCTGGTGCTCTAGTACACTTTCTCCAGGCGACAGAAAAAAACCCTCCCTAGTTTATTTACCTGTCTATGATTAGTGCAGGGCGCAAAATAACTGACGGAAATTGCCATGCTGCCCTTTTTTTGGCTCTCCAAATTTAAAAAACTTGCGGCAAAAGTTGCCTCCGTGCCCACTGTCATTGCCGCCGGTGCCTGTTGCCAGCACATCTGATCTGATCTACAACCCATTCACAAACACGCTCAACGTCAGCTGGCCCGTTCCGTCACAATTCAATTAAAATGACTTATTATGATGTATGATTGCCATTCTTTTTACTGTACACCTCCCAGCATTAAGCCACGAGAAGGACGTATCATTGGTTAATAAAGGGCTAACAGAGGCAGGAATACTATTAGTTGTAAGACTGAGCTGAATTTGACCGAGCTGAAGTTCCAGGGATTTCAGTCACAGAGTTGTTGTCTGGCAGGGTCACTGCAGTCGTGTGGTTTTTTTAAGTTCCAGGGATTTCAGTCACAGAGTTGTTGTCTGGCAGGGTCACTGCAGTTGTGTGTTTTTTTTTTTTTTTTTTTTAAAGTTCCAGGGATTCAGGGTCACTGCAGTTGTGTGTTTTTTTTTGTTTTGTTTTTGTTTTTTAAGTTCCAGGGATTTCAGTCACAGAGTTGTTGTCTGGCAGGGTCACTGCAGTTGTGTGGTTTTTTTTTGTTTGTTTTTTTTAAGTTCCAGGGATTCAGGGTCACTGCAGTTGTGTGTTTTTTTTTTTTTTTAAGTTCCAGGATTTCAGTCACAGAGTTGTTGTCTGGCAGGGTCACTGCAGTTGTGTGTTTTTTTGTTTTTTTTGTTTTTAAGTTCCAGGGATTTCAGTCACAGAGTTGTTGTCTGGCAGGGTCACTGCAGTTGTGTGTTTTTTTTTTTTGTTTTTTTTTTTAAGTTCCAGGGATTCAGGGTCACTGCAGTTGTGTTTTTTTTTTTTTGTTTTTTTTTAAGTTCCAGGGATTTCAGTCACAGAGTTGTTGTCTGGCAGGGTCACTGCAGTTGTGTGGTTTTACCCGACCGTGAGCAATGCCAAACCAGCAGCGAATTACTAAAAGAAAGAAGGAAGAAGAGCTGGCTAAAGCGACAGCTAAGTGTTCCAGAATTGATGTGATGCTCAGGTAGGAAATGGGTGCACAACAATTCATCCCCCAATACTAATATCAAATAATGATAATAACCGCTATTTCACCAACAAATCTCACCCCCTCCCAGTCCCCTCGCAATGTTTAAGTAGTGAGAATTTGGTCCGGTAGCTGTTTCTTTATACTGTACATTAAAAAAATACCGTTTTCATTTTAATGAAGACAGCAAATTACCAGTGTATATGAATCAGAATATGAAGTAAAGTGATCCGTATATGGATTTGTGAATGTCCTTCAAATATTTATCCAGTATATATTTTAATTTACAGCCTAGTAAAAATCACCTATCGTATATCACATTACACAAATATATTCTATGGTCATATGTGGTATAAGGAGATCTGATTCTATGCTTAAAATTGCAATACTTTCAAACGCAACGTGCAATACACATTATAACTCCTTTTGGGTCTTCAGCGTATATAAATTGCTAATTTATATGGACACTTCAATGAATGTTGCTGGGTTATTCCTCTGAAACACACGCTAAATATGAACACAATAAGTAAATAATAATGAATTGTGTTCAAATTCTTACTCAAGGAGCTAGTAGCTAGGACAGGCGTTATGAAACGAGTTGGAGAGAACACTAGTAATCGAAACACAGTAGTTCTGTTTTTTTATCTAGTAACGTGTGCTTTCATGAAAGGGGTTGGAATGTGTATGCTCAAAAGCAGCATTCCACTTTTTTCTTGAATCGAGTGCTCAAATTGGACCATTCAGCAGAATGAATATTGTGGCCCCCAATTATTATTATTATTATTATTATTATTATTATTATTATTATTATTATAAACATTAATTTCTTAGACGTCCTTATCCATCCTTTATCATTTTATTTATTCCATATAGCCTTTTTTTTTACTTTTTATTTTCAGATCATGCAGAAATACCCGCTTAGATAATGAACACTATAGGCTTGTTGTATTTCTTTTTAGTTGTTTTATGAATGAGTACGAAATCGCCTTGGGTTGGATCTATTGCTATACTGATGATACCCAGCTATATTTGTCCCTAAAGCCAGGAATTTCTTCTGCCTGGGTGTTATTAGCTACTTGCCTTACATACATCAAGCATTGGATGTCACAGAATTTTCTAATGTTGAATTCAGATAAAAGAGAGTTTATGCTAGTGGGATCACAGAACCAACTACAAGGAAATATGTGATTACATGAGCTTGACCCTTGCAGTCTCTCATCAAAACTTAAACTAGAAATTAAGAGTTTGGGGGTCTTCTTTGATCCTGATCTATCATTTCAGACTCATATTAGGGAAGTTACTAAAGTATTTGAGAAATAAGCCAAACTTAGATTATTTCCATATTTGATGCTGAGAGACTAATGCATTCCTTTGTTTCATCTAGACTTGATTATTGTAATGCACTTTAAACGGAATATTTAACATAAACGGATTATAGGCTGACATATACAGTACGAGGCCTGTTTGGTGTTTACGTTTATTAAACCAATAATACACAGTTTTTTTTTTAAAAAGTTCACATTTTGTTCAGGAAGATTTACTATTCCTCCATCATATACTCTTCCCAACATTATCGTGTTTGTTTATTGCTTGATTCCACAGAAATAAATACAAACTACGTCCCGCTAACGGCCTTTAATTAATGAGATATTATATATATATATATATATATATATATATATATATATATATATATATATATATATATTAGTCAAAATTATTTACGTTTTCAACAGAAATGGTCAAAATCGTAAAATAAATTAAATATGTCATAACACTCGCAATGCAAATGTGACCAGCTGTGAAGACACATGGTACTACCAAGTCTACACAGCCTGTATTAACATAGGATTAGAGATTGCAATACAATTACAGTGTACAGTACTCGGTTTCAAATTACGGTATTTACCACCCGGCACAGTAGTAACATAAGAAATATAGGCTTGAAAATGCCATACATACAGTACTTACAGCACAACCACACAGAAACGACACGCGACGTGTATACGTGGTAAACACGAGCGGCTTCATAGTATTATTTTATATAATTAATCAACATGATGAACGAGACACCATTCATTCTCTAAAACTACCCTCACGTGTGATATATATATATATATATATATATATATATATATATATATATATATATATATATATATATATAAAGCCATGTTCAATAGTCTCATGTCTGCCACCTGCTCGTTTCGTTTGCACAGTCTAGTAAATTCAGAATCGTTACCATTTTTATACAATCGTATTTTCACCTTACCTTTCATATGAAGCCCTGAGCATGACGATGACATTTTGAGAGCTGTACAGGACGGTTTAGTTCAAATTCTCAAATTCTATTTCGCCAAGATCAGCAAACGACTGTTTTGTCTTAAGTTCAGTCGAAACTGAACTTTGTCCTTTGCCGAAAGATACTGAGGGGCGGGGTTTAGGGTTATTATTATGACGCAAATAAGTCAGTCATTCTACAAACCTGGAAAAGATAACGTTGTGCGGCACTTAATTGATTTTAAAAGCATTTATATATTGTTAATAATGCATTTTATTGTATTTATATATTGTTAATAATGCATTTTATTGTGACATTTGTGTTGTGTCATATTTTAAAATGTGTTGTTTGATTGTTATTGGGACTTCAGGGAATATATCTACATGTCTTGTGGGTTAAAACAGACTCGCCTCCTCACCTAAAATAGTTCTGTATTTATTTATCTGTACATATATACATGTATGTATCCAATCAGAAAACAGTGTGGTAGAGCACGTCAGACGGTAGAAGTGAAAGGTCACAGTGACGCACTGTAGAAAAAAAACTGCACGGGAGCAACAATCGCAAATCTCATATCGAGTACCCTTTAGTCACGTGACAGTGGTGTACCATACGTGGATCAGGTGTGTTATTAGGCTGCAATAAGAGGCTCAATGTGGTGGCTGTTTTTCTACTGAACAAAGATGCAGTAGGTGTCACAAAATGCACACCAGCTTTCCAGAGCATCCTCCGCTGACCAATGATTATGAGCTGTTAAAAGTAGTTCATAATTATTGATCTATAAATATCATTTTATTGCTAATGGATTGTGGAGCCAGAGAATGAGCAGGGATAGCAGTGTCCAGTACCTGCAGCACCTGAATTCACTACAACACACTCACTCAATGGAAACTATTACAAATAGTGATCTACGCAGAAACAGGGATTGAGTACATGACGTGTGTATCCCTAGACTTCTGTACTAATACCCTGCACTGGTGGATACTATAGATTAACCGGTAAAAGTGCAGATTCACCAGCTCGCGGTCAATCTGTAACATAACCAGTTTAGTGTTATTTTCAGATACGCGGATAAAAAGTTGTCCGCAGCGCACTGCGCTTGCTCGCGCATGCCTAAAGAACTTCCGGTTTGAAAACACTGAAGTGCCCGTTGAAATTTGGTACCTTATGCTGTTTTCATGTTTTTAAATTGAATTTATTATATTTTCCCAACATTAAGAAAATAATATTCGAATATTTATCATATGGGTTGGGTCTTGTACATTTTTTTTACTTCTGCAACTTTGAGGTGGACTTCTCATTTTGTCTTGTTCGTCGTGAGTTTTTTTTCTTTTCTTTTTAGAGAAATTGATTGTTTCCAGTTTAAGTTTGCAAAAAAATGCTTATAATTAACAACATTTGTTTTGTGTTTTTACTACAAACCTATGGCTCTATAGCTTCGTATGGAAATCATTCAGAAGATTTAAACTAATCTCCAGTTACTAGGAATAAAACGCAGCTGCTGTAGCGTGTGCAAAGAAAATATAACAATATTTAAACTCTCGCTTTAAACAACCGTTTTTGTAAATCATGGAGGAAAACATTTCATTAACTAAAGTTATCAGGTACATTTTTCTTTCTACTGATAATAATGGAATGAATAACTATTATTTTATTTATAAATATTTCTTTTGAGAAAATAATCGAGAGTAGTGTCCATTATTGCTTATAACGACCCTGAGAATAAACGTTTATTATATCATTGCAATCACTCAAGTTAAATAATGTCTTGTAATCTTCCCAAACATCAATATTTTGCAACAAAACTTTCAGGAAGCATTGTAACGTCCGTCTGGTCATAGAATAACACGTTTTTATCCATGTATCCCTAAGCAGAATACATAATAAAAAAATATTTACATAAAACAAACCTGAAATATTGTGTTTTAAAAAAAAAAAGTTAAAAGTTTGTATAGTTTCTGGAGTACTTTATGTGTTCTGAAAACAAAGGACACCATTTCCAAGATGCTACCTTAAAAAATGGATGGTCCTGGGGGAGCATCCCACTGAAAAATGCTTGGTCCTAAAAGGGTTAAATAAACGTATGCACAGATGCAAAACACTCATTAGAAAATTAACAATGCACCTCCTTTTCATATTAGCGAAACACCCATCAGATCGCAATTGATTGCACATGTACCAAAATCTGACAAAAGTACCACTTTCTGACATAAATGGGTCATATTTGGGTACTCGTACCACTTTCTAACACTACACCAGTATCTGTGTAGATTTACCAGCTAACCGGTCAATGTATAAAATAACTAAGAAGATGGTAGTTAATGCTACAGTAGTTAATGTTACAGCATTTGAGGTGAATTCGGAAATAAATAAAGTAACGTCAAGGCGCTGAATGGCAAAAAAAAAAAAAAGAAAGATTTCTGTAAGATCTGTTACGTACTTCGGTAAATTAACTAATTTATAATTTAGAATTATTTTTTCTTAAACGTCAGCTTTAGGATTCTTTTGTATTTCCTTGATTAATCTTTTTAAACTTCACTGCATCCCTTCTTGCATTATTATTATTATTTATTTCTTAGCAGACACCCTTATCCAGAGCGACTTACAGTTGTTACAAGTTATCATTATTTTTTACATACAATTACCCGTTTATACAGTTGGGTTTTTACTAGCGCAATCTAGGTAAAGTATCTTGCTCAAGGGTACAGCAGCAGTGTCCCCCACCTGGGATTGAACCCACGACCCTTCAGTCAAGAGTCCAGAGCCCTAACCACTACTCCACACTGCTGCCCTATGTTTCTTTACTAAATTTAGTGGGTATCAAATCAAACAATGGATTTTTTATTTTCTGAATCCCCAGTTTGTGCTGATTTATTCCACATATGGTACTTACCTGAAACCCCTGTAGTCACAGTTATACGCACAAATACAATAACAGTAAAAACTTTTTTGAGAACTTTTTTCCGTCAATAATGTACAGAGCGCTCACCTGAATCACTTAATAAAAATCTCAAATTCATCCACTTTGTAGTTTTACTTCATCCTCTTTATTTCACTACCAAAAACAAGCAGAACTATTAAAGGGCCAGTCAATCATAGTCCTACGCAAAAAAAAAAATCTTAAGTGATCATATGCAAATTACGTTTACTGCACCTGCACCGTTTGACATTGAGTCAAGATTGTTTACCTTTATTAAAGGAATGTTCTCTTATTTTGCGTGTTAAGATTTTTTTTTTTTTTTTTTTTTTGCCGTGGTATTGAAGAGGTATTGAGTATCGTGAAACTGAACTGGTATCGTATCGAAGTTCAAAACTCTGGTATCGTGACAACCCTAGAGCAAAGTACAGAGAAGTCCTTGTGGAAAACCTGCTGCCCTCTGCAAAAAAGCTGAAACTAGGACGGAAGTTCACCTTTCAGCATGACAACGACCCAAAGCACACGGCCAAAGCTACACTGAACAAAAAGGTAAATGTCCTTGAGTGGCCCAGTCAGAGCCCCAACCTAAATCCAATCAAAAATGTGTGGCATGACTTGAAGATTGTTGTCCATCAACGCTCCCCAAGGAACTTGACAGAGCTTGAACAGTTTTGTAAATAAGAATGGTCAAATATTGCCGAATCTAGGTGTGCAAAGTTGGTAGAGAGGTATCCCAACACACTCACAGCTGTAATTGCTGCCAAAGGTGCTTCCACCAAGTATTAACTCAGGGGGGTGGAGACTTATCCAATTATGATCTTTCAGTTTTGTATTTTTAATATATCCTTTTTTCTCTCAATAAAAACTTTTTTCCCCTTAACAGTGTGGAGTATGGTGTGTATGTAAGTGGAAAAAAAATCCTTTAAATGCATGAAACTGAAGCACTGACACAACAAAATGTGAAAAAAGTTCAAGGCGGTGTAGACTTTCTATAGGCACTGTAGTTTCGTTTTCTGTAACTGATTTTCACTTCTTATCCTTGCAGAGCAGCTTCACTTCCTTGCAGGTATGAAGACTTCACCTGTGCTTTGCTGCACTGAACACTTCAGGTGGGATCCCCCTACCTTCCTGGAGGAATTACACAAATGAAATGCACAGCCAATTACGGCATGGACACAGATTCAGAGAACCACTGAAATATGCTTCCAATTCAACCTCTAATACTAAATAATGAGTTATCTCATGAAGATACCCAAACTAAGTTCCTAAATATTTTCAAAACATTTGTCAACAGGGATTTAAATAACCTTAAAGATAAACTCCCTCACAGTGCACGTCTTGACTGAAGCCACAGACATCAAATTGTAAAAAGTCATGCACTTAAAATCAAAGAGATTTTAAGGAGAAATGACTGAAATCAGTTTAGATGCCTGACTTTCAGGTGACCTAAAATATTGTGGATTCCAACAGTGTAAATATTTGTCTACTTCTTCCACCCGAGTGGTTTTATATTCCAGTTAATTGCTACACTATAAAGAGAATGTGGCCATGCTCAAGACTTCCCAACTTACCAGCACAGACCTGCCAACCTTGACATTTTTTTTTTGAGTAGCACTCTTTCACGCGGATATCTCGGGGTTCCGGGGCTTCCCCAGAACTGTTTTAGGGTATAAAACTGCTACATGCTACACTCTGGTGAGTTTTGAGTATGAATTTTTCAGTCAAAAAAATAATGAGATTAGCTATGATTGTTTCAGTTTAAATTTAATTTTGTTTACCTTAGTCTAGATCAGGGCTTCTCGAAGTCGGTCGTGGGGACCCCCTGTGTCTGCTGGTTTTCATTCCAACCGAGCTCTCAGTTACTTAACTAGACCCATAATTGAACTAATAATTTGCTTAATTAGACATTTTTACTTGTTTTCGTTCTCAAACTTGCAGTTCAAGTTACTTATCAAATGTTACAGCTAACTTGAAATATGCAACTGTTCATGAGCTAAAAACAAGTAAAAATGTCTAATTAAGCAAACGATCAGTTCAATTAAGGGTCTAGTTAAGTAACTGAGAGCTCGGTTGGAATGAAAACCAGCAGCCACGGGGTCCCCACGACCGACTTCGAGAAGCCCTGGTATAGATTAAACCTTTTTAATTTATACCAACTGCAAATTATTTCAAGTACAGAAAATAGCCATTTTTGTAGTATATTTGTATTTTATTTACTGTCAAAACATAACACATTGAAATGTATAAGCTTCTAAAACAGAAACAAAGCACTTTCAAAAAAGGAAAAAAAAAACTTGTAAATAGTCACTGAGTCAGCACCAAATGTAATAGCTATCCACAAAGTGAGTTGTTTGGAACAGAAAGGAATCCAACAGGTCAAACTGCACTTTCAGATCTTGAACGTTTAGCTTCATGGCTTTCCTGAGCAAGGTGTCACTAAAGGTTTGTGTGTGACACACTTGCTGCTTCGATGACATCATGACTTTGTGCGTTACCAGTGATCTTAGCATGTCTGTGCTCTGGCTGGCTGTGTGTTGGGTTTTGTTTTTGGTCACCAAGCTGAACACTCTTTCACAGTCAGCATTATTGTGGAAGATTACCAAAATGCCTAGCGCAGTAATGCCTGATTCTTTTGTTCTGATATTACGTTATTATTATTAGTAGTCGTAGTAGTAAGTCCCACCTTAACACGCTTACTTATATGGCCGTTTTTTTCCAGAAATATTTAGCTATACAGTTAAACAGGATTACACTTAAGCGGGTTGGTGATTCCCAGTCCTTACATAATTTTTTTTTTTTTTACCGTTAACAAAATCCATAATGCTACATTAATGATCTTACTGAACTTCAATATAAAATCACAAACCAGCCGTTTAGACTTGTTTAAAGCACAATGAAACGGCATGTATCTACAATGTAATTGTACGCTACTTGCAAAGTAAACAGAAGCCTTACGTAGCTTAACCACATCAACAATGTTAATGCTGTGCTCATTTTTATAAAATCAAATTTTACTGACATCCCTGTCTGGTAACAGGAGTTTGTGAAAAATGAGACAACGAGCCAAAAACAGAATATTAAACTTAAATAATGTACTATATTATTATAATAAATGTTTGTACTTACTCCCTCGCCATTCTCGTAAAATGCTCATTCAGCTGTATTTTCTTTTCATGCGATAGTTATCTAAACCGAGCACATTTTTGTTTTTTTTAAACGCAAGTGGGTTTTTTCCCCAGACAAAAATGAATGCATAACTAATGCATTAATTAAAAAACAAAGGTACCGTAGCCAGTTTGAAATAAATACTTTTTCACAGTCACAGTACTTCACACTCCCTCCAGTGTGTCCGAAACTGGCAGTAGAAACACAAGCGAGTCAGCTCAACAAAGCCTGATAGGCTACAGTAGAATATCAGTGATTATACAAAGAAACTGGGTGGTAGGAATTTCTGTCAGTCAACCCACAGTAACTTTTTATTTTTATTTTTTTAAACCGAGGTTGGATCTTCAACTAAACTCAAAAGCTGATTGGTTATTCTATCACGTAACTAAACTCAAAACCTGATTGGTTAATCTATCTTGCCTTGCCCTAAGGCCGGCCCTGACGTTAGATGCAACACTTTCTCCAACTACAGGCAACATCATAGACGATGAGCAAAATATGGATTATGTATTATTGCGTATCATCTCTTGATAAAAGCGTAGCCGCGTATTACCAACTCAAAATGCGTAGAGGTTAGCAGGTCTGCCAGCACTTGACTCTATACAAGAGCTCTTTTATTTATGCTTATGATGGGGTTGATGTTTAAGTCATTATTTAATATAGATCTGAACACATTGTGTATGTACAGTTTTGAATGCAGCAGGTTCCTATTCTGAAGCAGGTGCCAAGGAAAATTAGAATGACAAACTGAACTGATCCCTCCTTCAGCCTCTTCCACACGACTGCAATTGTGTTTGACTTGCTTTGCTTCAAAAATATGGTCCGTTAATGTTTATTCTGTTATAAAATCAGTTTAATTATTACTTTTGAATATTTTCCAGATATGTACACATTCTGTATCTTTAATTTTACACAAGAACGCTGAAGAGGACATCATCTTGTTCACTTCATATTTTGTTCAGCCATTATCTAGGAGAACTCTATTGAAACATCACAACTTTAGTAATCAGTTTATTACACAGTTTAATCATACTGAAACACACAAGCTCAATGAGCTTTCAGGTCATGAAATATACACACTTTTTCTTTCATAGGAATCCATACCCTCACATCCAGAAAGAACAGAGCAGTTAAAAGGGGAATTAGAGCCATTAGTACTAATGAACTGAAAGCAAATTGCAATCCAAAAAGGTAGAGGAAAAACTAATAGCTTGGTTATTTATACAACTATTGACCAAAACCTGCATTTTTATTGGATGTGGGTATAATGGGTATATTCCTAGTCATGACGTTTACGCAAAAATAAAGAGAAATAATTCCTTCAGAATTTACCTGCAATACAAAAACAAACCGAAGACCATCTTTCTATTCATAACCTGCTATGAGTTTAACAGAATTCCTGATAATTTATACAAAAATACATCTCCCTCCCACTGATTAGTAGTGAAAAATATTGCCTGGAAGCACAGGAAAAGAAAAAAAAAACATTTCAAAGTACCCCAATTTAAAATGGTAAGGAATGATTTTAGATTCACAACTCTTTGTTACAACCGATCAACTGGCCCTTCACACACTTCTGTGTTCGATGCCAAAATAGCAAGATACAGGGAGCACAGTATTTGCAAGTTTGCTGTTCCAAATATGTACAGCACAGCCCTGCTGGGTCAGGTAAGCATGTGTACAGGGTAAATATGTACAACACAGCCCTGCTGGGTCAGGTAAGCATGTGCACAGGGTAAATATGTACAACACAGCACAGCCCTGCTGGGTCAGATAAGCATGTGCACAGGGCAAGAGGAGGCGTGGGTTCATAGAGAGCAGTCAAATGGAAACCAAAACGATTTGTTTTCTTTCAAAGTCCCCTAGCCATCGTTGTAGAGGTGTATCCACAGTTCTCCAATACTACATTGCATACTTTTGTGTCCATTCCCGAGCTATTCTGTTGTACCTGCAAAAGAAACAAAAAACAATGAATCAACAGGAACATTTGTTCACAGTTTGAAAATCCAATAGTATAGGCAGTGCTCCAGATAAGCTGTAAACTGGGGGGTTTACGCATTGAAAAAATATGAATTATGCATGATATTTAAATGTAACATGCAAAAATGATTTCCATTACATGAGAGTAGATGTTAAAACTTCATGCTGATTTGAACTTGGCTCTCGCCAAGATAAGCACCAACTAAGACGTAGCTTCACAGTAAACTAATGTGATCCATATGTGTCTCCATCCATTTGCGCTTCCTTCCATATGATGATGTAGATATCCTTCTGTCTGGTGTTGATGGCTGAAGTGTAATGCTGGCTCCAGGGATCAGCTTATTTTGCCTCCCTAGCGCATCAGCACACACAACGGCTGCGATGCTGGCTCCGGGATCAACCATAGTGCGGTCTCCCAGCGCATCAGCATGACAACCGCCTGGATTGAGCTAAGTAGGGTACATCTCTGGGGTCTTCAAGTGGGCACCTTCCATCCTCGGTGTTTCATCGACTAGCCCACGACACCTCAAGAGGGCTCGACGGTGATTCTGGCGCCCCAGCATCACCCCTCCGTCCCCCACTCAACTCAGCCCAGCTTACTTACCTGTATATCAGCCTTTCTTTCTTTCTATTGTGCTTGAGATCCCCAGCCAGAATCTTTCCGTCTCAACCACAGCCAGTTGCTGCTCCTCTCTGCTGCTTCAGATAAGTTCTTCACTGTGCGACGCAACTCTTGGCCATTGAATCCGACATCTCTGAGAAACCGGGTTGTAGAGTGTGCCACAAATCCTCGACATCCCACTTCCACTGGGTAAACCCAGACTCTCCATCCTCGCTGTTCCGCTTCAGTGGCTAGTTGAGCATACCGCAGTTTCTTCCTCTCATACGCCTCATCTACAGCATCCTCCCATGGCACTGTTAACTCTACCAGGTGAACAAGGCATGCTGATCCAGACCACAAGACAATATCTGGTCGAAGGTTTGTGGTGGCAATCTCAGGTGGAAAAATAAGCCGTTGACCAACATCCGCCAGCATTTTCCAGTCTCTAGCAGCTTCCAGTTGTCCTGGGCAGGATTGGTTTTAACACCTTTTCTTGGTGGTTGCTCTCCTGGGCGGAGGAATGTTGTCTTTGTGTGTAATGTTTTGATGGAACAGGTGGCAACTTATTGGTCATGTTACGCTTGTCTTCCAATGCTAAGGCCAAACATCGCAGCACCTGGTCATGGCGCCAAGTAAACCGCCCTTGGCTAAGAGCCACCTTACATCCTGTCAAAATGTGCCTTAATGTTGCAGGTGATGAACACAAAGGACATGAGGGATCCTCTCCTACCCAGAGGTTTCGGTTCTGTGGTGATGGGAGAACATCATATGTTGACCTTATAAGGAAACTGATCCTGCTCTGTTCCATTGACCATAGGTCTTGCCAGCCAATCTTGCGTTGTTCCACACTCTCCCATCTCATCCATTCTCCCTGCTTGCCCGGAAATGGCCTTTATACACCTCATCCTCTCCTCCTGCTTTTGCACCTCGTTGACTACAAGCTTCCTCCGTTGCGCTGGGGCTGCCTTGTGCCATGTAGGAGGAGCTGAACTGAGACCAAGACCCCCTCTTCCATGCTGAACTTGCCCCATGATATCACCAATTGAAGGGCAGCCTTTGCATCCTCCACAGCTTTCTTTGCCACCCACTTTCTTCCAGTTTTCAACACAGGTGCTGCCTCCCTTACGCATTTGTCGCGTGACTCTACTAATGTCATTTCCAGTCGGACCTTGCGCACTTAAACTCCTCGGTTAGAGCGGAGACAGGTAGCTGCAGTATTCCTTTACCATAAAGTCCTACTCTGCTGAGGCAGCGTGGAACTCCCAACCATTTCCTGATGTGTGAACTGATTAAAGCTTCCAGCTTCTCTACTGTTGTCAAAGAAACCTCGTACACAGTCAGTGGCCACAGCAACCGTGGCAGTAGGCCAAACTGAAAGCACCAAAGTTTTAGTTTGCCTGGTAAAGCGCTGCTGTCTATGCTCTTCAACCCTTCCACAGCTTGTTGTCTAACTTCTCCCACACGAACTGTGTCCTTTAGATCCCCGTCGTACCATCTCCCAAGGCTCTTCACTGGCTTCTCAGACACTGTTGGTATTGCCTCACCATTAATGAAGAACGTTTTATCTACTACTTTACCTTTAATTATAGAGATGCTCCTTGATTTAGTGGGCTTGAATTGCATTCGTGCCCATTCAATGTTATTGGTTAATTTGCCCAATAACCGATTAGTGCAGGCTACTGTTGTAGTCATGATTGTCATGTCATCCATGTATGCTCGAATTGGTGGTAGTCATATTCCAGAAGCCAAGCGCTCTCCTCCCACTACCCATTTTGATGCCCTAATGATTACTTCCATTGCCATGGTAAAAGCCAGTGGAGAAATGGTGCATCCTGCCATTATTCCAACTTCTAGGCATTGCCATGTAGTGCTGAATTCTGAAGTTGAGAAACTAAATTGCAAATCTCCAAAGTAGGCTTTGACTAGATTTGTTATTGTCATTGGTACACTGAAAAAATCAAATGCTGCCCAAAGAAGTTCATGTGGCACTGAACCATATGCATTAGCCAAATCCAGGAATGTCACATGGAGCTCCTTCCTCTCCTTTTTGCTGATTGAATTTGTTGCCAGATCACATTGATGTGTTCTAAGCATCCTGGGAAACCTGGAATGCCCGCTTTTGTATTGAAGTGTCAATGAAGCAGTTCTTTAATAGGTAAGTTGACAATCTCTGAGCAATAATGCTGAAGAAAATCTTGCCTTCTACGTTTAATAGGGAAATAGGGCGAAACTGACTGATGCTGCTAGAATCTTTTCTTTAGGTATAAAGACTCCACCTGCTCGGCGCCATGCTCTTGGTACAACCTGTTTTTCCCATGCTACTTTCATCAGTTTCCACAGGACTCCTAGAACTCCTGAAGCACTCTTGTACACTCTGTACGGAACTCCATTAGGCCCTGGAGATGATGAAGCCCTTGCTTTTTTCACAGCTTGCTCTACTTCTTTCCACTTAGGTGCACAGTCCTCCATTTGGTATTCTGGTGGATTGATAGGTGGGATGTCTGAAGGAATTGACATAGGCTCCTGCCTTTTGAATCTGTATCGTTTCCTCCAAATATCTCTCCAACTCAAACTTAGATGCTTTTAGTGTGCCATTCTTCTCACTGGTGAATAACTTCTTTACAAATTTGAATGGGTCTTTATAAAGTTAGTTCTCGCACGCTCCTTTTTGTAGCGTTTCCGTGGCGCTCAGCTCTGCGCAATGTTGCAAGCTTATGTTTTATGACCCTTTGTAAGAGATTGAGTCCCTCCTTCTGACTTTCTTCTGCTCTTCTCCATTGCTTCCTCAGCTGTCTCCTTTCTCTAACTAAGCGTTCAATCTCCTGCTGCCGTCTAGACTTTCCAGGAATAGTTTGTACTTTTCCTTCCTTTTTCAACTCCAAACCTCTCGCTTCCATATCGTAGATGATGTCCCCAAATTTATCCAGTTTCTTTTCAACTGTTCCACTTAACCTTTCCAATGCAAAGCAGAGATCTGTGTTTACTGTGTCCCATGCAGTTTTCTCACAAGCTCTTGGCCATTTAACTCCAGGCTTGTGCCCGTTGAGGTTCTTTTCTCTCTTACGCTGGTTTGTCTGCCCGGGTTCACAAGGATCATTAGGTTCATCACTAACTGTGTCCATGCAAGTCCTCCTCACATCTATGACAGGGGTGCTGATATCCTGCGAACTGTGGTTTGCTTCCTGTCGCTGGATTTCATTCGACTGACTTGATTGACTTCGAAAGAAGTACTGATCAATGCGAGGCCCTTGTCCCTTCTCCCTCAAGCATTGCAAAGAATATGCAGAGCAATGTTGCTGCACAGCTTGAGCTTGCATGTTATCAAGCTTCTTGTACTGGGCTGGTTCCCGGCATCTCAATTGTGAATATACTGCTTGCGGTAGCTAGAGAATGCTGGGACAGCTAATTATAGCAGGTCTGGAAATTGACAGAAACATGTGACCAAAACGTCCAGGTTTTCAACAATAAAAAAAATCCACCAGTGGGAATGTTATCTTTTTGTTTTTTTGTGTAAAAAAAATATAGCGTTGGTTACATGGTGCTTTATGTATGGTTAATTCATGGAAAGTAAAATTGTTGCTTTTGTTGTTTTAATTTGTATTTTAGTCAGATGTGTGTTGTGTCCTGCGACGGCCCCCACCCCCTCCCCGTTTAGAACGTTCTTTGGTTATAACGCTCATATTGTGTGTGTGTGTGTCCGAGACATATGTTATAACAAGGGAGCACTGTAGTTCAAAGTAACATTACAGTTAAAATGCAAGGCTGTAGTTACTGCATTCCCTATAAGTTCATATTAAAGTGTAATGTTGCATTGTACTCACCCAGAATACATCTCACATGGTCTACATTGGACAGTAAACTACTGTATTCAATGTATATTAGCAGTTGCTAGTGGTTGAGGTTCTGTTGCATAATTTGCATCTATATATTTCTTATTTTCAATATTTATTGTGTTTTAATATTGCTATGCTTCTTGTTTTTACTGATCTTTTTAATAACACACACCTACTGTGTCAGCTGAGCCAATGGGAAAGTTTAGACATTAAGAGTTTATGAAGTAATATTTAAGACAAACTAAAAAAGCCAATATTTCATTATACACACAAATAATAACTGCAACATACAAAAGTGCAGCAATTAGTGTACAGTAATTGATATGCCTACTTTGGATGGGATTTTAAAACTATCTGTGTAACACAATGATGTGTTAATGAACACATCAGCTGCAGTGCTCTGCATACAAACCAATGTTGCATTGTAGTACAAACGGATTTTCACCTACTTCTCTCTGTCGGTTTTGTAGATGCGCGCAATCTCGGGCACTAAAGGATCATCTGGATTCGGATCACATAACAGTGAGCAGATGGACAAGAGAACTGCAAAATAAAAGTAAAATGAACTTAAAAACTGGTTAAACTGGAACCAGACCAGTCCTATCTGTATCCATGCTACAGCCGCACAGACATGACTATTAGGATGTGGGTTACTGAAAGAACCAACCCATACGAAGAAACACGTGCAAGACATTGCAAACCACTTCAATAGTCAAGACTACAGACTAGCCAATAATCCCTTTTACCTTGAATAACCCTGCAGCTGAAGTTGGTTTATATAATTCAATACGTTACAGTATCTATATTGCTCATCTCACAGACCCCGATTAGTACTAGGCAAGGCAGTCCAATCATGTCAGCCATTCACTTATTAGAGTGAATCTACTGAAGGGGAAGGAGTTGAGTCGACCTTACATTAGCTGTAGTGTGGCTGGGCAGGGCCCTGCACATGGAAATGTGTAAATAGTGTGTGTTTGGAGCTGCGTCATTTTTGGGGTTTATAATTAGTTTAGATATTTAAAGTTTAAAATCAGAGCTTGTCAACCTTCCTAGTATGATCTTGTATACAAACAATGCCTTGGGTCAATATGACCAGAGATATTTACCCACGTAGCTTTGTATGCATGAAGAAAATCAATTGATTTGGTTATAACCAAGCATCTCCGCGTATGAATCCAGGTAGGCTGTCAAATTCCAGTGTCATCACAATGTTTCCTGGACCCACTGCATATACTGTTACTCGCATTCATGACAGCACCAGCATTGGATCTGTTCGTACGACCAGCAATCAAATACAATACTGGAAATGAGCAACATGGAAGGCAGGCGTGTACATAGTGTAAAGTGGAAAGAACACGATCACGTTGCTGTGCATGCATAGAATGGGTTACTTTTGTTAGCTGGAGGGTACAGACCCAAAGGAGAAGCAACTGCTAGTCTGTGGAATACAGAAACTGGTAGGGCTATATTTCCAGCCACTATGTCACTGGAAAGATTTCACATCATTGCTAGAATGATTCGCTTTGATAATCATGATACCAGAGCCAAAAGGCACAAAACAAATGAGCTGCTACCAGGTAAGTGTGGGGTAAATGGGTAGAAATGCTGCCTTTGCTTTACAACCCAGGACCAAATGTTACAGTGGATGAAAGTATTGTCCCCTACAGAGGGCACGGCCTGCCTGCAGCAACTGGCATTGGCACTAAACGTGCAAGATGCAACTTTTGCCCTTCAAGCAATGACAGTAAGACAAACATTACATGTGTGAAATGCAGAAAGTATCTGTGTAAACATCACATGTTCATCCTCTGTACATTTACAAAGGAACCTGAGCGTACAAATCATTCACCCTGGACAGGAGTGTTCTTTATGATGATGATGATGATATACTCCACACAGTGAACTCCTGGTCTCCATGTTGCTTGGTCAGGAGAAAACAAACTGTGAAACAGGTGGCTGAGGTATGGATAATAAATGTAGATAGAAGGTCGTGCACCGATTTTGGATGGATCGCACTCAAGGATAACTTAATTCCATTCATCTGTATGGACCTGAAGCATGAAGGTTTCCCCCTTTTTCTTCAGCAAGTAGGGTTTGTACTTGTTCAGATAACCATCTCTTCAGTCTTCACGCAGCTAAAATCAACTACAAAGGATTGTGGAAAACATCATCCTGTTCTGGACAGCAGATCACTGCTCCACTGTATGTGCAGGGCACCACTTCCACTACTTCCAGGACCTTTATATCCAGTGAGGAGCCAAGAACAAGTCTGGCGCTCTCTCAATTTACTACCCAAATATTGCTGGCCTATTGTCAGGGACGAGTATGCCTACCAGAAAATGCGAGCGGTGACAAAACTCCGCTCCCCGCTCACATGGTATTAAAAAAATATAATAAACTAGCCGTTCTTTCCCCCACATGCCGATTGCAGATAATGATGTAATGCACATTCAGAAAGGAATGCTATTTAAATCATCCTTATTATAAAACACATAACTTGACCCAAGTTAAAAAAAATAAAAGTGCTCATAGAAGTTATTTAATTCAATTTGAAGACGCTTTCTCATTATTATTGCTTACTACTTAACAAATGCGTACATTGAAAATTGAGTAAAAGTCAGGAAATATCATCTTGCAATGAACAGGTTATGACGATGTCATGTATGGTGTAATCACCTCTTTCAAACTTTGCATATGATTCGTATCAAATTAGCTTTACACTGGGCTTGTTTGTATCCGAATCTCTCATAGGGAGCTCAAAGCAACCCACGAACACATGAGCGAGTCTCAATTGGGCTGCCGGACACCCTGTAGTGTATTAACTATCTTAAGAGAAAATATAAACCGTGTTCACAGTGCTGTACTGGCGCATAACCGTAAAACTGTGTAAGAATAATATAGGCTATGTAATAACCGCAGACAAACTGATGAAGTTTCTCACATTTTTATATGGCACAAATGCAGCTCCACACTTGGGAGAATATAATTCATTATGGAGGAAATAAATAAATATAAATATATATATATATATATATATATATATATATATATATATATATATATATATATATATATATATATATATATTAGAAACTGATTGAATTGTGTGCCATGGCTGTTCCCTGCTGGAAACTGGAGCAATTAACCCTTCCACTCCGGTAAACATTCTACCTGTTTGAGGTCTGACTGACATAAAGTGACTTTCAGCTTGTGCATCAGGACAAACACTGGATTGTGATGTCCTTTGTCTTATCGATTGAAGCATGCCCTTGTCTTAACGGGGCAAAGGGTTTTCAGTGCATGGCAGATTGCTGAAAGTCGGGATGATTTCAGTGAAGGTGTTAGTTGTGGTAACTACTCCTCTGATAAATTTCCTCCCTGAAAGTTGCCATCTTGTGGTTCTTGTTGTAGCTCCCAAGGAAGGCTTGATGTTGAGGGATACTGGGAAGATCTATTAAAAAAGAAAAAAAGGAGATGCCCCTATGCGTGTCACCTGTAGTTTTGCTTCTCTTACCAAGGAGATTACTGCTGCTAGTGCCCAGAAACTGCTGAAATAACTGTGCTGTTGGCCTGGCCCCCATCTAGAAAAGGCTTGACAGCTGATGGTTTGTGACCATCCTCTCCTATGTGAAATACACTCGAAGATACACTCTTCCTGCAAGTGTATAGAGGGGTTCCCAGAGTGCTGCGTGTATGCTGTGGAGAGGTGATATTTCACTGTAGATCAATGAGCCTCTCTCCTAGAAAAAAAAGGGACGAGTCTTCTTACTATGCTCCAGGGTTTACTCGCCCTTTTTTTTTTTGAGAGAGAGAGAGAGAGAGAGAACTTGCCCTCAAAAGTCGTATGATGTATGCCTATGCTTTGTGAATGTTACTTCGTCTACACTACGTGAATACTTCAGCTATAGAGATCCAAGGCAAAAAACAGGCTGGCATTGGCTGCTTCCGATGGAGAACAGAGGTACTGCTGCAGTCCTTATGTATGTGGAGATGGAAGCGGCTCTCCTACAGATCTAATGGAAACTGTCAGTCTCCTGGGAGGACTGCCTTGATGATAGTGGTGGTGGAGGTGCCATCCTAAATTTTCCCCAAACAAATGTAGCGTTCAGATCCGAATTTCCTTTACTACTACAGATACCTGGAATGGACCCTTTCTGAAAGGATGAGAGCATGGATTGAATCCTTTGTAAACCCTCTGTAGCATAACCAGTTCTCAGAGTGAAGATTTGTCCATTGCTGGTGTTATTGTTCTCACTGTTGGGTATCCTGTAGGGTAGCAGGTTAATTTAAGTTCCAGGCCGGTAGGGAGCGAATGTATATTTTGCCTGCTTGCCAGAAAGTGGGGTAGAGGTAGGAATATCAGGAAGTAAACTTGCCTATTTCCCTATTATGGCAATAGAAAGATCAGCATCCCTGGCTGAGCTGGAAGTGGCTTCCCTTTCCAAAGGGTACTAGAAAAGCTGATGCCTGAAAGGCAACTGCTTGTCAAGAATCCCCACTGGGAATCGCGCTCTCACAGCTGCTGAGCAGGATAGACCCACCTAGATAACACCTCCTGCCGTGATGGCATTCGTCAAAGCTGTGACGTTAGTGTCAAATGTGTACCATGTACCCTCTAGAATAAATACTTACACTCCGGTGTATGGCTAGTATATACGAGCTGGTGTAGATGTCTGCCGGACCGCAGACAGCCTTCCCTCCAGCTTGTGTTGATATTAGGTGACCTAGCTTATAGTTATTAACATATCTGTTGCCTGTGGAGATGGTGCAATCCTTCTCCACATAGGTGTCAATCAACCCTCAGGAGGTGGAGCCAAAAAGAACTTCAGTTTTGGCTGCGAACAAGTAGAATTTACCCCCAAGATGTTAAGGAAAACATCCATGTCTAGATCTGGTTACTGAAGTTGAGGATGAAATCCCTCTTAAAAAAACATCAGCATATCTGTATGCAATGATTCACCACTACTTTATTATTACTTCATCTGGCAGATGTCTTATACAAGGTGACTTACAGGAGTACAGGGCAAATACATGCCCATTAGGTCTCCAGACTGCCTTCTACAATGTGTATTTATTTACTGGTACAGGAACCACACTCACCTACTTGGGTCTGGTACCTGTTTAAGTCTGGGTCTTTACGTTGTGAGAGGTGAAACCTTCTCATCCCAGCATCAGCGTACATGTATGCAGGCGATTCCTCCATACAGCCCGTTGGGTTTCCAGACCACCTCATAGAAGGGGAACCCTTTAGAGGTTTTCTTATCCTCTGCATCAGTAGATGCCACAGGAATCGGCCCATCAGGACTCTGTATTTGACGTTGGGGAGAGGGTGAAACCCTCTCACAGCGTCAGCATCAGTACATACACAACTGTGTATTCCAGCACGGCCTCGCCAGGGCAGGAGTCAGTGATGTCATCCGGACCGGCCACTGCAGGCAGAGAGTACCGCTGATCGCCTTATACTGTGTTTGTCTTGGTGCCACCGTCGCCGAGTTACATGCTACCATACCTGTGAACAGAAAAAACCTTCATACCATAACCCACTGGAAGCGGTTGATCAGTGTAGCTGGACATTCATTTTTTTTTTTTTTTTTCTTGTCCTGCTGTGCTGTGAAGCGAAGCATACTAAACCACTCCCACAGGGAAAGATGGCGACGCCTTTGTCAGAGCATTGAAATAGCCGGCACAAAAAATATTTTGTCATCTCGTCTTGTGCAGTTCTGATCCCAACATCTTGTGTTTAAGGAGGATGACCGGCTTTGTCTGGTCGTAGCTGGAACATCGGAGCCCTGGCCTTCTGTGCTGGCGATCTCGATATCCAACACACTTAAAACACAGATTCCTGATACAACTGAGCAGGACATCACTAGAGTTGAAAACAAAATACCTCTAACACAAAAACAATAAAACAAAAAAACCTCAATCAAATGCAGGAGAAATCAAAGCTTTTATGGAGGAAGTAACATGGGCTTTGGCGCCGAAAAGGATTACATCTGATCTCTGGGTAAGAGATCAGTTTGTTTCCTCTTGACCAAGCAACATGGAGACCAGGAGCTCACTCTGTGTAGAGTTCAGACGATGCAAGAAATGATGTTTTGTTTTGTCACAGGTATCTACAACATTTCATGTCCTATTTTTATATATATCCACATTTATTGGTATATTTTTAAAGAAATGTTATAGATACTGAATGTACCATTGGTACACGGTGACAGGGCAAAAGCCTTGCTTATGTAAATAAGCGTAAGGTTGGCAGGGATGTGGTTAAATCTGTCCCTGCCAGCAATCACAGGTGTGGCCATTCCCCAATGAGGTAAATGAGGAGTGGCCACCTGTATACAAGGAAGGAGAAATCCTTTGTGTGGGGAAGAGTGAGTTGGAGGAGTGTACCTGTGTGGAAATGTGTTTTTGGAGTGTAAACTTTACAGTAAAGGCAAATGCCCAGCCTGTTTTGTTTTGTTTGTGTGAACCTTTTATTTTGGCCCTCGTGCCATGTTTCTTATGTGCTGCCGTGTTTATTTTGTGCCTGTTTGCTTTTGTTAAGTGCACTTTAAGTGGAAAACTTCAGCTTTCTGTCTCTGGGTCTCTAGAGTGTGCTGTAGCACCTGTGCCATGATGTTACCGACAGGAACGAGACCCAGAGGCAGCACTTACTCCTAGCAGATGGTTTCACTGCTTTACAAAACATGAAAAATATTCTCTGTAGCATCCAGCAACACATTTAAAAACAACAAGTAGAGAATATTTTAACTGAACACGTCAATATATCTATCAATAAACAAGCCATATTTTAACACTGCCGCGTTCCTTTTCACTTAAGCACTAATCACGTAGCCTATTTATTCAGAGCCTTTTTGCAACTTTTAAGGCCTCTACACAGTGGACGTGATGCGACGAGTGAATGTGTAGTACAACACATCGCACCACGACAAAAAATAACAAAACATGTATTTTTGATACGTGTCTATTTTTGCGATTTTGTCACGTGGCAGCTAGGGAACTGACCAATGAGGGACAGCTTCCCTTGCACACCTTTTTCAGTAAACAATGGTGGAAAAAAAGATCATTCTTGCAGTAACAAAATACCCAGAGCTGTACAATAAAGGACACAATAATTATAAAAGACACAGCAATGAGGGACAACCTCTGGCCATTCACTTCCAGGGAACTGGATATAGCTGGTGTGTGTGTGATTAGTTTACTGAAATAAGTATTCTGAAAAGCCATTGTGTATTTTACATTTTTATTAGCTGTACATCACACGCACCTGTCACCAATGGTGTGAAAGGTAGCGGCATCGCGTCCCGTGTATAGAGGCCTTTACTGTAATATCAAGTGTTAATCAACACACATGAACACTGATCATATTAAATGGTTTATTCATGTGCTTTAATACTTCAGTTCCTATTGGTAACGTTTATGTACAGTTCAAGATTGATTAATGTTTTATTTCCGTGCGGTGATGACTCAGTTGTTTATTATAGTTGTTGCAAATATTTTAAATGCTTGCCATGTTTTAATAATTATTGTAATAGTATTCTGCAATGGGATTGTTTAGGATGGGGCAGCGCACAGGTTTAGTATGTTGTATTTGTTGTATTTTCAACATGAAAAACAAGAAGAGATTATCTGTTGAAGTGACGAGTGAACAGTCAAGGGGGCATGCTTAGAAACAAGTTAATTTCAAGCCCTGTTAAGATATAATACAATTTAGGTTTCTGTGTAATAATTATCATAATGTGATGCAATTGATGCAATTATTATAACAAGAGGTCACATTAAAGTTGTAATATTTAACATAAGCGAGTAAAAGCTATGCAAATAATAAATCATCAATTCAAGGCATTCTCAATTTGTTTTCTGGTCAATATACCTGAAACACAACAGGCTTGCCTACATTCTGAACCTAATAGGAGGGTTAAAAAGAACTTGAAAGAAGAGATCTGCAAGACATTGGGTCAGCCCATTCAAACTGACTGATTTGTGTTGTTGGTAAAAAGCTGAAATGTACTGTTATCTGGTCAAATAAAAGTCCATCTCAAACTATAACTGCTTTAAAACAGACTTGCCCCAAGACTGCTGTGCCTCTTCTTCAAGTGCGAGTCGAGACAGGCATCCCCAAAACATCCCCAGAATAGGATACTCTCCACACTCCCTCGCCAGGGCTCTGATCACACAATTACAGCTATCAGCATCATTAAAGTGGATACAATGACATACAAACATACAGGAGCCCCCACATTATTACTGGACAGCAAGCTCTCTGACTGTACGGTCACCTACCCAACAGCCTGACATGCATACCTTTTGAAATCGTGAGTGCCGGAGACCACTGCGAGCGCAGAATATCCAGACAGATGCTGCCATTGCTGTTGATATTGGGGTGATAGATTCTTGTTGTAAATGCAACCTAAATTAGGGGACAAAATAAGAGCTTATGTATTTACAGGTTAAATTGCTCAAGTTTTATTTAAAAGGTGAAGTAGATTATACACCAGAAAATCAAAAGAGCTCACCTTTGGTGGTTTGAAGGGATAGTCTGTGGGAAAGTGAATTGTCAAGAAAAACACTCCACCCTGGTAAGGACTGTCATTCTGGCAAAGTAAAATATAGAAAAACACCAATAAGTAAACTAGTTTTTTGTTCTGAAATGGAGGAAATAATTTAGAAACATACTTACTGGTCCCATTATTGTGGCTTGCCAGTGGAACACTATAACAGAACAGGAAAAGGAAAGTAAGTTAAAGTGAAGACATTCCCAACCTAGAATATTTCTGCCAACTAACTAGTTACTTGTTTTATATTGTATGTTTACTATCAAACACACACTACACTGCAAGACACGTCTTTACTCAGTTTAACTAAAAAAATTATCAGATGCCACGAAATTACAATTACCCAAAGTCCAGTCCAACTTAAGCATGCAAAAATACTGAATTGCACCAAGAAAATCCATGACTTTACATTCCAAGGGGCCGTCCGTATATAGAAATGTGTAAATAGGGAAATTGTACCTATAGCGGTTGTAGTGCTTCAGTAAAATATGTACTGAATATCTAGTGCACAAGACAGTGCAAGAGAAGTGCTATGGTAGAATATGTTTGGAACATGCAAAATATACCCCAACACTAATAATTTTAATTTAAAAACCTGAGCACCTTCCACCCCTCCCCCCTCCAGCTTGTGTGATCCAGAGGCAGAACTTTAATTTCTTCATTCGCCATCTCGACAGCAAAGCGTTGTATAATGTAAGCTGCACTGAAATGTCTCGAAAACCCTCTGCTGTTTGGGATTTTTTTGTTAAATGCCCAGACGACCAAAAAAAAATAAAAAAAATAACACAACACACACAATCTCAAAACCAACTGGCACAGCATCTCTGGGGTCACTTAAGCATAAATTCATATTATTTTTAGCAGTAGTAAAATGTGACTGATAACCTGCTAGGAAGGTGACTGTTAAATCAAGCTTTGTTTTGCTTCAGTCAGCTGAAGCTCTTTTAATTGGCTGCAATAAGGTGCTGCTGCAATGCAAGCTTACTGTATATCACAAGCAGCATCAATTATGTCTACATAAACGTGCATGTTTATTTTAATTATAAAAACATGATTACTGTTCTATATAATGTATTTTTAAACTACATGTGAATGTTTTACTCCATGTATATGGATTACCTGTAAAATAGGATTTTCAACCAAATAAACTAGTAGCTATTGTGATATCACCAGTAAAATGCAAATGAGTAGCATCGAAGGTTGGAACCTTCCTTCAGCAATGTGTTCCGAACCTTCGAAGGTCAAAATGCACCCTCTGTTACAGCCCTGAAAATAATGGACCTAAAAACTAACAGAACAGAAATGAAAAACTACTAAAGTGGACCTGTTCACTCTGACCATCGCATTACCTCACAAATCACCAGCAACGGGGACACAGTGGAGGCGTTTCAGTATAAGGGCTGTGCATCTTTGGTACATGGGCTGTGACATGATATGCACCACAATACAATTAATCAAACATGAAATGTTTGTCTTATTGTGAATTTACAAAATAAACCCTTAAGTTGTTTTTTTTTGTTTGTTTTTTTAAAGTAGTAATGCAGAAGTACAAAAAATAAAATGTGATATCAACTGAAATATTTCAACTTTCAACTAGCTTAATCTAGCTTGCCAATATGAAACATTTCCATTGAACACAACAGTATAATCCAGTAAGGAGATTGGAATTGCGTTTCAATGCAGTTCTTAATGAATGTTTATTTAAATCTTCATTCCCAGCGAGGCCCCCGGGGACATGGGGGGGCTTGTCAGGACTCTCAGGGTTGCAGCTGCTTGCGTCCCTGCAGCGCGCTCCTGTCCGTCTCAGGAGGGCAGCCCCACTGCACATTGTTGGTTTTATTTATTGTTTTAAATCAAGCAAGGAATACGTGCGAGCTTCACAATGTTTTCAAGCTCATACTCTGCGTTGTAGTTCCTGCTGTGGAGAACTGGAAAACATGGACCCGGGAACATCTTGGATCGGAGCGGACTGAAGGACTGAACACTAAACTGAGTTGCACTCCTTTCACCTGACCTGCTGTGTATGGTTCTGTGTTTCTCTAAAATCCATTTCATGCTTTTTTGATGACTGCTTCCCAAGCATAAGCAACTGACTGTTTGAATAAGCAAGTTAGTTTGGGGGAACTTGGTAGAAATATAGTCTATGTTAGAGACCAAAATTGAATTACGATTTATGTAACATTAATTAGTAACATTTAGTATATATTTAGTAAAAAATAGAATATTGTAGGTTATATTCAAAATAAAAAACATGTATTGTAAAAGGCAGTCAAAGTGATGGCTTTGGTGGTTCTAGGTAGAGGGGATTATTATAACTTATTTTTGCAATCCTGCCTTTCAAACACCATCAGGGTATTTAATACACGTATTTACGAGAAGTCAAGAATGGACAACCGCGTATCTTTCACACACGGAGTGTAATTTAAATTTTAAAAAGTGAAAACCATCAAAATGACTGCCGTGGCAGGAACTTTGACTGCCCTAGAAAATAAACCCTTTTATGTTTAATTGTTCATTTAAATACAGCGTTTTGGCTGTGCAGATGTTTGATAGGATGTGCTTGAATAAAACTTGAGTTGTATCCGATAGTTTGTCTTTCATTTTAATATTGATGGTGTTTAAAATGTAACCGTCACAATGACTGCCTGTCCTTTGTATTTCTTTTTTAATAAGTGTTCTAATTTGAATATAAATTGTGCCCTTTTGTTTAACTATTATGCACAACAGTGTTTTTAGTTATTGGTCTTCTGTTAAAACAAAACTAACGTTTGTTCTTTATTTTGAAAAATGCCTATACGATAATCGAATATGAAATTAGGGTGCTGATTGCACCACTACATAACACTGTACATTTGTTAATATTTGCCAATATGTGAATCAAAATAGAAAGGATGCAGTTCACAGCTGCAGTCAACACCCACAATCATTTAACAAGGTTTTCTAAAGCATGTTCAGCTTCTGTGTTTATGAAAGCCGTGTTGACAGTCTGGTTTGTTTACATTGCTCAGCGAGCTGCAGGGGTGTCACAAAGCCCCTGAAAATGACAGGCATTGTTCACTTCAAGGTTTCTTCATAAACACTAGACAACATGCTTGGCCTTCAGAGCACTTCTTACTGTACATATATGTACTATACAGGGCTTCAGACAAACTTTTTGCTTTATTAGGCAATGGCTCCTAGGCCAAAAAAAATCAGTTGCTAAATCCAATTACTGGGTGCCACATACAGCAACTTCCTCAGACACTAAAGTGATACTAAAATAGTAACTTAATGTATGTACTCTCTTGTTTGTTGCCTCATTCTGCAATGAACTCAGCATGTTCATATTTGAAATATTTTGCAAGTGTGTTTATGGAATTGGTGACCACACCTTTAATTGTGTACAGCTGTGATATAGGAATAGCATGCTGCAGCTCCCATGCTCAAAAAGACAGCTTTTCTGATTGCATATTACCATTAATTTTTCAGTAAAAACAACTTTAAATTGCAGTGAGTTCGTTCTGCTATAGTTACGATATTAAATACACCACAGCAAGCACACTGTCATATAGTTTAGATGCTTTCAGTAGCACAATCCAAGAGCTAAATTTTGTGAATGGCTTGCTTTTTTTTTTTTTTTTTACTGCAATTCCCAGCAGCACACTAATTACAGTTCCAGGTATTTCTATGTGTTCTGCTTTCACCTTTCTTAAAATGGTCAGTCAATGCAGCTAATCACGGTAACATCTTAATTACCGTGCCTGGTTCTTTGGCTGATGAGATATCATCAGCTCATCATCTAACTGGGGAATCTGCAGCTCAATTAAACCATCCTTAAACCCCTAACGGTAAACAATGTAACTTATTCTACTAGATCTGGGACAGTTGCAGCCGCTAAAGATGATGCAGACCAAAAGAAATACGTTCATGTTGACTCAAAACTTTCTTTAGGCACTCTTCGAATTGACTGGCAAAAGATAACGTTGGTTTATTGGCGCTCACAAAGAGCACTTTTTAGCTTGATAAAGTAACCTTTTCACTTCCCTTTTTGATTCCTTATTGAGCTTTTTGCTGCATTCCAGCCCTTCATTAATTATTTTATTTATGTTTTCATTGCATTTTGTTCATTTTAATTATTTTTTGTTCTTCTAAATGTCTTGAATGCAGCTGTTCATTTTAAGCTACAGTACTCACACACGTTTGGTCACGTTTTATGTCAATGGCACCTAACCCAAAAAAACAGTTGTCAAAAAATGTTTGCATTTGCAACCATTTTAGTCGCAGTGTGGAGCCCTGCTATAGCAGCTGTGTTGTGAACACTCTCTGATGGCACATTTTAGTCGCAGTGTGGAGCCCTGCTATAGCAGCTGTGTAGCGAACACTCTCTGATGGCACATTTTAGTCGCAGTGTGGAGCCCTGCTATAGTAGCTGTGTAGTGAACACTCTCTGATGGCACATTTTAGTCGCAGTGTGGAGCCCTGCTATAGCAGCTGTGTAGTGAACATTCTCTGATGGCACATTTTAGTCGCAGTGTGGAGCCCTGCTATAGCAGCTGTGTAGTGAACACTCTCTGATGGCACATTTTAGTCGCAGTTTGGAGCCCTGCTATAGCAGCTGTGTAGTGAACACTCTTTGATGGCACATTTTAGTCGCAGTGTGGAGCCCTGCTATAGCAGCTGTGTAGTGAACACTCTCTGATGGCACATTTTAGTCGCAGTGTGGAGCCCTACTATAGCAGCTGTGTAGTGAACACTCTCTGATGGCACATTTTAGTCGCAGTGTGGAGCCCTGCTATAGCAGCTGTGTAGTGAACACTCTCTGATGGCACATTTTAGTCGCAGTGTGGAGCCCTGCTATAGCAGCTGTGTAGTGAACACTCTTTCTGATGGCACACTCGTGTTTCTGTTCAAGTGGCAGGTTTGCAATCTGCATTAATGGGTGGAAGGATTGGTTGCATTGTGGAATCCAGTGCTGCAAGAAAATAAAAAACTGCATTTGGCAGTACAGCATTAGGCTTGAAAAGACACACTTGAAGAGAAATGAATCTTTTGAAATGTGCACGCAGTGTGTACAGTACAGGGCAGGCAGTCGTAGCTACCGTGCTTCGGGGCTGGCATTAACTACGCTACTGGTCGCTTGCGAGACACGCAGTGAAGAGGAGGTTTTTTAAACTAACATCAAAGTTGCGAGTAAGTCAGTTCCCTAATGACTTCTATGAATCAGATGGTATGATGATCTGCAAATGCTGTCAACACTCAACTGACTGGACCCGAAAAGATACCTGCAAAGACCATTTAATGTCAAAAATCCATCTAAAGAACCACATCAAGTATGAAGAGAATCAGCGAGGCTCCCGAGGAGTACACAGCACGATCCCAGACAGTGTGGAATCTGCACACAGCAGACAGGAATGTGTTGATTTTGTTGTGGTGTGTGTCAAGGCTGAGATTATATATTATATTATATAGTGCTGGGTCGAACACAGGATTTTCATGTTCGGATATTCACTCAATTTAAATATTCATTAAATATTGAATATTCGCTTTTCAAAAAGTAATAAAAGCCATTATATTGCTCTGAACGCAGGCAGAGACAGCATAGCAGCAAGCGTGGCCGTGGCCCGTGTGTGTGCCTTTATTGTATAGCAAGACCTTACAATATGTAACCCCTCAAAACGGAATGGGGTTAAACCCAATTTCACACAAAAATATTACATTATTAACCTGAAAGATCAATTGATTGGTGTAATGTACAGTAGCTTCTGTGGATAAATGATTGAACAAACCATTGATTAAACCCTTTTTCAAAATTCAAAGTTCAGCCTGAAAACAGAAAAAGTAAAAACCTGAAGCCCTAAAGAAGACTAAATACTCACTGTCATCCCCAACAGGTCCAGCTGAACACTGCGCCGGTGGATCACGTGCCAAGTCATTCAGCTCCTGAGGAAAACAACATCACACAGCACACTGTAAGAATGCAGGGAAAACCTGTATGAATGCACATGCACTCGCAAAGCAGTGACATCACCAAGTCTGAAATGCATTGTGATGCAAGCCTTAACCCCTCATTGCAATTGGGGTTTTACAATGTCAACCAATTGCAACATGCTTTCTCGCAGACATATTTCAAAAGGGTTTGAAACGGCCCCAAAGCTTCGAAAGCGTCTCCCCCATGAAAACATCTGGAAAGCAGGGTACGTAGGAGAAAGCAGATCCCATTGGTTACATGCTGCAGGAGTTCTAAAAACATAATCATAATTAATAATAATACATAATTAAAATTATTAATTAATTCAGTAAATAATTACCTTTAAGAGCGAGTTCAACTAAGAGCAGTTAACATGGTAAAAACATTTGCTTATACGAGTAAAGTCCATTAAGAGCACGTAGTAAGTACGATGAATGGATGGGAACGATTTCAAATAAGAGCAATTACAAAAAACGTGGTTACAGATATCTATAAGAGTAAAATCAAGTACCAGATACAGGAGGTAGTTATAATAAAGAGCAGTAGTAGAATAATGCAAGGTATGGAGCAGTTCAGTGCAAGTACAAGCTGATGCAAGAACTGGAACAACTGGGTGCCATATAGTCCAGTATAGTCTAGGGTTGTGAGGTTTGCAGATGCGGTCTGAACAGGTGCATGCCATTTTGTAGCGATGAGGTGCACTCATGGAAATCAGAATACAAAACGAGGCAATGACATCAGTTCTGGAAAGATTGAATAAACCAATCAGTGTGCCTCAAGACACTCTCGTGATGACAAGTCACATTTGAAAAGATTGAATAAACCATTTTAATTTAAGTTTGATGATGAGTTATCAGGTTACAAAGCAGTACTGTATCAGTTGTGAACGAATCGCTAGCGGTGCCAAAAAGGTGTTCTTTTAAGTGTAGTTCCCGTTTCTTCAGGCAGAGCATTTACAGGGTGAAAACTCTGTTTCACCACAAGAGTGTTCTCTTAGGTGAAGTGCTAGGTTAGGAGGTGTTCCTATACACGGAGACTACTGCACCACTTGGCAGATCACATCGACATCGATCACAGGCTGTAGCCAGTAGACTGATCAGCAATTAAACAATAGGCTTCTATTGTGCACAAATACGGTGACAACCTTGGCTTGTTCAGGTTATTTTTTCCAATGCTTTTAATGCCAAACTTCAGTGGTCCCAAATCCTGTCTGTAGCCACACAATGCTCCAAGCCCATACAGAATGCACGTATGAATTGCATTTGAATATAATAACGGAAATCACATCCATGTAGCTCAAAGCAGCTGAAATCACAACAAAATGTAGCTCAAAGCAGCTTCAGTTTGAAGAGCTGAACAGGGTCAGGACTGATTTGATAACCCAGAGAGAACGTCCATTTGGGTCAGCTTATTCAAGAGCCTTTGTTTGAAGTGGAAATAATATCCTTACTAGAGTTTACTGGCTGATAACATGCGTGCACAGAATTATAAAGAGGGACTACCAAGCTCAGATCCAGATTCATTATTTAATAACCTTGTATACAATGAAAAGGATGAAAGGAAGTCTCAGTGAAAGTGGTCTGGAGAGGTTAATTTGAGATTGTACTATTATTTCCATTCCTGGATGGCCAATATTATTATTATTCATTTGTCATTTGGCAGACGTTTTTATCCAAAGCGCCTTGGAGCCCGGGGGGAGGAGACTATGCATCGTAACTGCTGCTGCAGAGTCACTTCCAATAGGACCTCGTTTGAATACATGAATAAAAACTAATGAATCCCCTTTATTGGCTCTTAACCTGACTAAGTGTCTCGCTGCAGCCCAGTGTGGGTATGACTGGTATGACTTTGTCAACACACAAAACGTAGAAATAATATTCATTAAACCTCATTACGCAGTCAGGTCTTTTTTTTCTGTAGCTATAAGGTGAAAATACAACTAAACTAATATTGTACAAAGTTTTTTTTTTTCTAATTGATATTATCTTAATACAGTACTGTTACAGCTACTTTTAAATGCATCGTTGCTTAATGTTTTCTAAAACGTGAAATGATCTCAGTTTCAATCTGAAGGAAATATTTTTGGATATCACTGCAAGCAGGTTTTAAAGTTTATTAAGTTATCGTTAATTATTCAAATTCAGTATAGTGCTTATTTAAATATTATTTTAGCAATTTTAAAAAGGTTTCAGTTATGTATCTTGATGATACATGGTCCATTTTGAAAACGTTCAATCAAGCTCTGATCCGATTCTGATCTGGGACTGAAGCAAGACCGAAATAGGATCAGATTTTGAGCCGAAACTCAGCTCAGGATCAGTGTTGATCCTTTTAGTGCAACCCAATATGTGATAGGATCAAGATCGGAGCCTGGATCCAGGATCGGATCCGTTTAGTACAACTGGCCCCAGGGTAGCTGCTTTGATTCCTTGCATTGTACAGAACCCTACGTGACATTCCATCGATTCTATTCCGATTCCTTGCATTGTACAGAACCTACGTGACATTCCAATGATTCTATTCTGATTCCTTGCATTGTACAGAACCCTACGTGACATTCCATCGATTCTATTCTGATTCCTTGCATTGTACAGAACCCTACACGATATTCCATAGACGCTATCCAGATTGCAGCATGTTCAAAATGCAGCTGTCAGACTTCTCACTCGCTTTCAATTCTCTGGTATATAAAGCATGAATTTTCTAATATTTACTGTACATTAAGAGTGTGCGTCGGCTCTACCGCTATTTAACATCATGTGCAACCTTGTGGTACCGCCAGCACTCCCAGGACTCCAGCCCAGGCTTCCTGGTCACTGCCTTTTCTAGCCATGTCCAGGGATCAGGCTCACATTATGGACTCTGCATCCCTTCTCATGTACGATTGTTACTTTGTTTTCTGTTCAGCTCTTTCGGATGTCTCAAGGGCAAGAGAGAGCGGGTCCCAATTCTGGAAATATTCAGACCGTTTCCCACATTGAAAGGGACTCCGTGGTAAACTCATCTTACATTTCTATATACTGCCGGTCACAAGGAGGAAGACATCGCTGAATCTTTAAGACACCAGTTTTATTTCACCCCATTTGCAGCCATGCCATAGTATCTGGCAATCTCAATGCTGCAAACTGGAGTGATCAGCAGATACTTCAATCAATCAACCCTGTCTTCATTCAGCACCAATTACACACTCATTGGAATTCGTTTCATACATTTCACATTTAGTCTGTGGATTGGGCAAGTTATTTGTGAAAAGGGTAAACACCAACAATTTTCAATTCAGAAATGTGCTTTAAATCACAATTGTAGTGGTCTGTAAAAATAACTCAAAAGGTTCTTAGCGCTTTTTTATTAATACAACACAATATCCACGTTCATATCGTTTTTAAACTGAATGTAGCCGAGTTAAAGTTTGTTTCTCTACACTGATAATCAGTACGATGTTCTCTCCGCAATAACACACACAAGAAAGCGAAGCTCGCTTGTGTTAGTTCTCAGTACGTCATTGGAATTTATAAGGTGGTATCTCTATGGATTACAAATCAGGTTGCAAAATGCCCTCCACACATCAACACGCTATCATGTATGGTACTGTAGCATTACTTAAAATCATACAAGACCGCAGTGTATTTGCAAGGCCTCTCACAGGCCCACAAACCACACCACCTTAATGTTATTTCAGATCTTCACACGTCAGTGTTTAACTAAACTATCTGAACCGATAAGGTGAGGGTTGAACATAGTTCTTGTGTTTTAATGTCACAAATACGTCTTCGGTCTCGGAGATGTCACAATATGTAGCTACGTGAAAAGAAAAGAAAATATCTGCAACCGGAACATCAATATCTGTTTCTGGTTACAACAATCCGACTGGTAATATGCTCTGTATCATTATATTAGAAAAAAGAGCACGTGGATGCATTCCATAACTGCGAGCAGGATCTCTCTCATGGGTTTTATTTTGTTAAAATATATTTCTTTCGGTTCTTTAAACCAGCAGCGGTACCCCCGGGTCTAACAGCAGCACAGGCCCGTCTTCCTTCCTGTACTTAGCCCGAGCAACAAACACATTTTCAAGTACTGACAAGATCGACATCCCCCTTATTCACAATGTATTGATGAATGTAGAGAATATAACATGTAATCCCCAATAAACTGGGTAACACTTCCCAACTCACTCACTGTACGAACTCCCTTCACCATCCAGTCAGAAATAAAATACACGCGTTTATAAAGTCAAAGACATAAGAAAACGATGATATCCTCCCCATAATAAAAAATACATTCATTATCTTTATCAGGACCATAACATACAGAGGACGGTAAAAAATACAAAAAGGTTTTTTGAGGTTTTTGTTTTTTTTTAATCCCGGAAAATTCTCCCTAGTTTTTTTTTTTTTTAATCTAATCCATCCTTGACGTTTAAACCCCTGATATTCATGTTTGTTCGAGCTGTCTTCCTTACCTTGTGAATTCAATGCATCCTTGACGTTTAAACCCCTGATATTATTTATGTTTATTCGAGCTGTCTTCCTTACCTTGTGAATTCAATGCATCCTTGACGTTTAAACCCGATATTATTCATGTTTGTTCGAGCTGTCTTCCTTACCTTGTGAATTCAATGCATCCTTGACGTTTAAACCCCTGATATTATTCATGTTTGTTCGAGCTGTCTTCCTTACCTTGTGAATTCAATGCATCCTTGACGGTTTAAAACCTTGATATATTAATGTCTGTTCGAGCTGTTTTCCTTACCTTGTGAATTCAATGCATCCTTGACGTTTAAAACCTTGATATATTAATGTCTGTTCGAGCGGTCTTCCTTACCTTGTGAATTCTTTTCAGAGCCATGTTGTACAGCTGCTGTCACTGAAAACGTGTTTTTTATTCGGTAAAATGGCGGTTATTTCCCCCACTGCAGGTTATCCTCTGGATGTAAACAATATGCCAGTTTAGAAACGAGAGATACAGGTATTTATCTGAGAGGCAGACTGGGGATTAGTTATTGTTTAAGAGAGTCGGACAGACACAAATGTAAACCCTTCCTCCCGCAGCTGCTCCGCACACTCTCACAGCACTGACAATGCACCCTTCCGGCGCTGACACATCCGCCAGCGCGTCCTGTGTGTCTGCGCTCCAATGTGAATTAGGAAACTGCTGCCATTCTGGCTCTGTAGGAGTGTCATAGGCGGAGCCAACATGGCACGCGTGGACTGTATACGCTCCTCTGATTCTTAACTCGAAGGACCACGATATAAACTTGCACGGTACCCTTGGAGCGCTCACACGTATATAACGCCATGGGGAGAGCAGTCACCATTTATAAAATAATAATACATGGACGTTCACGAAACTGACGTCAAACTGGCTTTACAAACGTTCAAAAAATGACCCTAAAATGGAAGTATAAAGGGAGCGGAGGGATACGGTGTAAAAAGAGCAATCCGAGTGTCACTTCAGCGAGAGCACCAGTGAGGAATGAGATTACTGTTGTATTATTACAAGAAAGCACTGAGTGGAAAGTGTTGTTTCTGAATATGAAAATACAGACCTGGAGATATGAGAATACTGTAACTTTAGTCCAGAGGTTGGGATTATTATTATTATTATTATTATTATTATTATTATTATTATTATTATTATTATTATATGTCATTGATGGCAGTTAAGAGTAGGATGATAGTATTACCAGTCGGTTATTAATACTTGCTTGAAGTAGGCTACGGTTTTTAATGTTAAATGGACCAAATATAACAAAAATACTATATTTGTACAGCCATTCAATTATACTTAAAAACGGTATACAAAGAGTCATCCATTGTGAGGGTTATCCACGGCCTTCATTGTAAATCCAAATATGTTCAAATTGTAGGCCTGGATACATAAGCACCTGCCAACCAAGCACCTGTGATAGCTACTGTCTTGCACATTGTGACTGAAACTGACTTGCAACAAGGAGACGCTGTCTATTGGATACCTGTCTGGGATTTACAGAACTATATTAAACAAATTAACCAGTCATTATATGACGGATAGTCGATTTATATAACACGGTACTGATAGGTATGTGCTACAAATGGCAGGTGGTTACATTTTTTGCCCCACCCCCGCTCCCTGGACATTATACAATAGTGAATAGTGCAAAGCTGTCACATAAAGGCCTGTGGGAACAATGGATACCCTGAAGGGGGAAGTAAGCTGAAAATAATGCATGGTTTATAACCTGTCTCTGATTTCATGGTTTATAACCTGTCTCTGATTTCATGGTTTATAACCTGTCTCTGATTTCATGGTTTATAACCTGTCTCTGATTTCATGGTTTATAACCTGTCTCTGATTTCATGGTTTATAACCTGTTTCTGATTTCATGGTTTATAACCTGTCTCTGATTTCATGGTTTATAACCTGTCTCTGATTTCATGGTTTATAACCTGTCTCTGATTTCATGGTTTATAACCTGTCTCTGATTTCATGGTTTATAACCTGTCTCTGATTTCATGGTTTATAACCTGTTTCTGATTTCATGGTTTATAACCTGTCTCTGATTTCATGGTTTATAACCTGTCTCTGATTTCATGGTTTATAACCTGTCTCTGATTTAATTGTTTATAACCTGTCTCTGATTTCATTCGACAAGCATCTCTGCAACAGGGACCTTTCTATTTTTATACATCAGCCACCGCCTCCACTTCATCAACAGCTCCTGTATCATAAAGTGTTTGAGATGCCAACTTCATCTTTTCAGACACACTGTAGCTGTCCCCTTCACTTTGACATGTGACCAGGGTGACCATGTTCACCAGGCACTTCAGGTTATTTAACTCCCATCACAATGCACCTTCACCTTTACAAAGGTACCTTTCACCTATCTCTTTTCTTTAGAAGAAACAGGACTACACTTACCAGAATGCATTGCAATGTGAGTTAAAAAGCCTGAACTGGACAACTGGACATGGAGCCACATGGCTCCCCTATCTGTGACTGGATTATAAAAACCAAACTGATGGCTTCATATTCGGTACATATCTTTATTCTTCTGTACTCCAGGTTAAGTTTAATAATGCATGTCATGCAAGAACAATGAACTCTTTTGTGCAGTAATATTACAAAGCTGCCCCTGTTACACAGTCAGAAGAGTTATCGTGTGTATCATGATGCAAGACAACAAGCACAGCACAGCTCCTTGTAGCTCACCATGTTTTTCTGGAACACAGAAGTGTGTTTCAGAGCTGCTTTGAATACATGCTCTAATAACTCATTCTGTCGTTTAACAAAACAGTCCATCATTAAATGATAGTTTACTCTTATTCTGCACCATACAGGTATCCCATCACATGCATCGTGACACATATCATAGCATGACATTAGAGTAGCATTACACCCCTAATGCTGAATGTGCTGAGGACCTTGACTCCAACCAAACCTGGCTGCAGTTTTGAGGTTATGTGACTGTTTACATTTCTTCTATATAAAGAAGGTGCACTTTGAGTTATTTAAATATTTATTACACTGATGTGTTCTTGCACCTCAGTGATACAGACCACCCATTAAATTATAGATGCCACTCTCCTTACATTATGCCCTAAGGGATGCTTTGATTTTATTCTATATACTACTACGACTACTACTACTACTAATAATAATAATGTCTACAAAAAAATGGTAGCTATTGTATTTGCGATAATTAAAATAGCAGAATTAAATCCTAAGAAATTAAATCCGCAAAGTTGCAGAAGTTAAAAAAAAAATGTACAGGACTCAATGTATTGCATATGACAGATATTCGCATACTATTTTCTTAATGGTGGAAAAATATGATAAAATAAAAAAATATGAGAAAGACCGAAATACAGCATAAAGTACCATTTGAACAGGCACTTCCGTGTTTTCAAAGCAGAAGTTGTTTGGGCATGCGCGAGCAAGTACCATCCGCGTACCTGAAAATAATAACACTACACGGAGCACTTACCCGTGCACTTGTGGGTTATGTACTGTTATTATTTTGTGAAACCGTTTTGTTTGCGACTGAAAACCCGCTGGCCTAAGGTCTGACAAAATAATAACACAGTACAGTGATTATTATTACTGCATGTGCTATCTGCGTACGTCTTGGAGAGCTGAAGTGGTTAATACGCATAATTACATTATATTATAGACGTGTGTATGTTTTGTGATTTCTACCTGTCTTTTCATAGCTATGCATGTGTTTGTTTATTTTTGTTTCAGACAGGGTCAGGCAGCATTTGCTCTTCCAGTCTGTTCCAGATGTCCCAAGCTGATCCTTAATTATTTTACTGAACTTCGGTAGGGTCCATTAAATATTTATGGACTGGTTGAACACAGGCCTGCATTGGAATGGACTGGGGAAACCAAGGTTGGTATTAAAAAAAAATAAGCCGAATCTTGTCCCTGAAAGTTAGTATTTAATGTGCTATTAAGAGTATGTTCAGACTGATGTGATTAAGTGTGGGGTTCATGTTGTTCAGCTTCTGAACTGTTCATATGCTGGATAACCATGAATAATTGAACGATGCTCATCTTCAGCACTTCAAATGAGATTTCTACTGTTCCCTTACCTTTTTATCATGTTTGCAATCATGCTGAGTCCTTCTTATTTCAATTACTCAAATATTGCTATTATTATTTATTTATTTGGCAGACACCTTTATCCAAGGCGACTTACAGGTGTTACAGGGCAGTACAGGGTTACAATGCAAGATGAATACTGAAACACAGTATAGTTTACAGTAAATGCAATAATACTACTGATCTATGATATGAACTATGATGCAACAAGTTAGGATTGCAACAAGTTATATTTACAATTACATTATTAGTAGTGCAATATTGCAGGGATAGGGCATTAGCTGAGGATCCAGTAACATGGTGCGTAGATCAGGCAAGTCCAGTGCAGAGTAGGCGGGGTAGATCAAGAGATCTACAAGTGCAGTCTAAACAGGTGGGTCTTGAGGAAGCGATGGAAGGCAGTGAGAAACTGAGCAGTCCTGAAGTTCTCCGGTAGCTGGTTCCACCACAGAGGGGCTAGGGAAGAGAATGAGCTGGCTCAGGAAGATGGAGAGTGGAGAGAAGGCATGACCAGTCAGCCAGTAGAGGAGCGGAGAGGGTGTAGGGAGACACGAGGGATTGAAGGTAGGATGGGGCAGTGTGGTGAAGAGAGCTGTAGGCAAAAACAAGGGTCTTGAATTGAATGCGAGCAGAGATAGATAGCCAGTGGAAAGTGAAGCAGAGGAGTAGCGTGAGAGTAGAGAGGTTGGGAGAACACAAGACGAGCAGCAGAATTGTGAATGAGCTGAAGGGGGCGGATAGCTGAAGCAGGGAGACCAGCAAGGAGAGTTACAGTAGTCTAATCTGGAGAGTGCAAGAGCTTGGACCAGGAGTTGAGTGGAATAAGTATGAGTACCAATTCGGTAGATGTTGCTAAGAAAGAAGCGGCAAGTGCGTGTCAGGGAAGAGGTGTTGCGAGAAGGAAAGGGGTCAAGAATAAACCTAGGTTTTGTAGCAGAAGGAGATGGAGAGGGTGTGAAAGAGTCAAGGGATACTGAGATGGAGAGGTCAGAGGAGGCAGAGGAAGCAGAAGGAAAGTAGAGGAGGTCATATTTAGAGAGGTTGAGTTTGAGGTGGAGAGGAGAGGAAGATCTGGGAATCATCAGCGTAAAGTTGATTGCAAAATGTATATTGCAATGGCTAGATTAGCCAAAGTGTTTTTATACCAATACGTACCAGTGCCATCTTGTGAGCGCAGTATATTGCCAACAAAACAAAAGGAAACTTTATCCAAAGTGGCAGATCATGGGGTTCCTGAGTGGCGCATCCGGTAAAGGCACTCTGTGTGGAGTACAAGATGCGCCCTATAGCCTGGAGGTTGCCAGTTCAAGTCCAGGCTATTCCACTGTCGGCCGTGGACAAGAGTTCCCAAGGGGCGGCGACAATTGGCGAGCATCGCCGGGTGGGGGGGGCTTAGGTCAGCCAGGGTGTCCTCAGTTCACCACGCACCAGACCCCTGTAGACTGGCCGGGCTTGCCTGTAAGCTGCCCAGAGCTGCGTTGTCCTCTGGCTCTGTATCTCTGATGTGGCTGCGTGGTGGGCCTGCAGAGGGAAAAGATGCGGTCGGCTGACAGCACACGTTTCGGAAGACAGCGTGTGTTCGTCTTCGCCTGTCCCAAGTCAGCGCGGGGGTGGTAGCGGAGAACTGAGCCTAAAATAATACAATTAGCTATTTCAAATTGTGAGAAAAATGGGATAAAAATCAAATACTAAATAATTTTTTTTTTTTAAAGTGTCAGATCACTAGATGGCGCTGGTACCTAAAGACACTATGGACAACCAAGCAGCTCCTGAACTCAGGTCAAAGTGCCTTGTGAATGTAGATTAAAAAAAACAAAAAGAAAACAGTGCTGGAGCAATTGCAATAAGAACAATTCAGAATGACAGCAAACAGCACCATCGCTCTCGGGACATGGTTACTAACACTTTCTGACTAAATGTCTTTTTCTAACCCTTGGTCTGCTTCTGAATTGACTATTAGGGTGTGCAGCTGGAATCCCCACTGTAACTGTGATTTTGTACAGATATGTACCTTTTACCAGAGGTCCCAGTGGCAGAGGGGTCAGAAACAAGATAATACTAAGAGTGAGAGGATGACTATTTAAATAACCATTATAGTCTGTATTTAAATGGTTTAATTAGTCCATATCCATTATTTAACAATGTGTCCCGGTTTTGAGATTTGAATATCTGGTCACCCTAATTATAATTCAGCTGATTTAACTGTGTATCGTATATTTTTGTAGCCTGCTACAGTGCTAGTAAACATTCGCTAGTATATGTGTAAAGGGTAATTGATTTAAATGTAGTATTGCTGATTTTAAGACAGGTTTTCTTGCCACTACACCCCTGTGGTTCAGAAATAGCATTAGTAAGCCTGATAAATAATGAGCTAAGGGGAAACAGCTACAGAGAATCATACAGAACACACACCACAGGGTATTAACTCATACAGAACACACACCACAGGGTATTAACTCACACAGAACATACACCACAGGATATTAACTCATACAGAACACACACCACAGGATATTAACTCACTCAGAACACACACCACAGGATATTAACTCATACAGAACACACACCACAGGATATTAACTCACACAGAACATACACCACAGGGTATTAACTCATACAGAACACACACCACAGGATATTAACTCACACAGAACACACACCACAGGATATTAACACATACAGAACACACAACACAGGATATTAACACACACAGAACACACAACACAGGATATTAACTCATACAGAACACACAGCACAGGATATTAACTCATACAGAACACACACCACAGGATATTAACTCATACAGAACACACACCACAGGATATTAACCATACAGAACACACACCACAGGATATTAACTCATACAGAACACACACCACAGGATATTAACCATACAGAACACACACCACAGGATATTAACTCATACAGAACACACACCACAGGATATTAACCATACAGAACACACACCACAGGATATAAACTCACACAGAACACACACCACAGGATATTAACTCACACAGAACACACAGCACAGGATATTAACACACACAGAACACACACCACAGGATATTAACACATACAGAACACACACCACAGGATATTAACTCATACAGAACACACACCACAGGATATTAACCATACAGAACACACACCACAGGATATTAACTCATACAGAACACACACCACAGGATATAAACTCACACAGAACACACAGAACACACACCACAGGATATTAACTCACACAGAACACACAGCACAGGATATTAACACACACAGAACACACACCACAGGATATTAACACATACAGAACACACACCACAGGATATTAACTCATACAGAACACACAACACAGGATATTAACTCATACAGAACATACACCACAGGATATTAACCATACAGAACACACACCACAGGATATTAACTCACACACAACACACAGCACAGGATATTAACTCACACAGAACACACACCACAGGATATTAAACATACAGAACACACATCACATGATATTAACTCATACAGAACACACACCAAGGGATATTTACTCACACAGAACACACACCACAGGATATTAAACATACAGAACACACACCACATGATATTAACTCATACAGAACACACACCACAGGATATTTACTCACACAGAACACACACCACAGGATATTAACACATACAGAACACACACCACAGGATATTAACACACACACCACAGGATATTAACTCATACAGAACACACACCACAGGATATTAACTCATACAGAACACACACCACAGGATATTAACACATACAGAACACACACCACAGGATATTTACTCATACAGAACACACACCACAGGATATTAACTCATACAGAACACACACCACAGAATATTAACTCATACAGAACACACACCACAGGATATTAACTCATACAGAACACACACCACAGGATATTAACTCATACAGAACTGTGAAGGATGGCTTGCAGTGGTGAGGTGTGGTGATGTCACGGACCAGGAAGTACCAGAAACAAAACAATGGATGGGCGGGTGAAGCTGAACGCTACGGCGCTCAGCGTATTTATTAAATTATAAACAAAAGACTTAAACAAACAACACAAAACACAACAAAGAAAAAGGCGCGTTGGCCAATCAAAATAAATATCGTGCTGGTGTAAGCCAGCACGCTTAGCAGTTATTTGTAAGGTAAGTTTCGTTTCGTTTTCTCTTTCTCCTCGCTCTCACGCCTAATACACTCTCCCCCTTAGCGCGAACAGCTGGAGGCTTTTATATTCTGGCCGAGGGGTTAACTAGCTGTTAATTATCTTATTACCCCTCGGCCACAATCTGCACAAGTTTAGTAAGGATGCGTGACTGTCAGTTAGTTAAATAATCAGTAGCTGATCAGCCTCACATCCTCATGAGGTTTTTAAAATATAAATACAAAACAATAACAAATATGTGGCGCTTTGACCTGCACCGCAAACAAAAATACAAATAATAATACAAATATTTATATAGGGGCGTGTGACGGAGCAGCTGTTGAGTGGCGTGTGTGGTGACGTCACGGACCAGGAAGTACCAGAAACAAAACAATGGATGGGCGGGTGAAGCTGAACGCTACTGTGCTCAGCATATTTATTATATAATAAAACAAAACAAAAGGTTTAAACCAACAACAAAACAAAAGGGCACGTTGGCCAAACAAATAAGCATGCTGGTTTTAGCACCAGCACGATACTTAGCAGTTGTTTTTAATTTGTTTTCTCTCTCCACGCTCTCTTCGCTCCCCGTACTCTCCTCTGTACACTCTCCCCCGAGCACGGACAGCTGCAGGTTCTTATATTCTGGCCGAGTGGTTAACTAGCTGCTAATTATCTTATTACCCCTCGACCACAGTCTGCACGAGTTTAGTAAGGATGCGTGACTGTCAGCTAGTTAAATAATCTGTAGCTGATCAGCCACACATCCTCACAAGGTTTTTAAATTATAAAAACAACAACAAATACGCGGCGCTTTGATCTGTGCCGCAAACAAAAATACAAATAATAATAAATATATATATAGGGGCGGTACAATCCGCCACAAGAACACACACCACAGGATATTAACCCTTTGCGGTCCATTTATTAATTCTGCGTCAGGCTCGCCAGGTCTAATTAATTTTTTCACGCGCAGTTCATTTTAGACGCGCTGTTTAAAAGTATTTTTTTTCACAGTCAAACGGGTTTAAATGGCCCTGCAGATCAACAAAGCACTCACTAGGGATCTCCAGCCCCGCCCCACCCTTTCGTTTGCTATCGCTTTCACATATGCTACCAAATAAAAAATAATAATAATAATAGTCGTACATACCGATCAATCGTCTCCTGATGACTCGTTTTATCACCAAACTCCTCAATAATGCAATCCAAGTCATTATTTTATTGCTATAACATCTCAAAAAAGCTCTGCAAATGTCCGTGATAGTCTCTGTGCGCTGATACTGTACTCCCAGGTTGTTTCCATACGCCCGCCCCATCTGATGCCAATGGGGTACTATGACTATTCATGAGATACGCCTTTTTTTTTTTTTTTTTTATCGGCTTGTCTCGGCTCCTTTCGTTCCCACTCGGCCATTGAATGGTTTTCTCGGCTTTTTCCGTTGAAAAAACGACTTTTTGCGTTTTGCGTTTTAAAATGATGTCAGACAGGGTCCGACAAAGGACCTGACGGGAATAATTGCAATGTCGGACTCAGTCCGACAAAGGAACGCAAAGGGTTAACTCACACAGAACACACACCACAGGATATTAACTCCAGACAAATTTAACCTCCAGCTCATCTCACAGATGCTCACTTGGAATGTGTCTGCTGTAGTGTGTGTGGATTGAGATCCGGGGCATGTGTCTGCTGTAGTGTGTGTGGATTGAGATCCGGGGAATGTGTCTGCTGTAGTGTGTGTGGATTGAGATCCTGAGAATGTGTCTGCTGTAGTGTGTGTGGATTGAGATCCGAGGAATGTGTCTGCTGTAGTGTGTGTGGATTGAGATCCTGAGAATGTGTCTGCTGTAGTGTGTGTGGATTGAGATCCGGAGAATGTGTCTGCTGTAGTGTGTGTGGATTGAGATCCTGAGAATGTGTCTGCTGTAGTGTGTGTGGATTGAGATCCGGAGAATGTGTCTGCTGTAGTGTGTGTGGATTGAGATCCGGAGAATGTGTCTGCTGTAGTGTGTGTGGATTGAGATCCGGGGAATGTGTCTGCTGTAGTGTGTGTGGATTGAGATCCGGAGAATGTGTCTGCTGTAGTGTGTGTGGATTGAGATCCGGGGAATGTGTCTGCTGTAGTGTGTGTGGATTGAGATCCGGAGAATGTGTCTGCTGTAGTGTGTGTGGATTGAGATCCGGAGAATGTGTCTGCTGTAGTGTGTGTGGATTGAGATCCGGGGAATGTGTCTGCTGTAGTGTGTGTGGATTGAGATCCGGAGAATGTGTCTGCTGTAGTGTGTGTGGATTGAGATCCGGAGAATGTGTCTGCTGTAGTGTGTGTGGATTGAGATCCGGAGAATGTGTCTGCTGTAGTGTGTGTGGATTGAGATCCGGAGAATGTGTCTGCTGTAGTGTGTGTGGATTGAGATCCGGAGAATGTGTCTGCTGTAGTGTGTGTGGATTGAGATCCGGAGAATGTGTCTGCTGTAGTGTGTGTGGATTGAGATCCGGAGAATGTGTCTGCTGTAGTGTGTGTGGATTGAGATCCGGAGAATGTGTCTGCTGTAGTGTGTGTGGATTGAGATCCGGAGAATGTGTCTGCTGTAGTGTGTGTGGATTGAGATCCGGAGAATGTGTCTGCTGTAGTGTGTGTGGATTGAGATCCGGAGAATGTGTCTGCTGTAGTGTGTGTGGATTGAGATCCGGAGAATGTGTCTGCTGTAGTGTGTGTGGATTGAGATCCGGAGAATGTGTCTGCTGTAGTGTGTGTGGATTGAGATCCGGAGAATGTGTCTGCTGTAGTGTGTGTGGATTGAGATCCGGAGAATGTGTCTGCTGTAGTGTGTGTGGATTGAGATCCGGAGAATGTGTCTGCTGTAGTGTGTGTGGATTGAGATCCGGAGAATGTGTCTGCTGTAGTGTGTGTGGATTGAGATCCGGAGAATGTGTCTGCTGTAGTGTGTGTGGATTGAGATCCGGAGAATGTGTCTGCTGTAGTGTGTGTGGATTGAGATCCGGAGAATGTGTCTGCTGTAGTGTGTGTGGATTGAGATCCGGAGAATGTGTCTGCTGTAGTGTGTGTGGATTGAGATCCGGAGAATGTGTCTGCTGTAGTGTGTGTGGATTGAGATCCGGAGAATGTGTCTGCTGTAGTGTGTGTGGATTGAGATCCGGAGAATGTGTCTGCTGTAGTGTGTGTGGATTGAGATCCGGAGAATGTGTCTGCTGTAGTGTGTGTGGATTGAGATCCGGAGAATGTGTCTGCTGTAGTGTGTGTGGATTGAGATCCGGAGAATGTGTCTGCTGTAGTGTGTGTGGATTGAGATCCGGAGAATGTGTCTGCTGTAGTGTGTGTGGATTGAGATCCGGAGAATGTGTCTGCTGTAGTGTGTGTGGATTGAGATCCGGAGAATGTGTCTGCTGTAGTGTGTGTGGATTGAGATCCGGAGAATGTGTCTGCTGTAGTGTGTGTGGATTGAGATCCGGAGAATGTGTCTGCTGTAGTGTGTGTGGATTGAGATCCGGAGAATGTGTCTGCTGTAGTGTGTGTGGATTGAGATCCGGAGAATGTGTCTGCTGTAGTGTGTGTGGATTGAGATCCGGAGAATGTGTCTGCTGTAGTGTGTGTGGATTGAGATCCGGAGAATGTGTCTGCTGTAGTGTGTGTGGATTGAGATCCGGAGAATGTGTCTGCTGTAGTGTGTGTGGATTGAGATCCGGAGAATGTGTCTGCTGTAGTGTGTGTGGATTGAGATCCGGAGAATGTGTCTGCTGTAGTGTGTGTGGATTGAGATCCGGAGAATGTGTCTGCTGTAGTGTGTGTGGATTGAGATCCGGAGAATGTGTCTGCTGTAGTGTGTGTGGATTGAGATCCGGAGAATGTGTCTGCTGTAGTGTGTGTGGATTGAGATCCGGAGAATGTGTCTGCTGTAGTGTGTGTGGATTGAGATCCGGAGAATGTGTCTGCTGTAGTGTGTGTGGATTGAGATCCGGAGAATGTGTCTGCTGTAGTGTGTGTGGATTGAGATCCGGAGAATGTGTCTGCTGTAGTGTGTGTGGATTGAGATCCGGAGAATGTGTCTGCTGTAGTGTGTGTGGATTGAGATCCGGAGAATGTGTCTGCTGTAGTGTGTGTGGATTGAGATCCGGAGAATGTGTCTGCTGTAGTGTGTGTGGATTGAGATCCGGAGAATGTGTCTGCTGTAGTGTGTGTGGATTGAGATCCGGAGAATGTGTCTGCTGTAGTGTGTGTGGATTGAGATCCGGAGAATGTGTCTGCTGTAGTGTGTGTGGATTGAGATCCGGAGAATGTGTCTGCTGTAGTGTGTGTGGATTGAGATCCGGAGAATGTGTCTGCTGTAGTGTGTGTGGATTGAGATCCGGAGAATGTGTCTGCTGTAGTGTGTGTGGATTGAGATCCGGAGAATGTGTCTGCTGTAGTGTGTGTGGATTGAGATCCGGAGAATGTGTCTGCTGTAGTGTGTGTGGATTGAGATCCGGAGAATGTGTCTGCTGTAGTGTGTGTGGATTGAGATCCGGAGAATGTGTCTGCTGTAGTGTGTGTGGATTGAGATCCGGAGAATGTGTCTGCTGTAGTGTGTGTGGATTGAGATCCGGAGAATGTGTCTGCTGTAGTGTGTGTGGATTGAGATCCGGAGAATGTGTCTGCTGTAGTGTGTGTGGATTGAGATCCGGAGAATGTGTCTGCTGTAGTGTGTGTGGATTGAGATCCGGAGAATGTGTCTGCTGTAGTGTGTGTGGATTGAGATCCGGAGAATGTGTCTGCTGTAGTGTGTGTGGATTGAGATCCGGAGAATGTGTCTGCTGTAGTGTGTGTGGATTGAGATCCGGAGAATGTGTCTGCTGTAGTGTGTGTGGATTGAGATCCGGAGAATGTGTCTGCTGTAGTGTGTGTGGATTGAGATCCGGAGAATGTGTCTGCTGTAGTGTGTGTGGATTGAGATCCGGAGAATGTGTCTGCTGTAGTGTGTGTGGATTGAGATCCGGAGAATGTGTCTGCTGTAGTGTGTGTGGATTGAGATCCGGAGAATGTGTCTGCTGTAGTGTGTGTGGATTGAGATCCGGAGAATGTGTCTGCTGTAGTGTGTGTGGATTGAGATCCGGAGAATGTGTCTGCTGTAGTGTGTGTGGATTGAGATCCGGAGAATGTGTCTGCTGTAGTGTGTGTGGATTGAGATCCGGAGAATGTGTCTGCTGTAGTGTGTGTGGATTGAGATCCGGAGAATGTGTCTGCTGTAGTGTGTGTGGATTGAGATCCGGAGAATGTGTCTGCTGTAGTGTGTGTGGATTGAGATCCGGAGAATGTGTCTGCTGTAGTGTGTGTGGATTGAGATCCGGAGAATGTGTCTGCTGTAGTGTGTGTGGATTGAGATCCGGAGAATGTGTCTGCTGTAGTGTGTGTGGATTGAGATCCGGAGAATGTGTCTGCTGTAGTGTGTGTGGATTGAGATCCGGAGAATGTGTCTGCTGTAGTGTGTGTGGATTGAGATCCGGAGAATGTGTCTGCTGTAGTGTGTGTGGATTGAGATCCGGAGAATGTGTCTGCTGTAGTGTGTGTGGATTGAGATCCGGAGAATGTGTCTGCTGTAGTGTGTGTGGATTGAGATCCGGAGAATGTGTCTGCTGTAGTGTGTGTGGATTGAGATCCGGAGAATGTGTCTGCTGTAGTGTGTGTGGATTGAGATCCGGAGAATGTGTCTGCTGTAGTGTGTGTGGATTGAGATCCGGAGAATGTGTCTGCTGTAGTGTGTGTGGATTGAGATCCGGAGAATGTGTCTGCTGTAGTGTGTGTGGATTGAGATCCGGAGAATGTGTCTGCTGTAGTGTGTGTGGATTGAGATCCGGAGAATGTGTCTGCTGTAGTGTGTGTGGATTGAGATCCGGAGAATGTGTCTGCTGTAGTGTGTGTGGATTGAGATCCGGAGAATGTGTCTGCTGTAGTGTGTGTGGATTGAGATCCGGAGAATGTGTCTGCTGTAGTGTGTGTGGATTGAGATCCGGAGAATGTGTCTGCTGTAGTGTGTGTGGATTGAGATCCGGAGAATGTGTCTGCTGTAGTGTGTGTGGATTGAGATCCGGAGAATGTGTCTGCTGTAGTGTGTGTGGATTGAGATCCGGAGAATGTGTCTGCTGTAGTGTGTGTGGATTGAGATCCGGAGAATGTGTCTGCTGTAGTGTGTGTGGATTGAGATCCGGAGAATGTGTCTGCTGTAGTGTGTGTGGATTGAGATCCGGAGAATGTGTCTGCTGTAGTGTGTGTGGATTGAGATCCGGAGAATGTGTCTGCTGTAGTGTGTGTGGATTGAGATCCGGAGAATGTGTCTGCTGTAGTGTGTGTGGATTGAGATCCGGAGAATGTGTCTGCTGTAGTGTGTGTGGATTGAGATCCGGAGAATGTGTCTGCTGTAGTGTGTGTGGATTGAGATCCGGAGAATGTGTCTGCTGTAGTGTGTGTGGATTGAGATCCGGAGAATGTGTCTGCTGTAGTGTGTGTGGATTGAGATCCGGAGAATGTGTCTGCTGTAGTGTGTGTGGATTGAGATCCGGAGAATGTGTCTGCTGTAGTGTGTGTGGATTGAGATCCGGAGAATGTGTCTGCTGTAGTGTGTGTGGATTGAGATCCGGAGAATGTGTCTGCTGTAGTGTGTGTGGATTGAGATCCGGAGAATGTGTCTGCTGTAGTGTGTGTGGATTGAGATCCGGAGAATGTGTCTGCTGTAGTGTGTGTGGATTGAGATCCGGAGAATGTGTCTGCTGTAGTGTGTGTGGATTGAGATCCGGAGAATGTGTCTGCTGTAGTGTGTGTGGATTGAGATCCGGAGAATGTGTCTGCTGTAGTGTGTGTGGATTGAGATCCGGAGAATGTGTCTGCTGTAGTGTGTGTGGATTGAGATCCGGAGAATGTGTCTGCTGTAGTGTGTGTGGATTGAGATCCGGAGAATGTGTCTGCTGTAGTGTGTGTGGATTGAGATCCGGAGAATGTGTCTGCTGTAGTGTGTGTGGATTGAGATCCGGAGAATGTGTCTGCTGTAGTGTGTGTGGATTGAGATCCGGAGAATGTGTCTGCTGTAGTGTGTGTGGATTGAGATCCGGAGAATGTGTCTGCTGTAGTGTGTGTGGATTGAGATCCGGAGAATGTGTCTGCTGTAGTGTGTGTGGATTGAGATCCGGAGAATGTGTCTGCTGTAGTGTGTGTGGATTGAGATCCGGAGAATGTGTCTGCTGTAGTGTGTGTGGATTGAGATCCGGAGAATGTGTCTGCTGTAGTGTGTGTGGATTGAGATCCGGAGAATGTGTCTGCTGTAGTGTGTGTGGATTGAGATCCGGAGAATGTGTCTGCTGTAGTGTGTGTGGATTGAGATCCGGAGAATGTGTCTGCTGTAGTGTGTGTGGATTGAGATCCGGAGAATGTGTCTGCTGTAGTGTGTGTGGATTGAGATCCGGAGAATGTGTCTGCTGTAGTGTGTGTGGATTGAGATCCGGAGAATGTGTCTGCTGTAGTGTGTGTGGATTGAGATCCGGAGAATGTGTCTGCTGTAGTGTGTGTGGATTGAGATCCGGAGAATGTGTCTGCTGTAGTGTGTGTGGATTGAGATCCGGAGAATGTGTCTGCTGTAGTGTGTGTGGATTGAGATCCGGAGAATGTGTCTGCTGTAGTGTGTGTGGATTGAGATCCGGAGAATGTGTCTGCTGTAGTGTGTGTGGATTGAGATCCGGAGAATGTGTCTGCTGTAGTGTGTGTGGATTGAGATCCGGAGAATGTGTCTGCTGTAGTGTGTGTGGATTGAGATCCGGAGAATGTGTCTGCTGTAGTGTGTGTGGATTGAGATCCGGAGAATGTGTCTGCTGTAGTGTGTGTGGATTGAGATCCGGAGAATGTGTCTGCTGTAGTGTGTGTGGATTGAGATCCGGAGAATGTGTCTGCTGTAGTGTGTGTGGATTGAGATCCGGAGAATGTGTCTGCTGTAGTGTGTGTGGATTGAGATCCGGAGAATGTGTCTGCTGTAGTGTGTGTGGATTGAGATCCGGAGAATGTGTCTGCTGTAGTGTGTGTGGATTGAGATCCGGAGAATGTGTCTGCTGTAGTGTGTGTGGATTGAGATCCGGAGAATGTGTCTGCTGTAGTGTGTGTGGATTGAGATCCGGAGAATGTGTCTGCTGTAGTGTGTGTGGATTGAGATCCGGAGAATGTGTCTGCTGTAGTGTGTGTGGATTGAGATCCGGAGAATGTGTCTGCTGTAGTGTGTGTGGATTGAGATCCGGAGAATGTGTCTGCTGTAGTGTGTGTGGATTGAGATCCGGAGAATGTGTCTGCTGTAGTGTGTGTGGATTGAGATCCGGAGAATGTGTCTGCTGTAGTGTGTGTGGATTGAGATCCGGAGAATGTGTCTGCTGTAGTGTGTGTGGATTGAGATCCGGAGAATGTGTCTGCTGTAGTGTGTGTGGATTGAGATCCGGAGAATGTGTCTGCTGTAGTGTGTGTGGATTGAGATCCGGAGAATGTGTCTGCTGTAGTGTGTGTGGATTGAGATCCGGAGAATGTGTCTGCTGTAGTGTGTGTGGATTGAGATCCGGAGAATGTGTCTGCTGTAGTGTGTGTGGATTGAGATCCGGAGAATGTGTCTGCTGTAGTGTGTGTGGATTGAGATCCGGAGAATGTGTCTGCTGTAGTGTGTGTGGATTGAGATCCGGAGAATGTGTCTGCTGTAGTGTGTGTGGATTGAGATCCGGAGAATGTGTCTGCTGTAGTGTGTGTGGATTGAGATCCGGAGAATGTGTCTGCTGTAGTGTGTGTGGATTGAGATCCGGAGAATGTGTCTGCTGTAGTGTGTGTGGATTGAGATCCGGAGAATGTGTCTGCTGTAGTGTGTGTGGATTGAGATCCGGAGAATGTGTCTGCTGTAGTGTGTGTGGATTGAGATCCGGAGAATGTGTCTGCTGTAGTGTGTGTGGATTGAGATCCGGAGAATGTGTCTGCTGTAGTGTGTGTGGATTGAGATCCGGAGAATGTGTCTGCTGTAGTGTGTGTGGATTGAGATCCGGAGAATGTGTCTGCTGTAGTGTGTGTGGATTGAGATCCGGAGAATGTGTCTGCTGTAGTGTGTGTGGATTGAGATCCGGAGAATGTGTCTGCTGTAGTGTGTGTGGATTGAGATCCGGAGAATGTGTCTGCTGTAGTGTGTGTGGATTGAGATCCGGAGAATGTGTCTGCTGTAGTGTGTGTGGATTGAGATCCGGAGAATGTGTCTGCTGTAGTGTGTGTGGATTGAGATCCGGAGAATGTGTCTGCTGTAGTGTGTGTGGATTGAGATCCGGAGAATGTGTCTGCTGTAGTGTGTGTGGATTGAGATCCGGAGAATGTGTCTGCTGTAGTGTGTGTGGATTGAGATCCGGAGAATGTGTCTGCTGTAGTGTGTGTGGATTGAGATCCGGAGAATGTGTCTGCTGTAGTGTGTGTGGATTGAGATCCGGAGAATGTGTCTGCTGTAGTGTGTGTGGATTGAGATCCGGAGAATGTGTCTGCTGTAGTGTGTGTGGATTGAGATCCGGAGAATGTGTCTGCTGTAGTGTGTGTGGATTGAGATCCGGAGAATGTGTCTGCTGTAGTGTGTGTGGATTGAGATCCGGAGAATGTGTCTGCTGTAGTGTGTGTGGATTGAGATCCGGAGAATGTGTCTGCTGTAGTGTGTGTGGATTGAGATCCGGAGAATGTGTCTGCTGTAGTGTGTGTGGATTGAGATCCGGAGAATGTGTCTGCTGTAGTGTGTGTGGATTGAGATCCGGAGAATGTGTCTGCTGTAGTGTGTGTGGATTGAGATCCGGAGAATGTGTCTGCTGTAGTGTGTGTGGATTGAGATCCGGAGAATGTGTCTGCTGTAGTGTGTGTGGATTGAGATCCGGAGAATGTGTCTGCTGTAGTGTGTGTGGATTGAGATCCGGAGAATGTGTCTGCTGTAGTGTGTGTGGATTGAGATCCGGAGAATGTGTCTGCTGTAGTGTGTGTGGATTGAGATCCGGAGAATGTGTCTGCTGTAGTGTGTGTGGATTGAGATCCGGAGAATGTGTCTGCTGTAGTGTGTGTGGATTGAGATCCGGAGAATGTGTCTGCTGTAGTGTGTGTGGATTGAGATCCGGAGAATGTGTCTGCTGTAGTGTGTGTGGATTGAGATCCGGAGAATGTGTCTGCTGTAGTGTGTGTGGATTGAGATCCGGAGAATGTGTCTGCTGTAGTGTGTGTGGATTGAGATCCGGAGAATGTGTCTGCTGTAGTGTGTGTGGATTGAGATCCGGAGAATGTGTCTGCTGTAGTGTGTGTGGATTGAGATCCGGAGAATGTGTCTGCTGTAGTGTGTGTGGATTGAGATCCGGAGAATGTGTCTGCTGTAGTGTGTGTGGATTGAGATCCGGAGAATGTGTCTGCTGTAGTGTGTGTGGATTGAGATCCGGAGAATGTGTCTGCTGTAGTGTGTGTGGATTGAGATCCGGAGAATGTGTCTGCTGTAGTGTGTGTGGATTGAGATCCGGAGAATGTGTCTGCTGTAGTGTGTGTGGATTGAGATCCGGAGAATGTGTCTGCTGTAGTGTGTGTGGATTGAGATCCGGAGAATGTGTCTGCTGTAGTGTGTGTGGATTGAGATCCGGAGAATGTGTCTGCTGTAGTGTGTGTGGATTGAGATCCGGAGAATGTGTCTGCTGTAGTGTGTGTGGATTGAGATCCGGAGAATGTGTCTGCTGTAGTGTGTGTGGATTGAGATCCGGAGAATGTGTCTGCTGTAGTGTGTGTGGATTGAGATCCGGAGAATGTGTCTGCTGTAGTGTGTGTGGATTGAGATCCGGAGAATGTGTCTGCTGTAGTGTGTGTGGATTGAGATCCGGAGAATGTGTCTGCTGTAGTGTGTGTGGATTGAGATCCGGAGAATGTGTCTGCTGTAGTGTGTGTGGATTGAGATCCGGAGAATGTGTCTGCTGTAGTGTGTGTGGATTGAGATCCGGAGAATGTGTCTGCTGTAGTGTGTGTGGATTGAGATCCGGAGAATGTGTCTGCTGTAGTGTGTGTGGATTGAGATCCGGAGAATGTGTCTGCTGTAGTGTGTGTGGATTGAGATCCGGAGAATGTGTCTGCTGTAGTGTGTGTGGATTGAGATCCGGAGAATGTGTCTGCTGTAGTGTGTGTGGATTGAGATCCGGAGAATGTGTCTGCTGTAGTGTGTGTGGATTGAGATCCGGAGAATGTGTCTGCTGTAGTGTGTGTGGATTGAGATCCGGAGAATGTGTCTGCTGTAGTGTGTGTGGATTGAGATCCGGAGAATGTGTCTGCTGTAGTGTGTGTGGATTGAGATCCGGAGAATGTGTCTGCTGTAGTGTGTGTGGATTGAGATCCGGAGAATGTGTCTGCTGTAGTGTGTGTGGATTGAGATCCGGAGAATGTGTCTGCTGTAGTGTGTGTGGATTGAGATCCGGAGAATGTGTCTGCTGTAGTGTGTGTGGATTGAGATCCGGAGAATGTGTCTGCTGTAGTGTGTGTGGATTGAGATCCGGAGAATGTGTCTGCTGTAGTGTGTGTGGATTGAGATCCGGAGAATGTGTCTGCTGTAGTGTGTGTGGATTGAGATCCGGAGAATGTGTCTGCTGTAGTGTGTGTGGATTGAGATCCGGAGAATGTGTCTGCTGTAGTGTGTGTGGATTGAGATCCGGAGAATGTGTCTGCTGTAGTGTGTGTGGATTGAGATCCGGAGAATGTGTCTGCTGTAGTGTGTGTGGATTGAGATCCGGAGAATGTGTCTGCTGTAGTGTGTGTGGATTGAGATCCGGAGAATGTGTCTGCTGTAGTGTGTGTGGATTGAGATCCGGAGAATGTGTCTGCTGTAGTGTGTGTGGATTGAGATCCGGAGAATGTGTCTGCTGTAGTGTGTGTGGATTGAGATCCGGAGAATGTGTCTGCTGTAGTGTGTGTGGATTGAGATCCGGAGAATGTGTCTGCTGTAGTGTGTGTGGATTGAGATCCGGAGAATGTGTCTGCTGTAGTGTGTGTGGATTGAGATCCGGAGAATGTGTCTGCTGTAGTGTGTGTGGATTGAGATCCGGAGAATGTGTCTGCTGTAGTGTGTGTGGATTGAGATCCGGAGAATGTGTCTGCTGTAGTGTGTGTGGATTGAGATCCGGAGAATGTGTCTGCTGTAGTGTGTGTGGATTGAGATCCGGAGAATGTGTCTGCTGTAGTGTGTGTGGATTGAGATCCGGAGAATGTGTCTGCTGTAGTGTGTGTGGATTGAGATCCGGAGAATGTGTCTGCTGTAGTGTGTGTGGATTGAGATCCGGAGAATGTGTCTGCTGTAGTGTGTGTGGATTGAGATCCGGAGAATGTGTCTGCTGTAGTGTGTGTGGATTGAGATCCGGAGAATGTGTCTGCTGTAGTGTGTGTGGATTGAGATCCGGAGAATGTGTCTGCTGTAGTGTGTGTGGATTGAGATCCGGAGAATGTGTCTGCTGTAGTGTGTGTGGATTGAGATCCGGAGAATGTGTCTGCTGTAGTGTGTGTGGATTGAGATCCGGAGAATGTGTCTGCTGTAGTGTGTGTGGATTGAGATCCGGAGAATGTGTCTGCTGTAGTGTGTGTGGATTGAGATCCGGAGAATGTGTCTGCTGTAGTGTGTGTGGATTGAGATCCGGAGAATGTGTCTGCTGTAGTGTGTGTGGATTGAGATCCGGAGAATGTGTCTGCTGTAGTGTGTGTGGATTGAGATCCGGAGAATGTGTCTGCTGTAGTGTGTGTGGATTGAGATCCGGAGAATGTGTCTGCTGTAGTGTGTGTGGATTGAGATCCGGAGAATGTGTCTGCTGTAGTGTGTGTGGATTGAGATCCGGAGAATGTGTCTGCTGTAGTGTGTGTGGATTGAGATCCGGAGAATGTGTCTGCTGTAGTGTGTGTGGATTGAGATCCGGAGAATGTGTCTGCTGTAGTGTGTGTGGATTGAGATCCGGAGAATGTGTCTGCTGTAGTGTGTGTGGATTGAGATCCGGAGAATGTGTCTGCTGTAGTGTGTGTGGATTGAGATCCGGAGAATGTGTCTGCTGTAGTGTGTGTGGATTGAGATCCGGAGAATGTGTCTGCTGTAGTGTGTGTGGATTGAGATCCGGAGAATGTGTCTGCTGTAGTGTGTGTGGATTGAGATCCGGAGAATGTGTCTGCTGTAGTGTGTGTGGATTGAGATCCGGAGAATGTGTCTGCTGTAGTGTGTGTGGATTGAGATCCGGAGAATGTGTCTGCTGTAGTGTGTGTGGATTGAGATCCGGAGAATGTGTCTGCTGTAGTGTGTGTGGATTGAGATCCGGAGAATGTGTCTGCTGTAGTGTGTGTGGATTGAGATCCGGAGAATGTGTCTGCTGTAGTGTGTGTGGATTGAGATCCGGAGAATGTGTCTGCTGTAGTGTGTGTGGATTGAGATCCGGAGAATGTGTCTGCTGTAGTGTGTGTGGATTGAGATCCGGAGAATGTGTCTGCTGTAGTGTGTGTGGATTGAGATCCGGAGAATGTGTCTGCTGTAGTGTGTGTGGATTGAGATCCGGAGAATGTGTCTGCTGTAGTGTGTGTGGATTGAGATCCGGAGAATGTGTCTGCTGTAGTGTGTGTGGATTGAGATCCGGAGAATGTGTCTGCTGTAGTGTGTGTGGATTGAGATCCGGAGAATGTGTCTGCTGTAGTGTGTGTGGATTGAGATCCGGAGAATGTGTCTGCTGTAGTGTGTGTGGATTGAGATCCGGAGAATGTGTCTGCTGTAGTGTGTGTGGATTGAGATCCGGAGAATGTGTCTGCTGTAGTGTGTGTGGATTGAGATCCGGAGAATGTGTCTGCTGTAGTGTGTGTGGATTGAGATCCGGAGAATGTGTCTGCTGTAGTGTGTGTGGATTGAGATCCGGAGAATGTGTCTGCTGTAGTGTGTGTGGATTGAGATCCGGAGAATGTGTCTGCTGTAGTGTGTGTGGATTGAGATCCGGAGAATGTGTCTGCTGTAGTGTGTGTGGATTGAGATCCGGAGAATGTGTCTGCTGTAGTGTGTGTGGATTGAGATCCGGAGAATGTGTCTGCTGTAGTGTGTGTGGATTGAGATCCGGAGAATGTGTCTGCTGTAGTGTGTGTGGATTGAGATCCGGAGAATGTGTCTGCTGTAGTGTGTGTGGATTGAGATCCGGAGAATGTGTCTGCTGTAGTGTGTGTGGATTGAGATCCGGAGAATGTGTCTGCTGTAGTGTGTGTGGATTGAGATCCGGAGAATGTGTCTGCTGTAGTGTGTGTGGATTGAGATCCGGAGAATGTGTCTGCTGTAGTGTGTGTGGATTGAGATCCGGAGAATGTGTCTGCTGTAGTGTGTGTGGATTGAGATCCGGAGAATGTGTCTGCTGTAGTGTGTGTGGATTGAGATCCGGAGAATGTGTCTGCTGTAGTGTGTGTGGATTGAGATCCGGAGAATGTGTCTGCTGTAGTGTGTGTGGATTGAGATCCGGAGAATGTGTCTGCTGTAGTGTGTGTGGATTGAGATCCGGAGAATGTGTCTGCTGTAGTGTGTGTGGATTGAGATCCGGAGAATGTGTCTGCTGTAGTGTGTGTGGATTGAGATCCGGAGAATGTGTCTGCTGTAGTGTGTGTGGATTGAGATCCGGAGAATGTGTCTGCTGTAGTGTGTGTGGATTGAGATCCGGAGAATGTGTCTGCTGTAGTGTGTGTGGATTGAGATCCGGAGAATGTGTCTGCTGTAGTGTGTGTGGATTGAGATCCGGAGAATGTGTCTGCTGTAGTGTGTGTGGATTGAGATCCGGAGAATGTGTCTGCTGTAGTGTGTGTGGATTGAGATCCGGAGAATGTGTCTGCTGTAGTGTGTGTGGATTGAGATCCGGAGAATGTGTCTGCTGTAGTGTGTGTGGATTGAGATCCGGAGAATGTGTCTGCTGTAGTGTGTGTGGATTGAGATCCGGAGAATGTGTCTGCTGTAGTGTGTGTGGATTGAGATCCGGAGAATGTGTCTGCTGTAGTGTGTGTGGATTGAGATCCGGAGAATGTGTCTGCTGTAGTGTGTGTGGATTGAGATCCGGAGAATGTGTCTGCTGTAGTGTGTGTGGATTGAGATCCGGAGAATGTGTCTGCTGTAGTGTGTGTGGATTGAGATCCGGAGAATGTGTCTGCTGTAGTGTGTGTGGATTGAGATCCGGAGAATGTGTCTGCTGTAGTGTGTGTGGATTGAGATCCGGAGAATGTGTCTGCTGTAGTGTGTGTGGATTGAGATCCGGAGAATGTGTCTGCTGTAGTGTGTGTGGATTGAGATCCGGAGAATGTGTCTGCTGTAGTGTGTGTGGATTGAGATCCGGAGAATGTGTCTGCTGTAGTGTGTGTGGATTGAGATCCGGAGAATGTGTCTGCTGTAGTGTGTGTGGATTGAGATCCGGAGAATGTGTCTGCTGTAGTGTGTGTGGATTGAGATCCGGAGAATGTGTCTGCTGTAGTGTGTGTGGATTGAGATCCGGAGAATGTGTCTGCTGTAGTGTGTGTGGATTGAGATCCGGAGAATGTGTCTGCTGTAGTGTGTGTGGATTGAGATCCGGAGAATGTGTCTGCTGTAGTGTGTGTGGATTGAGATCCGGAGAATGTGTCTGCTGTAGTGTGTGTGGATTGAGATCCGGAGAATGTGTCTGCTGTAGTGTGTGTGGATTGAGATCCGGAGAATGTGTCTGCTGTAGTGTGTGTGGATTGAGATCCGGAGAATGTGTCTGCTGTAGTGTGTGTGGATTGAGATCCGGAGAATGTGTCTGCTGTAGTGTGTGTGGATTGAGATCCGGAGAATGTGTCTGCTGTAGTGTGTGTGGATTGAGATCCGGAGAATGTGTCTGCTGTAGTGTGTGTGGATTGAGATCCGGAGAATGTGTCTGCTGTAGTGTGTGTGGATTGAGATCCGGAGAATGTGTCTGCTGTAGTGTGTGTGGATTGAGATCCGGAGAATGTGTCTGCTGTAGTGTGTGTGGATTGAGATCCGGAGAATGTGTCTGCTGTAGTGTGTGTGGATTGAGATCCGGAGAATGTGTCTGCTGTAGTGTGTGTGGATTGAGATCCGGAGAATGTGTCTGCTGTAGTGTGTGTGGATTGAGATCCGGAGAATGTGTCTGCTGTAGTGTGTGTGGATTGAGATCCGGAGAATGTGTCTGCTGTAGTGTGTGTGGATTGAGATCCGGAGAATGTGTCTGCTGTAGTGTGTGTGGATTGAGATCCGGAGAATGTGTCTGCTGTAGTGTGTGTGGATTGAGATCCGGAGAATGTGTCTGCTGTAGTGTGTGTGGATTGAGATCCGGAGAATGTGTCTGCTGTAGTGTGTGTGGATTGAGATCCGGAGAATGTGTCTGCTGTAGTGTGTGTGGATTGAGATCCGGAGAATGTGTCTGCTGTAGTGTGTGTGGATTGAGATCCGGAGAATGTGTCTGCTGTAGTGTGTGTGGATTGAGATCCGGAGAATGTGTCTGCTGTAGTGTGTGTGGATTGAGATCCGGAGAATGTGTCTGCTGTAGTGTGTGTGGATTGAGATCCGGAGAATGTGTCTGCTGTAGTGCGTGTGGATTGAGATCCGGAGAATGTGTCTGCTATAGTGTGTGTGGATTGAGATCCGGAGAATGTGTCTCTGTAGTGTGTGTGGATTGAGATCCGGAGAATGTGTCTGCTGTAGTGTGTGTGGATTGAGATCCGGGGAATGTGTCTGCTGTAGTGTGTGTGGATTGAGATCCGGAGAATGTGTCTGCTGTAGTGTGTGTGGATTGAGATCCGGGGAATGTGTCTGCTGTAGTGTGTGTGGATTGAGATCCGGGGCATGTGTCTGCTGTAGTGTGTGAGGATTGAGATCCTGAGAATGTGTCTGCTGTAGTGTGTGTGGATTGAGATCCGGAGAATGTGTCTGCTGTTGTGTGTGTGGATTGAGATCCGGAGAATGATTTGAAATACCAGTCAAGTATGCAGGATGCACCTGATCAACTACAGAACTGATCTTGAAATGATTTTAACTACCGAGGCACAGATCTCACACTCGGGTGTTCGATGAGGAGAGAACGAGAGCGTCAGGCGGAATAAGAATAAAGAGATCAATTGCTACTCGTGCTGAAACAGTTCAGCACGATATTTGTTAGAGGTCAGTGTTTGTGTTGTCTGTTTTGTTGGCCATCGTGCTGTTTGTTTTGGGTAATAAGTGTTTTGTTTTGTTAGCCTTTTTATTTATTATTAAAACGTGCAGCAGCGCATTCAACCCCAATACCGTGTCCTGCATTTCCTGATCTGACGTCACCCAGCGCATCCTTTCCATACACAATCGATACATGGTAGTGTTGTTACTCTGAGTAGTACATGTGGATCACATATCTAAACACTTTGAAACTCCAGGTTCTTCCAGTAATGAGCAACTCAACTGGATCTATTGAAAAGAGTGCCAAGGAAGTCCCCAGACTTGGGTAAAAAGTGTGTCCAGGCTACAGTAGGACGGGTCCTCTAGAAGCTGTGAGGAGATTGTACTGTATTTTTAATTTTATTTTGGACTTGTGCAGTGTCAGGCAGCTTTGGGTTATTCAGTCTATTCTATTGCATGACTTTGTTCCAAGCAGATCCCTAATTATTTAACTGAAATTCAACAGGGTCCATTAAATAATTCTGGACTGGTTGAACAAACTCCTGCATGGAATGGACTGGAAGAAAAAAGCTGAGTAAAAGAATATGTATCCTCATTGAAAGTGTAGGAACAATTGCTAAACATATACCTTAATTAATCACAAATATACAAGCTTTGACACAGTGCATGTTAAAATATACATAACCCAAATATGACTCAGACGAAGAATAGTTTTTATTAGAAGAAAAAACATAGAAGATGGTAGATGAATTAGATTTAAAAAAAAAATAAAACAGAAAGGCCAATGTCTTTTACAGAAAGTCCACACTGTCCCATAAATCATTTTCTTCTTTCATAGGCAGGTGGTTTCCAACAAACAAGTAGTGATACTTGAAGTGAAACCAACACAGTCACTGTTTGCTTCATGCACCTGAATCATTGGTCTTCAGTGTGCAGAGATGGTTCTAATACTCACAAAGCCTCTTTACAATGTGAGGGCTGTCACCAGATCTTCTGCCAAGATTCCTTCATTAAAGGTCTCGTCAAAGATTGCTGTCTAGAGTCATTCCGGAGAAGTTTTCAGAATTGTTTCTGTTGATTTAGGACCAAGATATGTATATAAAAATCTCAAAACAATCAATATCGTTTTGAAAAAGATATTTCAGCAATACGTATAGCACAGGAGACCGCAGTGGTTACTAGTGTGTTTGTTGCAAATACTAAAGGGTGTTTAACAAAAACCTGAACACTTTAACAAAACACTCAGTGAGAGACGTGCATGCGTGTTTCAAGAAGATACTCCCAACCCTTCTACACAGTTTTCAGAGCACAGAGAAGTGTTGAGATTCAGGCAAATACATTTGCTATTTGTTTTATGTATCACAAATGTTCCTGAAGGTAGAGAATTTGAGTATGTGGTAGTTGCAAATGTTTTATGAATAGCGTCTATAAATTACATTCCAAATAGAACAATGTACAGCTTTAACAATAAAGAAACACAAACATCTATCAGGTCCTAAGCACAAACATGGCAATCAATGTGCAAGTCGAGTGTCCTCCACAGCCTGTTCAGTGCCATGCGCAGCAGGAGCCTGTGTCCTCTTCTTCATTGAAAATGGTCTTCTCTTCAGATCTGTGTTCAAGAGGTCCTGAGAAGAGAGACAGCAATGGGCATCACTAAGGATTACAACTCTGCACCACCTATCTAAAAAAAACTAAACATTTCAGATAGACTTCACAATTGCAGGATTACAAGAAACTCCTTGAGAAAATGTCAGCGATGGTCTATCTCATGGGTACCTGCTATTTCACGGGAGTCATACATTATTGTCTGAGCTATTACAGGCTATATCTTTGGCTCTGTCAGCCTGAACGCCATGCCTTTGTTCAAATAAGGTATTCCACTTACTCTGAATATTATGCTCCACTGACCTACTGCAACTCATACAGCTTGGATCATGTTAAAGTGATTGTAGCTACACAGTGACTTCAGAAATCTTACCAGACGTGCTCTTTCTTTCATTACACTGTAGGTCTCAAACGTGCCATTATTTCAAACATGACACAGGACCTGCTACTACACTAGATTAAGGAAAGTTCTCATTGTGCTTGCCTTGATTTCCAGAACGTCTGTTATGCACTGCCTAGGTCATTTCGCCCCAGCAGTGTCTTCAGGGTCAAAGCATGTTACTGGCTGAAAAGCATGTCAGTCATTAGGGGAAGCAGCTGGTTGCTTAATGACAGGAGAGAAAGCCTTGAAGGGGTGGGGCAATGACAATCTGAACGCATGCAACACAGATTTCTGTAACCCAGTGCAGTAGCATACACCCTGTTTGAAATAACAAACACATTTGAGAGCAGAATAGTGAATGGATGTGCACGCTTGTGACAATCTGTGGAATTATTTTGTTTGTATTACTTTTGGAGATTTTTTTACATTTGTAACAGCTATTTTTATATATTTTGACTTAACCATTGACAATACTGAAATAAGACGTTGTGCTTCGCCCTGGATCAGTAACATGTTCCACAATGTCTCACGTACAGCTTCTGTGTTTGTGTCCATTTCATGTATTGATTACATATTAATAACCTGCATTTAATGAGAAGGGAATCTACTCTAATCCTTCAAGCCTTGCACTGCAGCAACCTTCCTCAGCATGTCCTCCTGCTGTATGTTGCCATAGCGATATGAAAACTATAGATATGAAGGATAGACATATTTAACAGATACATTCATTTCTTTCAAATGGTGGAAAAATGACCTAATATATAAAACTATAGTACCATGCAAAAACACTGTTGTTTCTTTTAATATACAGCAGTTTCTGCATGGTGCTCTAGTACTTTTTTATATAAGTTTACCACAGTAATACTGCAATGGTTACTGTGTGCATTTACTTTAGTTTACCATGGCTTGCCATATTGTTAACATGCGTTACCAACCAATCTGGGCTTACTATGGTAAACTTTTATATGGGGGTGTCTATGTGTCCATTTTTGTAATTCACTCATTTGAAATGAATCTGTAATTTCAAAACGAATATCTTTTTTCTATGATACAAGTGCTGATGCAGTAAGCCCAATCCCCCTGTTTGCTCCCCTATTATGTTCCCTCACCCCTCACCACAGTAACTCCCCACAAGACCTCTGGAGAACTAAAGGTCACTGGGCATCCTCTGACCCCACGCCCACACCAATCACCTCTTTACACCCAAGAACTCGAGAGCGGATGTCAGCGAGCTACTGGCCCCTGGGGGACAAGGGCCATCCCTGCAGGTGTCCACCTGAGCTCACCAGGCTCTTCTCACAGCCGATGTAGTGCAGCGAGGAGAAACTGTCCCTGGTGGCTTTGCTTCCCTAACCAGCGGAAGCACCAGAGCCAATGCGATTTCGCACAGCCAGGATGTGAATCAGTGCCCCTCGGACTGTAGGACTCACCCTGCCTTTACCAGGAGAGACCTCAGGACCCACATGATTCTGTTCTGAAATCACACCCCCTGTAATCTTCATCATGTTTTCTGTTTATACCTCTTGTAACTGACCATTTATTCATTAGGATGGATTTACATTACTGTTGCTGCTAGGAGCTCTGAATTCAAAGCATTTGTGAAATATGAAAAATAAATATGAAAACCCACACGTTTAAATGCAGTTTTGTTTTTATACGAGGTAGTACTGTATGTTTCACAATCCTAATAGGAGCAACACAGTGCCTCGTCTATTGGGATCTCGTTATCACAACCAGTGATATTTCCTGCAATACTGCTTGCGGTCATGCATTCATCTCTTCAAATTGATGAAATAAAAAAGCAGAGGGACCAGGGGGTTTGGTTGCTCAGTTTCAATTCCCTGAAGTGCACTGGCTGACTGGGGGTCGCAGGTTTCGTATTATCTTGTTTATTCCCCTATCAGTCACCCTGCTATATAATCTACACTGCTTGAAATTGCTCTGGATTTCCACTAAGGCATCAACAGCATTCTGGCAATAATGTTGACAGAAATAGGCCACAATTCATGCAAGATTTTGCATTTCAAAGTGTTTTCTCTGGATCATGTGCCCTGGCAGAGCAGGTTTTATATCCTGCACAAGCATTTACACTGCAGCTTAAATGGGTGACAGCTGCAGCGGCCTTTCACGTTACAGTCAAAAATGAGTTTGGCAGTCTACACAAAATACACATGACAAAATACACATGATAAAAGCACAGCACAATTGACATACTCGCTGAGAGAGGCCCAGCACTCTCTCTCTCTCTCTCACACAGAGTGGTGAGGGGATGGAATGGGTTACCTAGTCATGTTGCTGAAGGAGACACTTCTTCACACAGAGAGTGGTGAGGGAATGGAATGGGTTACCTAGTCATGTTGCTGAAGGAGACACTTCTTCACACAGAGATTGGTGAGTGGATGGAATGGGTTACCTAGTCATGTTGCTGAAGGAGACACTTCTTCACACAGAGAGTGGTGGGATGGAATGGGTTACCTAGTCATGTTGCTGAAGGAGACACTTCTTCACACAGAGAGTGGCGAGGGGATGGAATGGGTTACCTAGTCATGTTGCTGAAGGAGACACTTCTTCACACAGAGAGTGGTGAGGGGATGGAATGGGTTACCTAGTCATGTTGCTGAAGGAGACACTTCTTCACACAGAGAGTGGTGGGATGGAATGGGTTACCTAGTCATGTTGCTGAAGGAGACACTTCTTCACACAGAGTGGCGAGGGGATGGAATGGGTTACCTAGTCATGTTGCTGAAGGAGACACTTCTTCACACAGAGTGGTGAGGGGATGGAATGGGTTACCTAGTCATGTTGCTGAAGGAGACACTTCTTCACACAGAGTGAGGGGATGGAATGGGTTACCTAGTCATGTTGCTGAAGGAGACACTTCTTCACACAGAGTGGTGAGGGGATGGAATGGGCTACCTAGTCATGTCGTTGAGACTGTATCACTTGGATCCTTTAAGATCACCTTGACAAAGTTCTGAGGTCAATCAGCTGCTGGGAACCCGACAAGCTTAGATGAGATTGATAGCCTCCTCTCGTTTGTAAGCTGTCTTATGTTCTTATGTGCTATGATAAGCAGCTAGAACTGAAGAGCAGCTCCTGAATTGTGAACAAAGCACCCGAACACCCTAAACAAAAAAGCACAATATTTGAGTAATTGCAGTAGGACCCACTCTGAATGCTTGCAAACATCACTAACAGGCAAAGAGAAATTAACTTGAAGGAACTTACTCTTTAAAGGCGCACTTATAGCACCTGTCTCACACAAGCTGTCAGCATTATGAGCAGGAAATTGGGATCTCCCTTCGTACCTGGAGAAGTCCGGGACATAGGTCCAGTAGAAGCCTGAGATACGAAGAACAAACTAGAATTAGAACAAAAACTGTGCCTGCCCTCCCCTGAGACGTCAGTGTGTGCCTCCCCTCCCGAGACTTCAGTGTGTGCCTCCCCTCCCGAGGCTTCAGTGTGTGCCTCCCCTCCCCTGAGACTTCAGTGTGTGCCTCCCCTCCAGAGACTTCAGTGTGTGCCTCCCCTCCCCTGAGACTTCAGTGTGTGCCTCCCCTCCCCTGAGACTTCAGTGTGTGCCTCCCCTCCCGAGGCTTCAGTGTGTGCCTCCCCTCCCCTGAGACTTCAGTGTGTGCCTCCCCTCCCCTGAGACTTCAGTGTGTGCCTCCCCTCCCCTGAGACTTCAGTGTGTGCCTCCTCTCCCCTGAGACATCAGTGTGTGCCTCCCCTTCCCTGAGACTTCAGTGTGTGCCTCCCCTCCCCTGAGACTTCAGTGTGTGCCTCCTCTCTCCTGAGACATCAGTGTGTGCCTCCCCTCCCCTGAGACTTCAGTGTGTGCCTCCCTCCCTGAGACTTCAGTGTGTGCCTCCTCCCCTGAGACTTCAGTGTGTGCCTCCTCCCGAGGCTTCAGTGTGTGCCTCCCCTTCCCCTGAGACTTCAGTGTGTGCCTCCCCTCCCCTGAGACTTCAGTGTGTGCCTCCCCTCCCCTGAGACTTCAGTGTGCTGCTATCCTGCAGTGTATTCGTTCCCTGTGTGAGTGAGTGAAGCGCTGGGTCACTCGGTACTGCAGTATCTGTACTGGTAATGTAGAGCTGTGACTTTACCCACAAATAGGGGCTAGGAGTTTAGAACACAACACAACATCAAAAGAGAAAAGTAAGTAGCTTCAGAGGTTTCAGAGGTTATTGTCTGCTTTGTTCCACAGTACATAGACATACAGTAAGTAACATGAGCATCAGCCACACTGTCTTTACAGAAGTAAGAGCCATCTAGGTATGAATTCTTTGGGATTTCCTATTGTTTTCTTGGCAACAAAGAGCTGTGCACTAGATGTTGCTAATGCTCACTAATATAAAGACACTTTGCATAGCCTTAAAGGGCACATAAGGACCTTTTTATTTTATTGTGTTACTGTGGCAAAGTGGTTAAGTGGATACAGGTGCAGGAGTGATGCAGTGCGTGATTAAACAGACAAAGAGAGTTATAATCCAGTTGGAAGGGGATTTTATTGTATCCAGGTCTAGTCACTAAATAATAAGACCCCGGCAATACACAACAATGTGTATTGAACAGAGTAAATAACAACAGGTTGCAGTCCCAAACAATAAACAAAAATATCCGTCCCACAATATACTAACACGGTCACCAGTCCTGGGTGCGTGCAGTAGTGCTCGTGGTGTGTGATACAGTTTATTAGTGATAGTAGTGCAGTGCTGTTCTGGCTTTGTGCTGGCCCTTGGTGATAGCTCTGGAATCGTGTTAGCCGTCTAGTAATTTACAAAACAAGACAATTACAGACAAACAAACAAAACATTCACGATACGCTACTTCTCATGGGGTCTCTCACAGTCCTTACAGGTTCAAAACTCAAACCAAAGTGAAGGAACAGATTACGTTTCTCTGTCCCTTTTTATGCCATCACACATGGGTCAATGTGTTAATGCAACGGAGTCCCGTCCCCTTTCTAGCTGGCCGACTTCCCTTGAACCCTGGGAAAGAACTGTCAGCCCAGCCAGTCCAGGGAACTCTGTTCTCGCTGCTTAGCACCCTCACAGGTCGAGAGGGAGATCTAACACCAAGAATCATTCGATCTCTGTCACCGTGCCCTTTAACACAGCACTGTATTCAATACACTGTGCCTAGCAGATACACAACACTGTATTCAATACACTGTGCCTAGCAGATACACAACACTGTATTCAATACACTGTGCCTAGCCTTAACACAGCACTGTATTCAATACACTGTGCCTAGCAGATACACGACACTGTATTCAATACACTGTGCCTAGCCTTAACACAGCACTGTATTCAATACACTGTGCCTAGCAGATACACGACACTGTATTCAATACACTGTGCCTAGCCTTAACACAGCACTGTATTCAATACACTGTGCCTAACAGATACACAACACTGTATTCAATGCACTGTGCCTAGCAGATACACAACATTGTATTCAATACACTGTGCTTAGCCTTAACACAGCACTGTATTCAATACACTGTGCCTAGCAGATACACAACACTGTATTTAATACACTGTGCCTAGCAGATACACAACACTGTATTCAATACACTGTGCTTAGCCTTAACACAGCACTGTATTCAATACACTGTGCCTAGCAGATACACAACACTGTATTCAATACACTGTGCCTAGCCTTAACACAGCACTGTATTCAATACACTGTGCCTAGCAGATACACAACACTGTATTCAATACACTGTGCCAAGCAGATACACAACACTGTATTCAATACACTGTGCCTAGCCTTAACACAGCACTGTATTCAATACACTGTGCCTAGCAGATACACAACACTGTATTCAATACACTGTGCCTAGCAGATACACAACACTGTATTCAATACACTGCGCCTAGCCTTAACACAGCACTGTATTCAATAAACTGTGCCAGTTACAGATGACAGGATACACGGACCTCGTCCGTTCACACAGTTATAGATGACAGGATACACGCACCTCGTCCGTTCACACAGTTATAGATGACAGGATACGCTCACCTCGTCCGTTCACACAGTTATAGATGACAGGATACACACACCTCGTCCGTTCACACAGTTATAGATGACAGGATACACGCACCTCGTCCGTTCACACAGTTATAGATGACAGGATACACGCACCTCGTCCGTTCACACAGTTATAGATGACAGGATACGCTCACCTCGTCCGTTCACACAGTTATAGATAACAGGATACACGCACCTCGTCCGTTCACACAGTTATAGATGACAGGATACACGCACCTCGTCCGTTCACACAGTTATAGATGACAGGATATGCTCACCTCGTCCGTTCACACTTTCTTGTCTTCCGTTCTGTGCTGGTTCATCTTGCGATGGTTTCTTTCTCTTCTGATGGACTCTCTCTTTATCTTTAAAAACAAACAAGTATCCATTGACGTAAAAAAAAAACACACTCTTTTGTCTACGGTTAAAAAAAAAGAAATACATTTTGTCATACATTTTTCTCTTGTGATGGTTTCTTTCTCTTCTGATGGACTCTCTCTTTATCTTTAAAAACAAACAAGTATCCATTGACGTAAATAAAAAACACACTCTTTTGTCTACGGTTAAAAAAAAAGAAATACATTTTGTCATACATTTTTCTCTTGATATTTGTGTTTCCCACTGTTTATTTTACCACTGTCTCCCCAAACTAGAATGTTGGATTACACAACTGCTCAGGAGAACTGAAGATCAGTGGCCGTCCTCAGATCCCAGACCAAGCTCGAGGGCGGATGTCAGAGCTGCTGACAAAGGCCAGCCCTACAGGAGTCTGCTTGATCTCACCAGGCACCTGGTCAGGAGGGTCTGCTGTAGTGCGATGAGCTCACCAGGCACCTGGTCAGAAGGGTCTGCTGTAGTGCGATGAGCTCACCAGGTACCTGGTCAGGAGGGTCTGCTGTAGTGCAATGAGCTCACCAGGCACCTGGTCAGGAGGGTCTGCTGTAGTGCGATGAGCTCACCAGGCACCTGGTCAGGAGGGTCTGCTGTAGTGCTTGATCTCACCAGGCACCTGGGCAGGAGGGTCTGCTGTAGTGCTTGATCTCACCAGGTACCTGGGCAGTAGGGTCTGCTGTAGTGTTTGATCTCTCCAGGCACCTGGTCAGGAGGGTCTGCTGTAGTGTTTGATCTCTCCAGGCACCTGGTCAGGAGGGTCTGCTGTAGTGTGATGAGCTCACCAGGCACCAGGTCAGGAGGATCTGCTGTAGTGCAATGAGCTCACCAGGCACCCGGTCAGGAGGGTCTGCTGTAGTGCGATGAGCTCACCAGGCACCTGGGCAGGAGGGTCTGCTGTAGTACGATGAGCTCACCAGGCACCTGGGCATGAGGGTCTGCTGTAGTGCTTGATCTCACCAGGCACCTGGTCAGGAGGGTCTGCTGTAGTGCTTGATTTCACCAGGCACCTGGTCAGGAGGGTCTGCTGTAGTGCCATGAGCTCACCAGGCACCTGGTCAGAAGGGTCTGCTGTAGTGCCATGAGCTCACCAGGCACCTGGTCAGGAGGGTCTGCTGTAGTGCCATGAGCTCACCAGGCACCTGGTCAGGAGGGTCTGCTGTAGTGCCATGAGCTCACCAGGCACCTGGTCAGGAGGGTCTGCTGTAGTGCCATGAGCAGAAACAGTCCCCAGCCAAGACACAAAACACTCAACAGTAGTACCAAACTAACAGATCAGGCTGGATCGGTAACTTCATTAGGCTTGTACAGTAAAGAGTCCAAACATATTCCCTGATCTGTGAATGAACCATGCCAAGAGAGCAGTATCTCTGTGAATGGACTGTGCAGTATCTCTGTGAATGGACTGTGCAGTATCTCTGTGAATGAACCATGCCAAGAGAGCAGTATCTCTGTGAATGGACTGTGCAGTATCTCTGTGAATGAACCATGCCAAGAGAGCAGTATCTCTGTGAATGGACTGTGAGAGCAGAATCTCTGTGAATGGACTGTGCAGGAGACCAGTATCTCTGTGAATGGACTGTGCAGGAGAGCAGTATCTCTGTGAATGGACTGTGAGAGCAGTATCTCTGTGAATGGAATGTGAGAGCAGTATCTCTGTGAATGGACTGTTAGGGCAGTATCTCTGTGAATGGACTGTGCAGGAGAGCAGTATCTGAAATTATGAACCCCCCTCCCCCCACCGCATGGCAAATCTGCTAAACTGGCTGTTAGTGACAAATAACAAACATTTTGGGGTACTCATAAGCATCCTCCATATTTATTTGTGTTACAGAGGATATGACATAAAAATGCCATATTTCTGACACAAGCTGCCCATGACAGAAATATGTCTTGTTTGTATGACACATCTAGTTTATGCTACAAATGTTTACATTTCCTATAAATATCAATATACTGTACAGTGATCTATACCTTATTGCAAGTCATTTCACAGCTAGCAGTATCTCCTCCCTTCGACAGGTGAGCTGGTGCAGAGAAGTGCCTTCTTAAAACTCCTTAATTCAAATATCCTCATCTAAGTCAAAACTGAGATCAAAATGTACTTCCATTGTAAAATATCTGGTATTTTATGATTATTAAGTTATTAAATGATACGCAGTATGCTTAGCAATGGAATGTATTAACGGTGCAGTCTGTCACAATGAAAACAAAGATCCAGTCACTAACTCTTCATGACATAACATACAAATGAAAATGTAGCTTCATGAGGGGCACAGTATTATTGAGCCCTCTTACTGACCTCGTTTCGGTGGGTAGTAAATGAAAGTTTTGGGGTCACTCGTTTCTCCATCTGATCTCCGGCGCAGTTGCACAAGCACAGACACGGGGTTCTTTATGGAATTGTTGTAATACTTTGGTGTTTTAAACACTATGGCATACTGGGAAAAGAAAACACAGTGGAGGGGAACCACAATGTTAAAACATGCTTACCAATCATTTTAAACAATGTTAGCTGTCTCCCTGACATTCAAATCCATGATGTTCTAGTCATGTTCTTAAAGAATGCTTACCAATCATTTAAAACAATGCCTTATCTTATTAGCTTTATTAACTTTATTACCACTTGCACTAGTCTAAGGCGTTGGTTCTTCTCTTGTTTTGTGTTTTCAAATACAATGCTATAGATTAATTGCTGCATCCTGGTACTTTTGTTGTAGGTCACATGGTCTGAGTTTGTAGTTTTATCACTGGAGTGAGTTTGAACTACAACACTGGAAGTGATTGGTAATCAGGAAGCAGCAGTAACTTCTCATTTATAGAGCTGTCTGCATATTCCAAACTGAAGGATAACATTTTAAACATGAAAGTGCAACGCTCCCTAGATATTTTAAACATGAAAGTGCAACGCTCCCTCGATATTTTAAACATGAAAGTGCAACACTCCCTCGATATTTTAAACATGAAGTGCAACGCTCCCTCGATATTTAAAACATGAAAGTGCAACGCTCCCTCGATATTTAAAACATGAGGTGGTTCAGAGATGGCACTGAACCATGTTTAACTCCTGTGTGAAATGCTATACTGGCACTGAAGCGCTATAGTGGGCGTGGATTGAAAGTCAATATCCCACGTGACTGTATACCGACTGTACCGACTATAGACTGTAACGTGTTGGGTATTTTTTGTTACACGCTTTCATTTTTATCCAATACGATGGCTGATCAAGAACCAGGTAGTAATTGGAGTCTGGAATAAGTTAAGGAATTGTTAACTTTACGGGCTGCCGAGGAGGTGAATTCACAAATAGAAGGGGCAGTGCGTGATGCTGAAATTTATGGCGAATCGCCGTTGCCATGAAAACAATTTGTTGACTGACAGGTTTGAAAGTTGTACTCACAGGATTCCTTTGGCTGTGTGAAAGGGTTATGGTGGTATTATACCTGCATAGATTGCACAATTTCGTGCAGTGTGAATGGGTATTTTAAATTATTTTTTTTTAATGTCTCTGAGACAGCTCAGTAGCGGCATTTGTGTGTGAAAGGGGCTTAGTAAGATAGCAGAATAAAAAGGGAGTTCTGTTTCTTCAACAGAAGGGGGCAGTGCTTATATTGCTTTTGCTAAAACGTGGTAATGGCTTTGAAAGCCTTGGACAGCAGTCCTTTAAAGTGATTGTAGCTAAGAAAACAGCTCCAACGTTCTCCACCATCTACATCCATTCATTATCTAGGTATCAGTGCAGCTTTGAATGAAGCACATGCTATAGCAAACAATGATTTTCACTTGATGGGGGTGATGTAAGTATAGGCACAGTGCAAATAATTGCAGAAGCAAAATTAAAATTGCATTGTGGCCAGGCAATTATTTTGCACTGCGCCCTATATAAGCTTAAGAGCAATGCAAATTACTCAACATGCACAAATAATGATCTGCAATTATGATAATGAGGGTCTCAATGAGCACATTGGTCTATTTAGCGGCCGCACTTGCAGAGTTAGGAGTACAGAGAGCAGTAGTCGCTGTATGACATTTGAGGATCACGAAAATACAAACCAAAATAAAAGCCAGAGGAAGGGCAGCAAAGTCCTCTTCCAGTAAAAACCCAACTGTATAAATGGATAATTGTATGTAAAAAATAATGTGATATCTTGTAACAATTGTAAGTCGCCCTGGATAAGGGCGTCTGCTAATAAATAAATAAATAAATAAATAAATAAATAAAAATAATAATAATAATAATAATAATAATAATAATAATAATAATAAATAATATTTTACATGTACAAAAATGGCCAAGTTAGCATAAAGGCACCAGCCATATAAAGGTGCAATATCAACAAAGAGGCCCAGTTAGATCCAAGAAAGGGTCATAAAGATGGCATGTACAAGTTAAAGTTGTACACAATCGGGGTAAACTGGGTCCTCTAGGAACTAGCAGCAACATGAATGATTTCCATTACATGAGAGTAGATGTTAAAACTTCATGCTGATTTGAACTTGGCTCTCGCCAAGATAAGCACCAACTAAGACATAGCTTCACAGTAAACTAATGTGATCCATATGTGTCTCCATCCATTTGCGCTTCCTTCCATATGATGATGTAGATATCCTTCTGTCTGGTGTTGATGGCTGAAGTGTAATGCTGGCTCCAGGGATCAGCTTATTTTGCCTCCCTAGCGCATCAGCACACCCAACAGCTGCGATGCTGGCTCCGGGGATCAACCACAGTGCGGTCTCCCCAGCGCATCAGCATGATAACCGTCTGGATTGAGCTAATCTTTACAGGGCTGGCCCTTTCTTCTATATAACTTATAGATATTACATCTTTATATGGCTGCTCCCTTTTTGCTAAGTTGTACATCTGGAAATGACAGATGTCATCACACACCACTGGCATTCAGAGCTGTGTATTCAGGTGTGTCTGACACTTGACCACAGTGCTTAAGACTGCTTGGCCAGGCTAGCTCTCAGATTGTATTATATACAAGCCTGGCTCGAGAAGGGCTTAGTAGAGCTCATGTCACTCGACTAGTGGCCAAAAGAGGTTATTACAGATGCCAATTAAAAAATAAATACATTTCAAAATAAATAAATAAACTAGGGAGGTGACACATTTCAATTGCAGTCCTTCGTTCATATCATTCACCACAAGTTTTCCAAGCTTCATAAGGATCTGTCTTCTTTACTGTGTGTTTTATCAAGGAGAACAAGGAGAGCGAGAAGAGCCAAATGCTTCCACTTCTTGACTGCCTATTTTCATTGGCCAGTACAAATCCCTGAGGCGCCCTCAAGCGTTCAATTTGTACTTTACTGGGAACTGTATTACACACTTTAACAAGCACACCAGCTATCCTCATTAATAATGGAGTCTGTAACATATGATAAGAGTCTGAACAGAGGTTGGTGCCTCTGTATAACCAGTAACCTTTCAAGAATTCCTTGAGCTTCATTACCTGTCTATGGACGTCTGCAGGTCCAAACTTTCCAAATGCTTCCCAGAGTGGGCCATTCTCATCTTGCTCATAGAATCTCACTTGGATGTCATCTAAGGAAAAGGGAAGAGAATAATAGGTAGGCTCCTTGATCCTGCCCACCGTTTACACTGCAGTAACACAATAAGATACTGAAAACCACTGCAGAGAGTGTGTGGCACAGCAACGGGTCCTCTGGGGCATTGCTGATGGAAATAATATTGTTTTTGTTCTGGTTTGGCAAGGATAGGGTTAAAACCCCCTATCCCTGTGTAACAGGTGGGACACTAGGACCCACTTAGGATTCTCGGGCTCCAGCGACCTCATTGAAAGCTGTATAAATAAGTGGCCAGCACAGGCAATGAAAGAGCAGTGCTCTAGGTCCCTGTTGTTCTCCAGTTTGTTGTAAGAGCCCATCTGTTATAGAAGGTAAGCATGTTGCGCCGTCTTTTCCCCGTCTTTGGTTTTTATTTTGTGGCTATTCTCAATAAATACATTTGGTTGATTGGCTCACCTTAAAACAAGCATGCCAGTAACATGCACCCCCTGCCACGACATGGTGTATGAACAGTATAGAATTAGCAGCTTTTCATGACACTTGGATACACATTTCTCCAGATAGATGCTACGATATATAGAAGTGCTATGAACAAAGGCTGATATTAGCACTAAACTAGAGAACTGGTCTGTATCGCTATATATCAAGGGGAGTTGGGGCTGGGAATGCCCCCACAAGCTGGGAGCTGGTCTGTATCACTATATATCAAGGGGGGCTGGGGCTGGAAATGCCCCCACAAGCTGGGAGCTGGTCTGTATCTCTATATATCAAGGGGAGTTGGGGCTGGGAATGCCCCCACAAGCTGGGAGCTGGTCTGTATCTCTATATATCAAGGGCAGCTGGGGCTGGGAATGCCCCCACAAGCTAAGAGCTGGTCTGTATCTCGGGGCTGGTCTGTATATAGATACACTGCTGTGCAAAAGTCTTAGACATGTTGCATTTTTCTACTCTGATGCATTTTTCTACTCTGATGCATTATGAGCATCAACAATTTACTCAAAGCCTCCACTAGTGTTTTCTACTATTATAACAACCTTGACTTGCATAAAGAAGGAAAAACATTGAGTGAAATAGCTTGCATCCCTGGAGTTTCAAGGTGTGGTATCCGAAGCATAATCAGCAAGTACAGAGAAACATCATCTGTAATTGACAAACCCAGGACTGGAAGACCCCAAAAGGTGTCTAACAAGGATGAGCAATAATTGAAGATAATATCCTTAAGGAATAGAAAGACAAGCGTTGAATTGACAACAGCGGGTTACATGTTACGGGAATACACACACAAAAGGTAAACAAGCAATAGAGGAATACAGCAGGCAGGGAATAACACACACAGCATGCAAACACAAACAGATAGCAGGGAATACGGTACATAAACACACATGCATGGATCGCTACAATACGTTTTTCATATAGGAAGTATACCTTCAATGACACACAAGAAGCTAGACTGGCCCGGGCAAAGCTAGACTCGCCAGACCACGGGGTTTTCCCTTAACATATATATTGTGACCGATTGCCTTCTTCTCACAGGTTTCTCTACTTCAAATACTTGAAGACCAGGATACCAGCAAATGCCATAGTGTACGTTTATTATTTACAATAACAAAAGAAAATAAATAAAACAAAACCCAACCCAGTTTCAGGTCCTTTCTAAACAGAAGGTTTACTATCTAATTACGAGGCAGGCTAAGCCTGTTACCTCATTTCCAAAACCAAATCCTAATCCAAGCTGTTATCCCAATACCTTTTCCAATGTGTTGGTTTTCTAGTTTACCCAATAATAGTAATCTGTTCACTTGCTCTCCAACTCTCCAGCTCTCAACCCAAAACTCCTACTACCACCCTCCTCGATCCACACACACACACCTTTTAAACATAACTAATTACATCCTTAAACAACCCTGACTCCAGTAACCTCCACACGGTCCTAATGCCCCCAAAGTATTGTTCCTGCACAATAATATTTATTTTAACCCAAACTTATTTCATTTTACTTTCCCTTCATTAGCACACCATTATCATTTACAAGTTTATTCATGAACTCATCTTCAGCTTTAATCCCAAACACTTTAAATTATTTCATTACTTTTTTCACCATCCAGTTGGTTTATGATGTCCTTTCACATTTTGTGAAGCAGTGTGGAGTAGTGGTTAGGGCTCTGGACTCCTGACCAGAGGGTTATGGGTTCAATCCCTGGTGGGGGGACACTGCTGTTGTACCCTTGAGCAAGGTACTTTACCTAGATTGCTCCAGTAAAAACTCAACTGTTTAAATGGGTAATTGTATGTAAAAAATAATGTGTAGAAAATAATGTAATTGTATGTAAAAATAATGTGATATCTTGTAAGTCGCCCTGGATTTATTAAGAAATAAATAATAATAATAATATCACACAGCATCCCTTCACGCTGGTCTCTTACCTTTCTGCACTTTGTCACACAGCAGATACATCTCCTCTCCCCCTGCAGCTGAGCCAGACATCCGGTCCATTCTCACAATTTTCAGATCACAAGTGTTTGGAGCCTCTTTAGTAAAATACATAAATACAAAACAAAAACATAAACAAGCTTCCTGGAGTAGATTTTATAAACAAACTTTCTATATATATATATATATATATATATATATATATATATATATATATATATATATATATATATACAGTATATATATATGTATGTATCTTAATTTCAGGTCAAACACTAGTCTCAACAGAGATGTTAAAACTTCTACTGTTAAAAAATTCTATTTATTCCAGCTCTCAGTGTTAAAAAACTGGAGACTAAAAACTGGTCACCAGTTCAACTTAATTCCCTCAGAGTTCTTTCCTTAAATTTCATGTCCATGTTTTTTTCTTTAAGCCAGTCTTAAACACATTAACAGCCCATGCTGTAGTCTTTTTAGTATTTTATTTAACTCATTTAACCTTTTAGGGTCTGCCCCGTTAAATAATCCCGCCGGTGACCTGGCCCTTTAACTCTTTTACTCAGGCACTGTGAGAGACAGCCCTGCCTGCGTCACTGGAAAGAGTAGATTTAGACCTTTAAAACGAGGTCCTATTTGTGTATTTCTGGTAGATGACCATATAAGGAGATAGCCTTGAATGGGAGTGTTTTGGAATGTTCCTGTTGCGCTGAAGACAAACCTACCTCGGTGCAGTAAACAAAAATTTTCACACAAAATCTTTACAAAATAAGAGAAATGGCAACATCGAAGACACAAGGACCTATTTTTCTAATTATATATACAGTGCTGTGAAAAAGTATTTGCCCCCTGTCTGATTTTCTGCATTTTTGCATATTTTTGACACTGAATGTTATCAGATCTTCAACCAAAACCTAATATTACATAAAATAACACACAAATTTGATAAATATTTCATTTATTTATTAAAGAAAGTAATGCAACACCCAATGCCCCCGTGTGAAAAAGTAATCGCCCCCTTAGACTCAATAACTGGTTACGCCACCTTTAGCAGCAATAACTGCAACCAAACGCTTCCTGTAGTTATTGATTAGTCTCTCACAACGCCCCGTGGAGGAATTTTGGCCCACTCCTCCATGCAAACTGCTTCAACTCAGTGACATTTGTGGGTTTTCGAGCATGAACTGCTCGTTTCAGGTCCTGCCACTCAATGGGGTTTAGGTCTGGACTTTGACTAGTCCATTCCAAAACTAAATTTCTTGTTCTTCAACCATTCTGATGTAGACTTGCTTGTGTGTTTCGGATCATTGTCTTGCTGCATGACCCAGCTGCGCTTCAGCTTCAGCTCACGGACGGATGGCCTGACATTCTCCTGTAGAATTTTCTGATACAGAGCAGAATTCATGGTTCCTTCAATGATGGCAAGGCATCCCGGTCCAGATGCAGCAAAGCATCTCCAAACCATGACACTACCACCACCAATCTTGACTGTTGGTTCTTACTGTGGAATGCAGTGTTTGGTTTTTGCCAGACATAACGAGGCCCATGTCAGCCAAAAAGTTCCACTTTTGACTCATCTGTCCATAGAACATTGTTCCAGAACTCTTGAGGATCATCCAGGTGTTTTTTGGCAAACTTGTCACGAGCATTCATGTTCTTCTGAGTGAGCAATGGTTTCTGCCTTGCTACTCTGCCATGAATCCCATTTTTGCCCAGTGTCTTTCTGATGGTGGAGTCATGAACACTGACCTTAGCCGAGGCGAGAGAGGCCTGCAGATCCCTGGATGTTGTTCATGGGTTCTTTGTGACTTCCTGGACGATTTTATGCCTTGCTCTTGGAGAGATTTTGGCAGGACGGCCACTCTTGGGAAGATTCACTACTGTCCCAAACTTGGCTCTGACTGTGGTTCGGTGGAGCCCCAGAGCCTTAGAAATGGCTTTGTAACCCTTTCCAGACTGATAGGCATCAACAACTTTTTTCCGGAGGTCTTCAGGAATTTCTTTTGTTCGTGACATGATGTGCCTCTAGAACCTGTGTTGACAACTTCACTCTGATGGTAAGGGCCAAAGTTAGTCAGATTTATATTGGACAGGGCTGGCCCAAATCGGGCCTGGTTGTTAACCAAAGTACTAAAAAAGCTGACCCTAATTATCCCTTTAATTGGGTTGAGTCAACTAGGAGGGGGGGAATAACTTTTTCACACCTGAAGATTGCATGTTTGATTACCTTGCACACCAAACAAATGAAAGAAGCACCGAACTTTGGTGTCATTTTTTCTCTCAGACTCCCTCTATATACTACTACAACCCACAAAAAAATCTGACCAAATACAATGTGCAAAATACAGAAAATCAGACAGGGGGCTGTGACAGGCTGGCTTTAGTGGTGACCTCAGACCAGAAATGAACACACAGCACTGCGAAAATAATGAATGAAAGCGCTGTTGCGCGGTTTATTATAAATAAAAAGGTTTGAACAAAACTCAGGACACGGCACTTTAGCCAAAATAAACAGACAAACAAAACGAACAGACACTAACAAACAGGGACGAATACTAAACAAACACATACCACGTAGCAATTGCTTTTTTACTTTAATTATCTCCTCACTCTCTCCCGTTCCTTCGCCCTGAACACACAACCCCGAGTGAGTGAAACGTGCATCTATATATACTGTTGTGCCGGGATTCAATTACTAATTAATTATTCACTTGAATCCCAGCACGTGAACTAATTCTGTGCAACCCCGTGCTCACATATTATTAAATACTTTAAATACACGTGAAGTGAAGTGCAATCCCAATGCCTAAATACAATTATACATTTTAAATAACTCGTGCTGCACACACCCATTTGTATCCCGTGCAGCCATATCTATACACCAACATTAACACACCACACGCAACATATAACACAGAAATGCACACAGGGGCGGGGCACATTGCCACATATACCCCCCCTTGTGCGCAGCACACATGGCCTCAACGGCCACCTCCCCCTTAAAATCCCAAAAGTCTCGGCTCAAAGTCCTGGGCCAGAACAGGGACTTCAAGGGGTTCGTGGGCGGCAATGTTGCCAGTAGCCAGGCTGCTACTGGCCATGCTGTCAGCAGACGTGCTGTCAGCAGACGTGCTGACAGCAGGGCGAGTTTCTCATCCCGCTGTACCCCTGGCAGCGGAAAGGCTGCTGGGGTTGGTGGTCTCCAGACCTCCCCCACCTTCTTCAAAGCCGGCAGCTCCCTTTTGTGGGGCTCCGGCCACAGTACTTCCGGCAGCGAAAGTGCTGCAGTGGGAGCAGGTCTCCTGACCTCCCCCACAATCTCCAGCAGCGAAACTGCTGCTGGGGTTGGTGGTCTCCAGACCCCCCTTCTTCGTGGCCGGCAGCTCCCCTTGGTGGGGTTCCGGCCACAGTACTTCCTGCTGCGATGCGGAGCACCAGGCAGCCCCAGGCGATGCAGCGCACCAGGCAGCCCCAGGCGATGCGGAGCACCAGGCAGCCCCAGGCGATGCCCTTGGGCGAAGCGAGGCAGGCATCCTTGGGCGAAGCGAGGCTGGCATCCTTGGGCGAAACGAGGCTGGCATCCTTGGACAAAGCGAGGCTGGCATCCTTGGGCAAAGCGAGGCTGGCATCCTTGGGCAAAGCGAGGCTGGCATCCTTCCTCCTCTGTTGGTGGAAGTGGGAATGGCAAGCAATCTTCCCACAGCGGTGAAGACGGAACCAGCAGGTATTCACCCTCTGCTGGTGGAGGTGGGAGGGGCAAGCAGTCCTCCCACGACGGTGGAGGCGGATCCAGCAGGTATTCACCCTTTGCTGGTGGAGGAGGCAGAGGCAGCTCCTGCTGCTCTGCTCCTGCCGGTGGAGGTGGTGGCAGCTCCTGCTGCTCTGCTCCTGGTGGTGGCGGAGGCAGAGGCAGCTCCTGCTGCTCTCCTCCTGGTGGTGGAAGCTGTTGAGATGGTGGAGGTAGAGGCAACTCCTGCTGCTCTGCTCCTGGCGACGGAGGTGGGAGCAGCGTGTAGTCTCCTGGCGACGGAGGTGGGAGCAGCGTGTAGTCTCCTGGCGACGGAGGTGGGAGCAGCGTGTAGTCTCCTGTTGACGGAGGTGGGAGCAGCGTGTAGTCTCCTGGCGACGGAGGTGGGAGCAGCGTGTAGTCTCCTGGCGACGGAGGTGGGAGCAGCGTGTAGTCTCCTGGCGACGGAGGTGGGAGCAGCGTGTAGTCTCCTGGCGACGGAGGTGGGAGCAGCGTGTAGTCTCCTGGCGACAGAGGTGGCAGCAGCATGTAGTCTCCTGGCGACGGAGGTGGGAGCAGCGTGTAGTCTCCTGTTGACAGAGGTGGGAGCAGCGTGTAGTCTCCTGGCGACGGAGGTGGGAGCAGCGTGTAGTCTCCTGGCGACGGAGGTGGGAGCAGCGTGTAGTCTCCTGGCGACGGAGGTGGGAGCAGCGTGTAGTCTCCTGGCGACGGAGGTGGGAGCAGCGTGTAGTCTCCTGGCGACAGAGGTAGCAGCAGCATGTAGTCTCCTGGCGACAGAGGTGGGAGCAGCGTGTAGTCTCCTGGCGACGGAGGTGGGAGCAGCGTGTAGTCTCCCCCTCTTGCAGGGGACTGGTACGGCTCTGCCTCACTTGCAGGGGACTGGTGTGGGTCTCCTTCTCTTGCAGGGGACTGGTGTGGGTCTCCTTCTCTTGCAGGGGACTGGTACGGCTCTGCCTCTCTTGCAGGGGACTGGTGCGGCTCTGAAGGTGCAACCAGCAGGCATTTTCCCTCTGCTGGTGGAGATGGGGACAGCAGGCATTTTTCCTCTGCTGGTGGAGATGGGGACAGCAGGCATTTTCCCTCTGCTGGGGGAGATGGGGACAGCAGGCATTTTCCCTCTGCTGGTGGAGATGGGGACAGCAGGCATTTTCCCTCTGCTGGTGGAGATGGGGAAAGCAGGCATTTTCCCTCTGCTGGTGGAGATGGGGACAGCAGGCATTTTCCCTCTGCTGGTGGAGATGGGAACAGCTGCCTCTCGGGCTTTGGATTCCCGCGGTCCCCCCGTCTGGGCTGGGCCTCGCGGTCCCCGTCTGGGCTGGACGCTCGCGGTCCCCAGTCTGGACGCTAGTCCCTCCTCTTCACACTGCGTGGGGCATATGGCTAAAGTGTTCCTATAAGCCCCACAGCCAGGGCATAACTCCACCGCGAGGTTCTTTAAATAAACCTCCCAGTCATCATCCCCGACCTCCTCCTGCTGTTGCTGCGGTTGCTGTTGTTGCTGCTGCAGTTTTCCTCTTCCCCTTCTCTTCCTGCTCCTTCTCCCTACCTTCCTCTCCTGGGTCGGTTCCTCCTCCTGTGTTCATAGACCCCGCAGGCAAGGCACCAGCCGTGGTGTTCGAGGCCCCCGAGGAGATCCTCCAGGTCCCGGCAGCCGTCTCTCCAGCCTTCCATTTCCTTTTTTTCCCCCCAAAAAACAATATTTGTAATCCTCTCTTTTTTTTAATTTCCCAGAAGAACAGAAAAGACAAAAAAAACTCGCTCTTTTTTTTTCCTTCCACACAAAACACACTTCTCCTGGTCTGACGCATGGAGGCGCTGTTATCCCACGCAGGACACCATATGTCACAAGGTTGGCTGAGTGGTGACGTCAGAACCAGGGAATGAACAAGACAGACAGGATGGATGAAATGGTAAATGCGCTTGCTTGCGCCCGTTTATTGTAAATAAAAGGTTTGAACAAAACTCAGGACACGGCACTTTAGCCAAAATAAACATACAAACAAAACGAACAGACACTAACAAACAGGGACGAATACTAAACAAACACGTACCACGTAGCAATTGCTTTTTTACTTTAATTATCTCCTCACTCTCTCCCATTCCTTCGCCCTGAACACACAACCCCGAGTGAGTGAAATGTGCATCTATATATACTGTTGTGCCGGGATTCAACTACTAATTAATTATTCACTTGAATCCCAGCACGTGAACTAATTCTGTGCAACCCCGTGCTCACATATTATTAAATACTTTAAATGCACGTGAAGTGAAGTGCAATCAATTATACATTTTAAATAACTCGTGCTGCACACACCCATTTATATCCCGTGCAGCCATATCTATACACCAGCATAAACACACCACACACAACATATAACACAGAAATGCACACAGGGCCGGGGCACATTGCCACAGGGGCAAATACTTTTTCACGGCACTGTATATATAATCTACAGGTAACCAGTGTCTGAGGCAGATAGGTAAGTGTTTCTGCTTCAAGTAACTTTTAAATTAACTACATTAAGTAACATTGTAAGGTGGTGTTTAAATTAGGTGGGGTAGTGTCTGATTAGTACCAGGTGAGTGTGGTTAAATTGAATAGGTTGATTTGCTATTTGATTGGTTTCCACACAGTTTAGTTTTTTTCCACCCAGTTGTTATATTAGTCAGGCAGGCTATTTTGTGCGCCAGCACGAAGCGCCAGCCAACTGAAGAGCCTCCCACTGTGTCTATTTGTCTCGCCTGTCCTGCTATGACTGTCTCTCACATCCCTGTTCTGTCCTCTCGCTCTCGTCCTCTGCCCTCTCTCTGCCACTGCTCCTGCAACCCCTCTAACCTCATCCCTCTGCCTCTCCCCCCCTCTCACCCTCTCCCCCCTCACAGTCTCTCTGGTGCACTCTGGAACTGTCACTTCTGCTAACAAAGCTGATTTCATCTCTGCCTTTGCCTCCCACCTCTCTCTCGATTTCCTTGCTCTCACTGAAACCTGGCTGTCCCCTGATAACACTGATAACACTCCTGCCACCCTGTCCTCTCTCTACGTCCTGTCCCACACTCCACGACTCACTGGCCGGGAAGGTGGGACTGGTCTTCTCCTCTCTCCCTCCTTACTCTTTTCTGTCCCCTCCGACCTCTCCTCACTCTCTGTTAACAAATTTGAATTTCATGCTGTCCAACAAACCTCTCCCTGTCAACTCCTGCTAATTGTACTGTACCGTCCCTCTGGACCTCTCGCTCACTTTCTCGATGAACTCGACTATCTACTCTCCTCCCTCCCCTCTCTGTCTACCCCAACTGTCCTGTTAGGTGACTTCTGCCGGATTCCTCCCTCTCCTTCACTCCTTCGACTTCTGTCTCTCTCCATCCCCCCCTACCCACAAAGCTGGCCGTCAACTGGACCTCACCTTCTCCAGGGCCTGCTGCCCCTCCACCCTCTCTGTCACCCCCCTGGACCTCTCTGATCACTATTTCATCTCTTTTTCTCTGTCTCCCCTCTCTCCCTGCTCCTCCTACCCCCACTGTCACCTCTCGCCATAACCTCCTCTCTCTTCCCTTCTCTGTCCTTGCCTCCACCGCTCTCTCTCACCTCCCTCCTATCGACTCCTTCTCCCAACTCTCTGTAGACTGCTACCTCCATCCTCTTCTCCTCTCTCACCTCCTCCCTTGACTCCCTCTGTCCCCTCACCTCCCGACCTGCTCGCCCCTCCCCTCCCCAACCCTGGCTCTCCTCTGTGCTCCGCTCAGCAAGAGCCACACTGCAATCTGCTGAAAAGAAATGGAAGAGAACCAAACTCCCTGCTGCCCTAGACCTCTACCGCTCTATCCTCTCCTCCTTCTCCTCTACTCTCTCCTCTGCTAAATGTTCTTATTTCCAATCTATAATCCAAGCCTCCATTAACAACCCACTTAAACTATTCTCTACCATCTCCTCCCTCCTAAACCCTCCCCCCCTCCTCCTCCCTCCTCTATCTCCTCTGATGACTTTACGTCTTTCTTCTCTTCTAAAATCTCAGATATCCGCAAACTCTTTAACACCTCTCCCTCCCCCCCAGCCCTTCCCGCTCCAACCCCTACACCCACTGCATCCCCTACTAACTCAAGCTGCTTCTCCACCTTCTCGCCCCTCTCAGACTCTGACCTCTCCTCCCTGCTCCAGGGTCACAAACCCACCACGTTTGCCCTCGACCCCCTCCCCACTCACCTCTTTCAAGCTGCTTCTCCTGCTCTACTTCCCTTCATCTCCTCCCTTCTCAACACCTCTCTCCTTTCTGGTCTCTTTCCCTGTGCCTTCAAACAAGCCTCTATCACTCCCCTCCTCAAAAAACCTACCCTCGACCCCACCTCCCTCCAGAGCTACTGTCTCCCTCCTACCCTTCCTCTCCAAAACCCTCGAGCGGGCTGTACACCGCCAGCTCTGCTTTCCTGTCCAACCACTCTCTGTTCGACCCTCTCCAATCTGGCTTCCGCTCTGCTCACTCCACTGAAACCGCCCTCCTGTCTGTCACTAACTCACTAAAATCTGCCAGAGCAGCTTGTCTCTCCTCTGTCCTAATTCTCCTCGACCTCTCTGATGCCTTTGACACTGTCGATCACTCTATTGTACTATACTCTCTCGCTGACCTGGGAATCTCTGGCACTGCTCTGGCCAGGTTCTCCTCCTACCTCTCCAACCGCACCTACCAGGTAACCTGGTGTGGAGCAACCTCCACACCTCGCCCTCTCTCAACAGGAGTCCCCCAAGGGTCAGTCTTGGGTCCTCTCCTGTTCTCTCTCTGCACCCGCTCCCTGGGCCCCCTCATCGCATCCTATGGTTTCTCATATCATTTCTATGCTGATGATGCTCAGATTTTCCTCTCCTTCCCCCCCTCTGACCACCATCCTCTCCCATATCTCTACCTGTCTGCCTGCTATCTCCTCCTGGATGCACTCGCATCACCTCAAACTCAACCTCTCTAAATCTGACCTCCTTTACTTTCCCTCCTCCTCCTCCTCCTCCCCCTCCTCTGATCTCTCTATCTCCGTTCCTCTGGAATCTACCACACTCTCTCCCTCCTCCTCAGCTAAGAACCTCGGAGTCACCCTGGACCCCTGCCTCTCTTATTCCCAGCACATCTCCACTCTGGCACGCACTTGTCGATTCTTCCTGAGCAACATACGAAGAATCTGACCCTTCCTCACCAACTACGCCACCCAGCTCCTGGTCCAGGCCCTGGTACTCTCCCGCCTAGACTACTGCAACTCCCTCCTGGCTGGCCTCCCTGCATCTGCCACCCGTCTGCTCCAGCTCATCCAGAACTCCGCTGCTCGCCTGGTGTTCTCTCTGCCTCGCTTCTCCCACGCAACTCCACTGCTCCGCTCACTCCACTGGCTCCCGATCACCGCTCGCATCCAGTTCAAGACTTTTGTACTCGCCTATAGATGCCTTGACCAGACTGCACCCAGCTACCTCCAGACCCTCATCTCTCCCTACACCCCAACTCGACCTATCCGCTCCTACTGCACTAGAAGACTGGCTGTACCTCCTCTACGCTCCCCTGCCTCCAGAGCCCGCTCCTTCTCCACCCTCGCCCCGCAGTGGTGGAATAACCTTCCTACAGATGTCAGGACTGCCCAGTACCTGACCACCTTCCGGCGCCTCCTCAAGACTCACCTCTTCAGACAGCACCTGTAGAACTCCTCTTTTCCCTCTGGACACTATCACTCTTCCTTAATGCGCTTTACTTGCTCTTATCTGCTCCTGATTTTACTACATTTAACCCTGTACTTTAGAGTACTGTAATCTGTCACAAGTGTTATTTAATCTGTAGTATTTTGTATTTAATTATATCCTGATGTAACTATCACTGACACTGTTATCTGCTCCGTTATTGAATCGTATTTTGTCATATACTTGTACTTGCTAGAACTGAAGTCATTGTATTTTATCTTGCTCTTAATTGTATTAATACTTGTACTGTGATTCTTGAAATGTATTTTTGTTTACGACTGTAAATCGCCCTGGATAAGGGCGTCTGCTAAGAAATAAATAATAATAATAATAATACAATAATAATAATAATAATAATACAGTGTGGGGGGGGAGCACATTACTGTAATCTGAAAATAACACACAGTGTGGGGGGGGGCACATTACTGTAATCTGAAAATAACACACAGTGTGGGGGAGCACATTACTGTAATCTGAAAATAACACACAGTGTGGGGGAGCACATTACTGTAATCTGAAAATAACACACAGTGTGGGGAGCACATTACTGTAATCTGAAAATAACACACAGTGTGGGGAGCACATTACTGTAATCTGAAAATAACACACAGTGTGGGGGAGCACATTACTGTAATCTGAAAATAACACACAGTGTGGGGGAGCACATTACTGTAATCTGAAAATAACACACAGTGTGGGGGAGCACATTACTGTAATCTGAAAATAACACACAGTGTGGGGGAGCACATTACTGTAATCGGATTACATTTTTCACTAACTTGTAACTGTAATGGTTGCTTTATCGGACGGGTAACTGAATGTGTAATGCATGAGATTTGATGTGAAAATACCCCACATTTAGTTACATTAAAAAAGGACTACAGCTAATGAGTAACATGGAAATCAGAAAGAGTTTCAACAGTGCTAGTGCACGTCACCTGAATGTTCAAGTAAGTGGAAACTGTAACGGATGACTGGTTCCCCAGCACTGCTCTCTTATGGCCTTACTTACTGCTGTCATAGATGGGTCCTGACAGCGCTGGCTCCAGTCTGAGTGTGAAGGTGCCGTTGTTATCAGGTAGGTAAGCTGTGAACATCAGGCGCACCACCGCTAGGTCAATGACTTTGGCACGCTGCTGTGCGGCTTTGTGAATGTGTTCTCTTTCTTCCTCTAGTTTGAAAAAACATAGACATAGGCATTTATTTAGTTGAATTGTTATGGTGAAAAGCTTCACAACAGATAAGAAAGTTAATAATAAAAAATGGCATGCGTTACACATGCTTGATATCCAGCTTTGACACCTCACATGCAGCAATTCTTATAAAATGTGTGGAAAGGTGCATGTTATGCTTAAAAAAATACTATATTTGTGTAGATATATTGGATTTTTTTGCATCTGTCTAACTTTCAAGAGAGAATCTTGTGGATCTCGTATAATTCCTTCAAAGTCAGTGGGCCTTGTGCTGGCTTGCCTGTCAGTTTTATTGATTTATTCCTTCAAAGTCAGTGGGCCTTGTGCCAGCTTGCCTGTCAGTTCTTTCAGTTGGGATCCCTCAGAGTTTTCTTTCCTCCATCCTTGAACCAGCCGCTCTTCTAAAATTTCAGCAACACTTCGTCTTGGAACGTGCAAAATTCCCAAGTTGGGAAAGCTTCAAAACAAACCAGGAAGTAAGATTTAAAAGGCAAGATCATTTCATAACAAGGGTTTTTTTTGTGGCTGCCAATATACAGCATACAAGAACATAATAGAATTTATGAATAAGAAGATTTTGTATGAATCTCCTCCTCACGGCTGATGAGTTAATGATATCAGCGTAATAACCCCTACTTTGCGCTTGACTATAGAGCTTGCTCTTCAGTGGAATGGTAAGACATTCCTCTTTGAACCGTGTGGTTTGTGGTTCGTGTCCAGCCCTTGCCTGAGCTGAGATGCTTATTCATCACCTGGGAAAGAATCTTGTGGTTGAAACAAGTCATTTAATATCAGTGTAATAATGGCACAGTTTATTGAATTATAGCCCAATGCAATTCAAAGTGTCTATAGGGGGCCAGGAGTGCGTGATAACTGTTGGGTGCAAAATCAATGCAGTTAGAGTGTGACAGACAGACCGGTCCAGAGCCGGGTGCAGCTGCTCTGCTCTCTGATCTTTCTGCCATGATTACTGTGTCTCCTCTCAATCTCGACTTCACTCACAATGCACCAGTGTGTAGTCTTCATAACAACGTGTCCCGTATTCCTTCGAATTTAAGACACCCTCGAATATTTATTTGATATAAAACATCAAATAAATATGCATTTATAAAGATACAACCTCAATTACGCATATGGAGGCCGCCTGCTCTCACACAGAGCATTACAGTTAGTGCTGCTTCTCATTTCCACTCGTGATTACTCACACCTGTTTTTCTCCCAATTTGTGAACTGTGGTATTGCTTGGGTCTGATCAGCAGTTTGTGTACTCGGGTAGTCATGTCTTTTGTTGGCGATTTTAATACACGCATCACTATACTGTACTCAAATTTAAAACAAAGGCTATTTTTGAGAAGCAAAAAATGGTTAAAAAAGTGCGTCTTAAATTCGAAGGAATACGGTAATTCAGGCAATGTATAAAAAAGAGAAGCTTTAACTGCACACCAAGAACTGAGGAATGTGCAAAGTAAAAAGTGACATCATATTTTTGAAGGATGTTTTAGACAGTAATTAGAACATGCTGATTTAAGATATCTGGATTCATTTCAAACCTTCACATTGATTTCATTTCCATCCTTAAAGAAACAAATATTCTGGTCTTACTCACTAGTGTTCCTGCTGGAATTAGACTTTTAAAAGTGAAGGCAGTTTCTGCATCGATGTAGCCTTAAAAAAGTTGCAGGTAACAAAAAACTTCCATAAATCATAGCTGTCATAAACTGTATAGTCCAGCTGGGTCTCCAATGTGCAGTTTAGAAAGAAACATGGCATTGCAAACATGTCTTAGTTTTAAAACATGCCACCTGGTAGCTGGGTCATTTCACCTAAGAAGTGTCTTCGCGGTCAGGCATCTTACTGGCTGCATAGCATGTCAGTCACAACGGGAAGCAGCTGGTTGGCTACTAACAGCAAAGGTGGCCCTGAAAGGCTGGGGACAATTTTCCTACCCAGGTGAAATGACCAAGGAAGAGCAAGACTATCAGAATCAAGTCCTACAGTCAGATATTTATTTAACCTGGTGTAGTTCCAGATATGGTGGATGTGAATGGTTTGAAATGTTTGGAATTCTTTAGTTAGCTGCAATCACTTTACAGACAGGGTTTTCATTGAAAATCTTGACAGCTCTAGAGGTTTCTTATTATATTTCCACAAATTGATTTTTTGCACCATGCAGCTCCCTTTTTGAACATTACGTTATTTTTTTTACCTTGCAATCATATCATTAGAGTTGATGTAGACTTCACATATCCCATTTGTACACTGCTTGCCTACGACACTGTGCACATGCAGCAATGGAGGCTCATCTGTAGTGACGCACTGGACAACAATTTTAGCAGGTCCAATATAATTAAACACCTACAGAAACAAAACACAAATGTTAAAACTCAAACACCAAAAAAGATGAACAAGAAAACATGTAACTATGAAACAATATGTAGCATGACTAAAAAGTAAAAGTAAAACTTCCTCAGTGTCTTTGTGACAGGGCAGTAGTAAATGTAAGTATATACAGGTAGTGGACAAAAAATGTTAACACCTGGGTAAATAAGGGACACCAAGTATATTGAAAGCAAGGGCTTCCACACAGGTGTGGCTCATGCGTTAATTAAGCAAATAACATCCCAGGCATGCTTAGGGTCATGTATAAAAATGTTGGACAGACCTGGTTGCCTATAATTATAGCTAGCATGGCTGCAAGAGGAGACCTCAGTGACTTTGAAAGCGGGGTGATTGTTGGGGCGCGTTTGGCAGGAGCTTCAGTGACTAAGACAGCTCAACTTGCTGATGTTTCACGAGCAACGGTGTCTAAGGTGATGTCAGCATGGAACTCTGAGGGAAAGACATCATCAGCAAAGGGCAACAGTGGGCGGAAGCGCGTACTCCAGGATCGTGATATCCGTGCATTAATTCGAAGTGCAAGGCAAAACAGGCGAGCAACTGCAGATCAATTGACTGCAAATTTCAACCTGGGGCACGAGCAGCCAGTTTCATCAAAAACAGTCCGCCGAGAACTCCACAGAGCGGGAAACCATAGTGGCCCAATGCCCTATTAAGTGACTTTAGGTTGGTGTTTCCAATGTGAATAATTGATAAAAAATTATATCAGGACTTTTGACTAATAATTCATTTTTCTTTTTAATTTTGCACCTTATTGTACACAGCAGTTATATATATATATATATATATATATATATATATATATATATATATATATATATATATATATATATATATATATATATATATATATATATATGTGTGTGTGTGTGTGCGTGTGTGTGTGAATCAGTGGTTGGAAAATAGATTGAACTATTGCTCTGACATCCTTACACCACCAGGCAATAGTCTCTGTCTGTCTTGTGATTGGTTCACATCACTGTCAGTCCCGCCCCTTATCAAAGGAACGCCCTTCATCCCTGCACTCACAACAAGAGAAAATGGCTGAACACCGATTCTGTGATTCAACAGAAAATGAATTACATAACATACTACAAAAGAAAGATGCTCCAAACACTAAAATTGTGATTAAAACGTCACTGTCACTGTTTTCAACAATGTAAACAAATATGTCCGGGATACAAACTGGATTATGCAGCAGTCAGCAAGCCTGCTCTGTATATATATATATATATATATATATATATATATATATATATATATATATATATATATATATATAGTACTGTGCAAAAGTTTTAGGCAGGTGTGAAAAAATGCTGTAAAGTAAGAATGCTTTCAAAAATAGACATGTTAATAGATTATATTTATCAATTAACAAAATGCAAAGTGAGTGAACAGAAGAAAAATCTACATCAAATCCATATTTGGTGTGACCACCCTTTGCCTTCAAAACAGCATCGATTCTTCTAGGTACACTTGCACAAAGTCAGGGATTTTGTAGGCATATAGTCAGGTGTATGATTAAACAATTATACCAAACAGGTGCTAATGATCATCAATTCAATATGCAGGTTGAAACACAATCATTAACTGAAACAGAAACAGCTGTGTAGGAGGAATAAAACTGGGTGAGGAACAGCCAAACTCAGCTAACAAGGTGAGGTTGCTGAAGACAGTTTACTGTCAAAAGTCATACACCTTGGCAAGACTGAGCACAGCAACAAGACACAAGGTAGTTATGCTGCATCAGCAAGGTCTCTCTCAGGCAGAAATTTCAAGGCAGACAGGGGTTTCCAGATGTGCTGTCCAACCTCTTTTGAAGAAGCACAAAGAAACGGGCAACGTTGAGGACCGTAGACGCAGTGGTCGGCCAAGGAAACTTACTGCAGCATGCTTACTTCCCTTCGCAATCGGAAGATGTCCAGCAGTGCCATCAGCTCAGAACTGGCAGAAAACAGTGGGACCCTGGTACACCCATCTACTGTCCGGAGAAGTCTGGTCAGGAGTGGCCTTCATGGAAGACTTGCGGCCAAAAAGCCATACCTCCGACGTGGAAACAAGGCCAAGCGACTCAACTATGCACGAAAACACAGGAACTGGGGTACAGAAAAATGGCAGCAGGTGCTCTGGACTGAAAACTGAAGTCAAAATTTGAAATATTTGGCTGTAGCAGAAGGCAGTTTGTTCGCCGAAGGGCTGGAGAGCGTACACGAATGAGTGTCTGCAGGCAACAGTGAAGCATGGTGGAGGTTCCTTGCAAGTTTGGGGCTGCATTTCTGCAAATGGAGTTGGGGATTTGGTCAGAATTAATGGTCTCCTCAATGCTGAGAAGTACAGGCAGATACTTATCCATCATGCAATACCATCAGGGAGGCATCTGATTGGCCCCAAATTTATTCTGCAGCATGACAACGACCCCAAACATACAGCGAAAGTCATTAAGAACTATCTTCAGTGTAAAGAAGAACAAGGAGTCCTGGAAGTGATGGTATGGCCCCCACAGAGCCCTGATCTCAACATCATCGAGTCTGTCTGGGATTACATGAAGAGAGAGAAGCAACTGAGGCTGCCTAAATCCACAGAAGAACTGTGGTTAGTTCTCCAAGTTGTTTGGGCCAACCTACCTGCCGAGTTCCTTCAAAAACTGTGTGCAAGTGTACATAGAAGAATTGATGCTGTTTTGAAGGCAAGGGTGGTCACACCAAATATTGATTTGATGTAGATTTTTCTTCTGTTCACTCACTTTGCATTTTGTTAATTGATAAATATAAACTATTAACATGTCTATTTTTGAAAGCATTCTTACTTTACAGCATTTTTTCACACCTGCCTAAAACTTTTGCACAGTACTATATATATATATATATATATATATATATATATATATATATATATATATATATATATATATATACAGTGCCTTGCATAAGTATTCACCCCCCTTGGACTTTTCCACATTTTGTAGTGTTACAACCTGGAATTAAAATGGATTTAATTAGGATTTTTTGTCACTGATCTACACAAAATAGTCCATAATTTCGAAGTGGGGAAAAAAATCTACATATTTTTCAAATTTTTTTACAAATAAAAAACTGAAAAGTCTTGATTGCATAAGTATTCACCCCCTTTTTGCTGTGACACCCCTAAATTATCTCTGGTGCAACCAATTGCCTTCAGAAGTCACATAATTAGTTGAATGGAGTCCACCTGTGTGCAATTAAAGTGTCACATGATCTCAGATTAAATACACCTGTTTCTGGAAGGCCCCAGAGTTTGTTAGAGACCATATCTAAACAAACAGCATCATGAAGACCAAGGAGCTATCAAAACAAGTCTGGGATAAAGTTCTGGAGAAGCACCAATCAGGGTTGGGTTATAAAAAAATATCCCAAACTTTGAACATCCCCCGGAGCACCGTTAAATCCATTATTAAAAAATGAAAAGAATATGGCACAACTGCAACTCTGCCTAGAGAAGGCCGTCCACCAAAACTCAGTGACCAGGTAAGGAGGGCATTAGTCAGAGAAGCAACCAAGAGGCCAATGGTAACTCTGAAGGAGCTGGAGAGATCCACAGCTGAGATGGGAGAAACCGTCCATGGGACAACTATAACCTGGACGCTCCACAAAGCTGGGCTTTATGGAAGAGTGGCGAGAAGAAAGCCATTGCTGAAAAAAACCCATATCAAATCCCATTTGGATTTTGCCAAAAGGCATGTGAGAGACACAGCAAACATGTGGAAAAAGGTTCTCTGGTCTGATGAGACCAAAATTGAACTTTCTGGCCTCAGCGCAAAACGCTATGTGTGGAGCAAAGCCAACACTGCTCATCACCCTGAGAACACCATCCCCACGGTGAAGCATGGTGGTGCAGCATCATGTTATGGGGATGCTTTTCATCAGCAGGGACTGGGAAACTGGTCAGGGTTGAGGGCAAGATGGATGGAGCCAAATACAGGGAAATTCTAGAGGAAAACCTGTTTCAGTCTGCAAGAGACCTGGGACTGGGGCGGAGGTTCACCTTCCAGCAGGACAATGACCCTAAACACACAGCCAAAGCTACACTGGAGTGGTTTAAAAACAAGAACCTGAATGTCTTAGAATGGCCCAGTCAAAGCCCAGACCTCAATCCGATTGAGAATCTGTGGCAAAACTTGAAAATTGCTGTTCACCAACGGTCCCCATCCAACTTGACAGAGCTTGAGCAATTTTGCCAAGAAGAATGGGCAAAAATTGCAGGTTCCAGATGTGTAGGTAGAGACTTACCCTAAAAGACTCACAGCTGTAATTGCTGCCAGAGGTGCTTCTACCAAGTATTGACTCAGGGGGGTGAATACTTAAGCAACCAACAAATGTCTTTTTTTTTGTTTAATTAACTTTTGTGTCACAATAAAAAAATATTTTGCACCTTCAAAGTGTTAAGTATGTTGTGTAAATCAAATGGTAAAAATCCCAATTAAATCCATTTTAATTCCAGGTTGTAACACTACAAAATGTGGAAAAGTCCAAGGAGGGTGAATACTTATGCAAGGCACTGTATATATTTAAACATGTGAGAATGTGGTCAGGCCAAATTGGCTCGTCAATTTCCAAAGGAGGGCCTGGGAGACACGTATCTCAGTAATAGGCTGGTAAAGGGAAATGCTTTAGTAGAAAAGATGAAAAAGTACATTTTAGCTTTCAAAAGTTAGTAGTGACAAAAATGGGAATAAAACAAAAAGAGATTTACTACAGAGAATGGACTCATAATAGAAAATAAAGATGATGAATGTAGTTAATTAATTTATAAGAACTTAGAGCATTAATATCTCATTTGGGAAAATAATGGAGAGGATGATATCAGGGTAATGGGTTATTTAGAAAATAATGGAGAGGATGATATCAGGGTAATGGGTTATTTAGAAAATAATAATTTGTATAATGAGGCAGAGAGCAGTTTTATTATTATTATTATTTTATTATTATTATTGTTATTATTATTATTATTATTACAATGAATGAGTCATTTAGCAGATGATTTTATCCAACGTGACTTACAGGACAGGGGGGTGAACTGTGCATCAACACCTGCTGCTGCAGAGTCACTCGGTTTTACATCTCATTCGAAGGAAGGAGCACAAGGAGGTTAAGTAACGTGCTCAGGGTCACACACAGTGAGTCAGTGGCTAAGCGGGGATTAGAACCAGGGACCTCCTGGTATTAAGCCCATTTGGGACCTCCTGGTATTAAGCCCATTTATAATTAAGTAAAAGTAGGTACGGTAATGAATTTTCTGGAATAATGGATAATGGGACTCTCCATGGGAGTGGGATCAGTCGTACTTTATGAAGATGATGATTAATGATTAAGAATTTCAATGTATTCAGATGATAGTGTCATATGGGCTTGTAGCAACAATGTATACACATGTTAATCAAGCACTTAAAAGAATGGAAGAGTGGCTTCAGATTCTCAATTGCAAAAACAGAAGCAATGGCATTCACGAAGAAGAAAGGTAAAGCTGTTGAAACAGAAGCAATGGTATTCATGAATAAAGGTAAAGATATTAAAACAAGCAATGGTATTCACAAAGAAGAAAGACAAAGATGTTAAAACAGAAGCAATGGTATTCATGAAGAAGATGCCAAAACAGAAGCAATGGTATTCACAAAGAAGAAAGATGTTAAAACAGAAGCAATGGTATTCACAAAGAAGATGTTAAAACAGAAGCAATGGTATTCACAAAGAAGATGTTAAAACAGAAGCAATGGTATTCACAAAGAAGATGTTAAAACATAAGCAATGGTATTCACAAAGAAGATGTTAAAACAGAAGCAATGGTATTCACAAAGAAAAAAGATGTTAAAATAACTGGTTCATTTGAAAAGGAGTTCAAATAGGACCAGAACTTAAATATATAGGAGTCATTTTTGATTACCTTTACTTTAATTCAATGGTAGCAAAAAAGGTATATTGGGTTATTGATGATGAGCAGATATGAAAATATTATTAATCATATAAAGAGCTTTGATAAGATCAGTTGTAGATTAGTCACATGGTTCCAGTTTAAAGAATGTATATTTGAACCAGGGCACCACTAGGAGGGAAATCCAAAATGTAATACTAACTGTAGCTGCTGGACATGCTCGAGCGCTCTTGTGACAGAGATCGAATAATTCTTGGTGTTAGATCTCCCTCTCGACCTGTACCCTTAATTAAATGGCACAACAATTTATTCCTTAGGGTAGGTGGAAGTCGGTCATTTAGGAAAGGGGCGGAGCTACGGTATCCAAACTACGTGATCTGTTCCTTTTGTGAATGGTTAGGAGAGAACCTGAAAGGAGTCCCTGCATGTAAAAAACCCTGTGAGTGTTCTGTTAGTCTGTCTTGTAAACGTTGTTTGTTTGTTTGGTTTGTCTAAAAGATTACTAACACAATCCAGAGCTGCAGCCGCAGGCCAGCATTAAACCCGGACACCAGCACTCCACTTTCCACTGAGAACTGTCTTTTCAATACAAACACTTAAATCACGCACCGTAGGAACTGTGTCTGTGTCTTTGTGTTTTGTGTGGGTGATAAAACTGGACTTTTTTGGTTGCGGGTCAAACCCGTGGGATTTTACAAAACCGAAGTGATACACGCCGCTGTAATCACTTCCAGCATTATTATTTATAGGTGTTTGCCATAAGGCTCTGGACATTGTAGTACTTTATCAATAAACACCCTTGCACCTGTTAGTAATTGTCCGTGTGATTTGTACCTGCACTGCACTCACCTGTATCCACTCACCACTTTGCCAGAGCTCTACATACAGGGAGTGCCTTGGTCTTGCAGAGTGGATATCACTACATTTTTATTTTGTAAGTAAGAGCCTTGCTGGTGCTGAATACCTTGACGGCAGGGTGTGTGTGTTTATTTTGTAAGAGCCTTGCTGGTGCTGAGTACCTTGACGGCAGGGTGTGTGTGTTTATTTTGTAAGAGCCTTGCTGGTGCTGAGTACCTTGATGGCAGGGTGTGTGTGTTTATTTTGTAAGAGCCTTGCTGGTGCTGAGTACCTTGACGGCAGGGTGTGTGTGTTTATTTTGTAAGAGCCTTGCTGGTGCTGAGTACCTTGACGGCAGGGTGTGTGTGTTTATTTTGTAAGAGCATTGCTGGTGCTGAGTACCTTGACGGCAGGGTGTGTGTGTTTATTTTGTAAGAGCCTTGCTGGTGCTGAGTACCTTGACGGCAGGGTGTGTGTGTTTATTTTGTAAGAGCCTTGCTGGTGCGGAGTACCTTGACGGCAGGGTGTGTGTGTTTATTTTGTAAGAGCATTGCTGGTGCTGAGTACCTTGACAGCAGGGTGTGTGTGTTTATTTTGTAAGAGCCTTGCTGGTGCTGAGTACCTTGACGGCAGGGTGTGTGTGTTTATTTTGTAAGAGCCTTGCTGGTGCTGAGTACCTTGACGGCAGGGTGTGTGTGTTTATTTTGTAAGAGCCTTGCTGGTGCTGAGTACCTTGACGGCAGGGTGTGTGTGTTTATTTTGTAAGAGCCTTGCTGGTGCGGAGTACCTTGACAGCAGGGTGTGTGTGTTTATTTTGTAAGAGCCTTGCTGGTGCGGAGTACCTTGACGGCAGCGTGTGTGTGTTTATTTTGTAAGAGCCTTGCTGGTGCGGAGTACCTTGACGGCTGGGTGTGTGTGTTTATTTTGTAAGAGCCTTGCTGGTGCTGAGTACCTTGATGGCAGGGTGTGTGTGTTTATTTTGTAAGAGCCTTGCTGGTGCTGAGTACCTTGACGGCAGGGTGTGTGTGTTTATTTTGTAAGAGCCTTGCTGGTGCGGAGTACCTTGACGGCAGGGTGTATGTGTTTATTTTGTAAGAGCCTTGCTGGTGCGGAGTACCTTGACGGCAGGGTGTGTGTGTTTATTTTGTAAGAGCCTTGCTGGTGCTGAGTACCTTGATGGCAGGGTGTGTGTGTTTATTTTGTAAGAGCCTTGCTGGTGCGGAGTACCTTGACGGCAGGGTGTGTGTGTTTATTTTGTAGAACCCTTGCTGGTGCTGAGTACCTTGATGGCAGGGTGTGTCTTTCTGTTCCTTTCGCTGCTCTCCCCCTGTATTCCTCCGTGAGTCGGGCCTTCACAGCTGTACCGGAAACGGAAACCCCTCTACACGACAGGAAGAACATCGCACTCCACATGGAATTACTTGGAATCACATTACTTTGAGTAACGTATTGCAGTGCTACTTTTAACATGTAATATTGACAAGTAATCTCATTACTTTTCAGGACCAAAAGAGAAAGAGATTACTTTTTATTACTTCATGCACTACCTACAGCTGGCAATGTTTAAAATGGAGAAGGTGAATAAAAGATCCAACAATTCTGTGTAAATCTGAAGCACAATTTGTAAGTATGCAATTTGGAAACAACAATAAGGCAGTATTTTGTTCACAGATGTCACAGATTTCTTTGAAATGTACCCATTTCTGTTAGAATAGTGCAAATATGCATTTTTATTATCACTTAAAAATAAATACAGAAAATATTTGCCTTATTGACTCACTACCTGTTCCACTGCATTTAAGAACCTGGCAGCTGGTTTAGTGTGCTTCTGGTGAATGATTGAACACACTGCACCATTTCTTTAAAATGTCTTTAAAAAAATACATCAGCTGCATCAAACATAGGAAATATTTCTGCTAAATGTCGCTCTATCCAGTACAAGAGGACATTTCACATGTCGTTATTTTTACCAGTATTTATGTTTTTATTTTATTTGATATTTCACTGATGATGAAAATAGAATGTAGCATTTCCTGTTTTTCAGTTAAACATTTAGGAACATGCTGTGTAATAAATATCTTGAATACCTATTTTTAGAGTGTGAAAAGCTGTGAAAGAAATACAGCCCTAACAATAAGTGCACTGTTGTGTGTTTTAGAATGATTATTTTTGTGATTAACATTGTTGGCAAAAATAATATAAAAGTAATCCATATGATGATTTCCATTACATGAGAGTAGATGTTAAAACTTCATGCTGATTTGAACTTGGCTCTTGCCAAGATAAGCACCAACTAAGACGTAGCTTCACAGTAAACTAATGTGATCCATATGTGTCTCCATCCATTTGCGCTTCCTTCCATATGATGATGTAGATATCCTTCTGTCTGGTGTTGATGGCTGAAGTGTAATGCTGGCTCCAGGGATCAGCTTATTTTGCCTCCCTAGCGCATCAGCACACACAACGGCTGCGATGCTGGCTCCGGGATCAACCATAGTGCGGTCTCCCCAGCGCATCAGCATGACAACCGTCTGGATTGAGCTAAGTAGGGTACATCTCTGGGGTCTTCAAGTGGGCACCTTCCATCCTCGGTGTTTCGTCGACTAGCCCACGACACCTCAAGAGGGCTCGACGGTGATTCTGGCGTCCCAGCATCACCCCCTCCGTCCCCCACTCAACTCAGCCCAGCTTACTTACCTGTATATCAGCCTTTCTTTCTTTCTATTGTGCTTGAGATCCCCAGCCAGAATCTTTCCGTCTCAACCACAGCCAGTTGCTGCTCCTCTCTGCTGCTTCAGATAAGTTCTTCACTGTCGCGCAACTCTTGGCCATTGAATCCGACATCTCTGAGAAACCGGGTTGTAGAGTGTGCCACAAATCCTCGACATCCCACTTCCACTGGGTAAACCCAGACTCTCCATCCTCGCTGTTCCGCTTCAGTGGCTAGTTGAGCATACCGCAGTTTCTTCCTCTCATACGCCTCATCTACAGCATCCTCCCATGGCACTGTTAACTCCACCAGGTGAACAAGGCGTGCTGATCCAGACCACAAGACAATATCTGGTCGAAGGTTTGTGGTGGCAATCTCAGGTGGAAAAATAAGCCGTTGACCAACATCCGCCAGCATTTTCCAGTCTCTAGCAGCTTCCAGTTGTCCTGGGCGAGGATTGGTTTTAACACCTTATTACTTGTAATAGAAAGTAATCAGTAATTTGTAGCAGATTACTTTTTGGAGCCAGTCACCAGTATCTGCAGTATATTAATTGTTCAGTAATATTAACATTCCTGGATGTTTATAATTATAATTTGTTTATTTGGTTCTTGTTAGCTTTAATGTAAATGAAAGGTGTGAACAGTGGTACTGGCTGCATGCTTGTTGCCAGGACCTGAGGCAGAGGCAGAGACTGGTGGATTGCACCACTGAGCCCAGATGAGCTCAACAGGGTTCAGAAACAGAGATTAAACACAACAATGTAGGTGATTCATGCAATAGTCCTGTCCACCACTGTACAACCTGTAGCTGCATGACATGAACTTGAATAGATAGAGAGGTAGTATAGAAGTGGATCTGCCTACCTGCCTTGGCTGCTCAATAATTGTGATGTTCGGTTCCTGTGCTGGAAGAAAATGACAATACAAGTATCCTATAGTGTCTGGAATTAACGAAACATGCAATGATTTCAAATGGGTTAAGAATGTAACATGGACATGTCGGAATCTTTTTTATTTCAATAGCTTCTTTTGTCAGGCATTGCACACAAGGGCCTAGATTAAATCAACATGTATGGCACCTCCATTGCTATACTTTAGATACTATATTTGATACCCATTATTATGTGTGTAAAAACAACAGCAAACAATGATATTTACTGTAGTGAGACACCTGACATGTCATGCAATACTAGATTAAAGCAGCCATCTTTGTGCTGAATGCATGCATATTTAAATATTTATGTATTTATTTGAGGGATAACATACAATCTGTAACATTTATGACATGTCATAAGATGCATTGCACACAGATTTAGTGATTGCATTGATAAAGAGGCTTAAACAGGATACCTGAGGACATTTAATTTCAAATGTGTTCATTGATTAGATGAGATCTGTCCATTTGTTTTCAGACAGTCCCATGACTATAAAGCAGGAGTGTAATGACCTCATGTCATGCTTTGATACATATTGCGATTGGCAGGTTGTGATATGTGTCACGATACATGTGATTATTCTGATGGGCTACTAATATGATGCATAACAAGATCAAATGATCATTTAATAATGGACTATTTTGTTAAAAAAAACTACAATTAAAAGTGATAAAGAGGGTGTGGCAGAGTGAAAGCCCTACGTGTAAATAGTGTGTGTGATACATATAGGGTTGGCAGAGAGGGGGTGTGGCAATGTGGCCACGCCCTTGTGCGTAGTTTGTGTTATATGTTGTATGTTACGTGTGTGTGTGTGTGTGTGTAAATGTTGGTGTATAGTCATTGGTACACGGGATATAAACGGGTGTGTGTTTCACGTGTGTTTAAGATGTAATTGTATTTAGGCACGGGATTGCACATCACTGCACGTGCATTTAAAGTATTTAATATGTGAGCACGAGGTTGCACGTAATTAATTCACGTGCTGGGATTCAAGTGAATAATTAATTAGTAATTGAATCCCAGCACAACAGTATATATAGATGCACGTTTGACTCACTCGGGGTTGGGTGTTCGTGAGTGGAGAACGGGTGAGAGAGAGAAAGAGAGAAAGATTGATTTACTTTGCTTCACTCACCGTTTGTCTGTCTGTTTACTGTTTAGTCCGTTTTGTTTATCTCTTTTATTTTGGCGAAAGTGCCGTGTCGTGTTTCTGTTTTGTGTACATACCTTTTATTTTCTGTTTTGATTATTAAACGCTGAGCGCCATCACGCGCTCAGCCTCACCAAAACCCCAAGTCTTTTGTTTATTTATTTCCTGTTTCTGGTCTGACGTCACCCACTCCGGCCGTCTTTGTGACACGTGGTGTCCTGCGTGGGATCTACAGCGCCTCCAGGACTCAGGCCAGAGCGGGAACCGCAGTTTTTTGAAAGGAAAAAAAAAAAAAAGGATTTTTTTTTTTGGAGAAATGGAGGGAGGAAAGACGCTAGAGAGGAAGCAACAGCAGCACCCATCCTGCAGGCCAGTGTCAGAGGAGGTGATTGACTGGAGGGGGCCCAGAGTAACATCAGCGCAGCAGTTGCAGGCGGTGTTAAAAAGGTGCCCTGCACCGCTACTAACAAGGCTGTTGTCCTCTCTAGCGCCCAAAGGGAGGAGCCCAATGTCCCACGCCTGAGTGGGAGGAGCCCGAATGTCCTACGCCTGAGTGGGAGGAGCCCGAATGTCCCACGCCTGAGTGGGAGGAGCCCGAACGTCCTACGCCTGAGTGGGAGGAGCCCGAACGTCCCACGCCTGAGTGGGAGGAGCCCGAACGTCCCACGCCTGAGTGGGAGGAGCCCGAACGTCCCACGCCTGAGTGGGAGGAGCCCGAACGTCCCTACGCCTGAGTGGGAGGAGCCCGAACGTCCCTACGCCTGAGTGGGGGAGCCCGAACGCCCTAAGCCCAAGAGGGGGGAGTCGGTGCGCCCACAGCCCAAAAGGGAGGAGTCGGTGCGCCCACAGCCCAAAAGGGAGGAGTCGGTGCGCCCACAGCCCAAAAGGGAGGAGTCGGTGCGCCCACAGCCCAAAAGGGAGGAGTCGGTGCGCCCACAGCCCAAAAGGGAGGAGTCGGTGCGCCCACAGCCCAAAGAGAGGGAAGTCGGGCTTCCACAGCCCTAGGACCCAAGCTGCCAGCAGAGGGAGAATGCCTGCTGGTTCCACCTCCACCAGCAGAGGGAGAATGCCTGCTGTCCCCGTGTCCACCAGCAGAGGGAGAATGCCTGCTGTCCCCGTGTCCACCAGCAGAGGGAGAATGCCTGCTGTTCCCGTGTCCACCAGCAGAGGAAGAATGCCTGCTGTCCCCGTGTCCACCAGCAGAGGAAGAATGCCTGCTAGGTTCCCATCCACCAGCAGAGTGTGAATGTCTGCTGGTATCACTTCCCCCACCATCACCACCCGGAGGAGAGGAACAGGAGCTGCCTCTGCCTCCACCACAGTCCCCTGCAAGAGCGGGAGAGCCGCACCAGTCCCCTGCAAGAGAGGCGGAGCCGCACCAGTCCCCTGCAACAGTAGGAGACCACACGCTGCTCGCACCTCCATCGCCAGGAGACTACATGCTGCTCGCACCTCCATCGCCAGGAGACTACACGCTGCTCCCACCTCCACCGCTTCCTCCACTAGGAGCAGAGGAGCAGGAGCTGCCTCTGCCTCCGCCACCTCCAAGAGCAGAGCAGCAGGAGCTGCCTCTGCCTCCACCACCTCAACCGCTTCCACTAGGAGCAGAGCAGCAGGAGCTGCCTCTGCCTCCTCCACCAGCAGAGGGTGAGTACCTGCTGGTTCCGCCTTTCTTGTCGTGGGAGGACTGCTTGCCCCTCCCACCTCCACCAGCAGAGGGTGAATACCTGCTGGTTCCGACACCACTAGGAGCAGAGGAGCAGGAGCTGCCTCTACCACCGCCAGGAGCAGAGGAGCAGGAGCTGCCTCTGCCTCCGCCACTGCCAGGAGCAGAACAGCAGGAGCTGTCTCTGCTTCCCGCACCTCCACCACAGGGAGTACGGTGGCCGGAGCCCCAGAAAGGGGAGCTACCGGCTACAAAGACAGGGGGAGAGGTCAGGAGACCACTTTCCCCAGCAGCAGTTTCTGCTGCAGGAGTTTTGTGGCCGGAGCCCCACAGGAGGGAGCTACCGCCACGAAGAAAGGGGAGAGGTCAGGAGACCAGCATCCCCGCAGCAATTTCGCTGCAGGAATGGACCAGCATGCTGTCAGCCGTGCCACTACCGGCAGGGGTGCTGACAGCATTGCCAGCCATGGGCCCACTGAAGCCTCCCTTCCCAGCCCGAGACTTTGTCCTGGACTGCTGGGTCTTTATGGGGAGGTGGCCGCTGAGGCCATGTGTGCTGCGCACAAGGGGGGTATATGTGGCAATGTGGCCACGCCTTGTGCGTAGTTTGTGTTATATGTTGTATGTTACGTGTGTGTGTGTGTGTAAATGTTGGTGTATAGTCATTGGTACACGGATATAAACGGTGTGTGTTTCACGTGTGTTTAAGATGTAATTGTATTTAGGCACGGGATTGCACATCACTGCACGGCATTTAAAGTATTTAATATGTGAGCACGAGGTTGCACGTAATTAATTCACGTGCTGGGATTCAAGTGAATAATTAATTAGTAATTGAATCCCAGCACAACAGTATATATAGATGCACGCTTGACTCACTCGGGTTGGGTGTTCGTGAGTGGAGAACGGGTGAGAGAGAGAAGAGAGAAAGATTGATTTACTTTGCTTCACTCACCGTTTGTCTGTCTGTTTACTGTTTAGTCCGTTTTGTTTATCTCTTTTATTTTGGCGAAAGTGCCGTGTCGTGTTTCTGTTTTGTGTACATACCTTTTATTTTCTGTTTTGATTATTAAACGCTGAGCGCCATCACGCGCTCAGCTTCACCAAAACCCCAAGTCTTTTGTTTATTTATTTCCTGTTTCTGGTCTGACGTCACCCACTCCGGCCGTCTTTGTGACAGGGGGTTAATCCTCCCTGCCAGAATACATGTGGGAATGTAGCTGGAGCCTTCATTGAATGATTGATGGTTAATTAGGCTCCAGCCACATGGGATATAAGGGAGGCGAAATCCTTTGTTAGGGGTTGGTGTGGATGTGAGTGTATCCTGAGCTGAGCTGAGCTGAGCTGAGCTGAGCTGAGCTGAGCTGTGCTGTGCTGTGCTGTGCTATGCAGTGAAGGCAAATGCCCAGCCTGACATCAGTGTATGTACAGTAGTAGCCACTGTGCCTGTTTGTTTGTTTATTTTTGTTGATTAAACATGTGCACCCAGCGCTTAGACTGTAGGTACCAAGCCTCTGAGTCTCATTCCTGACGCTATCCTGTTACAGAGGGTATTTATTAACAATAAAACACATTCTTCATTCAAGAACTACGTGGTGAACTACAATGAGCTATGCTGTGCTTTTGGTCTTGTATCTCAGTACAAACGATACTATTAAGTTACGGTATATCATGTAAAGAAAGGAGCATTTCATTAATATGCAATGAATCGTTACATCCCTACAAGAGGCAGTGGCTGCACAATTGAAGTGTGAACCAGCCAACACTCCCATGGTCCCAGCCTCACTCTGGGAGCCAATGAAAGGCTGATACAGATTGTACAACTATACCAGTAAATGCTTTCCAAAGCTATAATGTGGATCTCAAAAAATCTGCAGTTCAGAAAAAAACAAGTACAATGAACAAACAATCTGAGAAATACAGAGGAGAGTAATGCAGCAATGAACAAACAATCTGAGAAATACAGAGGAGAGTAATGCAGCAATGCATGCTAGCACAAGGTAAGCATGATCAACGCCCTGGTTCTACTCTCACCCACGGCACTTTGCAAGTTTCTTCCAGTTTCAATGAATACTAGTTGTCTAAAACCTAGCAAGGGTAAGGAGCAAGTCAAGTAAGTAGAACACAACAAGCAGACAGGCAAACAAACCCAAATTTAATACATGCACTGTTCCCAGAAATTCATACTTGAGAAAGAAGTTGAATAATGAAGACAGAATGCAGTGATTTAAGTGTTGGGACCGAATGTGAACATTAAAGGTTTGTTTATGAAATGGCATTCCGCTGGATGTAAGGCTGATTGAATAGCATCTAATGCATGTGCAGTTCTGCGGAGACTATGACAATGATGCCAGTGTGTCTGCTGCTCCTGCACTTCTCATCTCTTATGTCGTATCTGGGGGCGGTCCTGCAACTGGAATCCAGCCATTCGATTGGCCGAGCCGTGTCTGGGGAGGTTCCTGCGACTGGAATTGAGTACTCATCGCCTGGAACCACAAAGGAGGGCGGGGCACACACACGGTCTATCAGCACAGGAACTGGCCCTGACTGAGAAGCAACTGTTTGGAATTGTAACTAGTTACATGTTTAATAAGTAATATGTTACTGCAACACTGTACATGAACATTACCGCACAGAACTAACCTAAACGGAAATTCTGCTTGCCTTACTGAAACTGTACCGCATAGCACAGACACGTGCCCTGCTAGCACTGGACTTGTCTTTGAGTTCATTAGCAGATTGAACACTGTGTTAAGAACACTGCAGTTTCTTGTTCTATTCTCTTCTCTACATGCTGTTAATACAGTCATGCGCATCACCTTTTTCATCATACTGATAGCTCTGACTGTGAATGGAGAGCCGTTTTATGAGTCAAAACAAGCACGTGCCATTATTGTATTGTATTGATGTGCACAGTGAAGCCCATGCAGTGTGCTGTGCTTGCTCGCTCAATGAGCTGCTCATGCCTCTTTAACCATTCTCTAAGCTAACAGCACAAGCCTGAGTGCCCCCAATGCTCTTCCATGCCTGAGCTTCACTCGCCTAGAAAGCGAGGCTGTTGCCTGGATTGGATTGTGGACACAGAACGTATTTTTGGAACTTGTGAATAATTATGTGCAGCACCAGTATATCTGTTGATTTATAAAAACCAAATAAAAAAACAGCCCTAATCTGTATTTATCACAATGGCATGCTGACCAACATCTTGTAAATGAATTGCCGCAGCCCCTATTAATGCACTTGCAAGCTCCCAATCAGAGCTCCGTTGGTAAAGCAACGGGACTGTTGTGTGTAAACTGAGACTGGATATTGCTTTGGATAAAACAAATTGCATTTAATCCCAATGCAAGTGAATTGTTTTTTTTTAAAGGAAAACAGTTTAAAGTACTTGTAGCTGACAAAATAGTTCTGTACATTTTCTCAACCGATCACATCCATTCACTTCAATGCACAGACCGAACTTGAAAAATATTGAGTTCTATGAGCTACTAGGAACCAGGTGAGCATAGATGGGCCGAATGGCCTCCTCTCATTCATGAATTCACAAACTCAAAAGGGTTCAGAGGAATCAATGCTTCTGAACCTACAGTATGTGCATGGCGACTCCAGCTTGAAACTGCTTTACATGAGAACATAGGGAGGGTTTTGGAAGGGATGCCTGAGACAGGTAACCTGAATCTGATTGGTGCACAGAAACTGTCATTGCAGGTACCAGGAAGTAACAGATAACTGGATCAATCAATAAATGAATGGATTTTGTATTTTACCAAGTGCTGCTAGAAAGATACGAGCAAAAATCCTTTTTCATAGCAACTTAGTTTAAAAGTACTGTGCAAAGACGGAGGTGTCTCTCCTTCTGTACACCCACCTGTCAGTATGTCACACTTAAACACTGAACTACATCTTGAGAACAGTTACTGTCAATCAATCATTTTGCTATACCCTACCACAGTACTAACACCTAGTGACATCTAGGTCTTAAATACCTCTTATCCAATGTCCATGGGTTATTCTCTATTATTCTGTACATACTGTTGCTCTAAGTCATGTAACTCTCATCATAGTGATAAGTCTCATTTTCATTCACAGCCGTGGTGGGCATGTCTGTTACTGACATACATGTTAGAATGGTGAAACCACCACAACTTTGAAACTGCTGGGTTGTAAGTAAGATAATCAGGAAAATCAGAGAATGGGTTTGATAGGTTTGGTTATGGCTCTTTTAAAATGTCCACTTACTTGAAGGAAGCTCTGAAAAATTCATGATCTGTGTACCGAGGCCTAAATCTGGGTCCAGCAGGCTACAGCCGATGAGATCCATCTAGAAAGTACAGAAGAACATCGTTATAGGGCTTCCTAGATACATTCACTAAGACATCCTTCGCTAAAACCTTTGAGTAATATAGTGAGAAATGATCAGCTAAGAAGCAAGCCATTTACATCTCTGGAGACCTGGGTTCAAACCCGGGCCACGTGTTCACAGCGAGTGATTGGCTGTGCCGGTCCTCAATCAGCAGGCGGGCGGGTCTTGAAAAATATCCGGTGGGGATCGCTGTGGGCGACTGCAACGCCATGCTACAGAGGAGAGCTGCATACACTCAGGAGGAGAGCGTCCGCTCTGCAGGAATGACAGCTATGCAACCCTGAGACTGCAAGCGGTGCTTGTGAAGGCAATGCCCAGCCAAGGCCGTATGAAGCAGCAGGAGTCGTCGTTTGAATACCGGTTCGTTTAGGGGATAGTGACCCCAAGTAATGTATAGCGAGGGTTACGTAGTGTTTCCGGTTCCTGGAGCGGGACGCCTCGTTTATAAGGCTAGCACTCACCCTGTGTGGCACCTTTTATTTGCAGTTTTTGCACTGTGTTTTATTTTGCCTTTTGTACAGCTTGCTGTATGTGTCCTCTATGTGTTACCATCGCTGGTAACGTCACATGACCCCTTTGTTAATTTACTTTCTTTTGTATTAATAAATCCTACGCGCCTGTGCTGGAGTTTCAACTTCAACTCCCATGTCTCTCTGTATTGCCTAAGCAGCGGCTACACTGACACGAGCACCCTGTCACAGGGGGTATGCGGGGGTCCATTCATTCAGCATGTTTGCATTGATCTGGAGAATTGCTTATCAAATGGTGATTAAACATTTCATTGATAATTAATATTCTACAGCTCTGGCCAAAAGTTTTGCATTACCAAAATTTTAGGATTGAGACATAAAATATCATATGTAATAATTATCTCCTATGGTATGGACTGTGGGTTGAATTTGTCAGTTTTTCGTTAAGTATGTGGAAAACTAGAAAGCGGTGGTATGTAATTCAATATATTACCGTAACATTATTGAGCAGGTTTCATTGGACTTTGTGAAGCACAATGAGTTAATGGTGTTGGGCCAGAGCTGTAGACTAGTCTGTACATACTGTTAGTCTAGGTCAAGGTCATCAGCTTTTTCATCACACTGATCATTTTGAATTGACAGCCATGGCAGGGATGTATGTGACTGACATGCTTTTAGAATTGCCATTGCTTTGATTATGATGAACAGCCTTTTAAAAACACAAGCAACGCTTTCAAATAGGAGCTGCAAACTCATATGCTCTCCAATGGAATGACATGTTCCAGATCATTCTGAATGCATCTTCTATTATAACAATGGTTACAGATTGAAAGTGAATTCAAGTGGAACACTATAGCAATGCAGAAAGAGATTGAATGCGAAGCTCAGCCAATATATACAGATAGACCTTTGTCTCCAAGTTAAAAACAACATTGTAAAAATAATATTTTGCACTTTGAATAAAAGTTTGGCGAGAGCCTCTCACGCTCTGCTGGTTTCCGTTAATGTGTGTAATTCTGATACGGGAGATAAACAGAAGTGAAACAAGTACTCAGGCACATCTGGAGTAACACCACAGAGCTCAACATGAGACACAGCCTCTGTGAGGTTAGATAAACTCTTAACCAGGGAAACATTTCGAGGCTGCAAACACCCAGGAAACACAGGAACGCAGCACAAAGTGGTGGGCTTGTCAAACTGTATCACTGTCTATGGAAACCCTCATTTGTGTTTCATTAATTTTAATAAAACTGTTTCTTTTAAGATGACAGTAGTTGCGGGTGACGATGACACACTAAACAAACAAATAATGGATTTGACCAAGCTTGTTTAAGATACTTTGCTCGTTTGCATCCCTCAATTTTATGGATTATTATGAAACTCCTAATTTCAGAGCTAGAAAGCTCCTGCTTGTTACATTCTGATGTTTATAAAGCAGTGATTCAGTGATTCCATCTACTGCCTATCAGGAATAACATCCAATGGAAAACCATGACGCTTTTCTTCTTGAGGATCACAAAGTTAGTTCCTTAAGCATTGGAAAGGTGAGAAGTGGAAACACATACTGCTGTACATGTTCTAGCTGGAGAAGCTCTACTGATAAATGAATTAAAAAAAATACAAAATGTATATTAAAATCTACTTTACATATATTAGGTATGTATATTTGTTTTGTTGGCTTACTAAATTGCGCGATTACTGTATCATATATAAAAATGATCTCCTATGGTATGGACTGTGGGTTTATATATATATAACATCAGTATTAAATATCTTTTTCTCAAAGTCACCACCATTTTATTTAATTTCTAAAAAAATCCAACACAAGGAAGAGAGACTACTGCAGTGAATTTAAATGTTTCCTCCTTTAATATCATAAGACCTGCCCCTCACCCGGGCACTGAAACACCTCTTTAATATCATAAGACCTGCCCGACACCAGGGCAATGAAACACCTCTTTAATATCATAAGACCTGCCCCACACCGGGGGGGCATTGAAACACCTCTTTAATATCATAAGACCTGCCCCACACCAGGGCATTGAAACACCTCTTTAATATCATAAGACCTGCCCCTCACCAGGGCACTGAAACACCTCTTTAATATCATAAGACCTGCCCCACACCAGGGCACTGAAACACCTCTTTAATATCATAAGACCTGCCCCACACCAGGGCACTGAAACACCTCTTTAATATCATAAGACCTGCCCCACACCGGGGGGGCACTGAAACACCTCTTTAATATCATAAGACCTGCCCCACACCAGGGCACTGAAACACCTCTTTAATATCATAAGACCTGCCCCACACCAGGGCACTGAAACACCTCTTTAATATCATAAGACCTGCCCCACACCAGGGCACTGAAACACCTCTTTAATATCATAAGACCTGCCCCACACCAGGGCAATGAAACACCTCTTTAATATCATAAGACCTGCCCCACACCAGGGCAATGAAACACCTCTTTAATATCATAAGACCTGCCCCACACCAGGGCAATGAAACACCTCTTTAATATCATAAGACCTGCCCCACACCAGGGCACTGAAACACCTCTTTAATATCATAAGACCTGCCCCACACCAGGGCACTGAAACACCTCTTTAATATCATAAGACCTGCACCTCACCAGGGCACTGAAACACCTCTTTAATATCATAAGACCTGCCCCACACCGGGGGGGCATTGAAACACCTCTTTAATATCATAAGACCTGCCCCACACCAGGGCACTGAAACACCTCTTTAATATCATAAGACCTGCCCCACACCAGGGCACTGAAACACCTCTTTAATATCATAAGACCTGCCCCACACCGGGGGGGCATTGAAACACCTCTTTAATATCATAAGACCTGCCCCACACAGGGGGGGGGGCACTGAAACACCTCTTTAATATCATAAGACCTGCCCCACACCGGGGGGGCACTGAAACACCTCTTTAATATCATAAGACCTGCCCCTCACCCGGGCACTGAAACACCTCTTTAATATCATAAGACCTGCCCCACACCCGGGCACTGAAACACCTCTTTAATATCATAAGACCTGCCCCACACCAGGGCACTGAAACACCTCTTTAATATCATAAGACCTGCCCGACACCGGGGGGGCATTGAAACACCTCTTTAATATCATAAGACCTGCCCCACACCCGGGCACTGAAACACCTCTTTAATATCATAAGACCTGCCCCACACCGGGGGGGCATTGAAACACCTCTTTAATATCATAAGACCTGCCCCACACCGGGGGGGCATTGAAACACCTCTTTAATATCATAAGACCTGCCCCACACCAGGGCACTGAAACACCTCTTTAATATCATAAGACCTGCCCCACACCGGGGGGGCATTGAAACACCTCTTTAATATCATAAGACCTGCCCCACACAGGGGGGGGGGCACTGAAACACCTCTTTAATATCATAAGACCTGCCCCACACCGGGGGGGGGCACTGAAACACCTCTTTAATATCATAAGACCTGCCCCAGACCAGGGCACTGAAACACCTCTTTCATGACATTCCATATTCAAGTACATGCTGTCTATCACAAGGTATCACAAGGACTGTCGCATCTCAACAGTGAAAGATATAGATTATATATATATATATATATATATATATATATATATATATATATATATATAAATATTTCTGTGCATTAAAAAAATGTTCCCTTTACAACAGAGACTTTTTCTGAATTTCTGGGAGTCCCTTGTGCAATGTTGGGATGCCGAGGTCCTCCCACAACACGTAATCATCCCACAACACGTAAAGATCAACGATAACGGGCTAATCTTAACCTTTTATTAAAGCAGTGACATCGAGCTGTAAACCCTGATCAACATGCCATTAATGTGAGCTAAATACACCTGCTGATTGTGTCTATACTGTGAATTACACAATACAACACAGAGTCTGTCCTTCATCACTGTAACATGATTATTATTATTATTATTATTATTATTTGTTTATTTAGCAGACGCCTTTATCCAAGGCAACTTACAGAGACTAGGGTGTGTGAACTATGCATCAGCTGCAGAGTCACTTACAATTACGTCTCACCCGAAAGACGGAGCACAAGGAGGTTAAGTGACTTGCTCAGGGTCACACAGTGAGTCAGTGGCTGAGGTGGGATTTGAACCGGGGACCTCCTGGTTACAAGCCCTTTTCTTTAACCACTGGACCACACAGCCTCCTACATGATGTGCTACACTCTCAAAGCTCTTACTAGAAATTGACAGTTTTTTTTTCAAAAAGGAAAATTGCACCCAATCAGACATTTCCTTGGGGTTTTGTAAGGAGTCTTTCTCATTTCAGAACTGTAATTAGGGTTTGTTTCTTTAAGGCAAAACGTGCTTGTGATAATTTGGAGTAATGCTTTAGTCCATAATATTGTATGTTCAGTTTCTTGAAAAGTGGAAAAGAAAATGGTAGTACCAGTCATACAATTCAGTAAACAAATAGCTTTTCCATTGAAATGATGTTAAAACACTCGGATAAAGACATCTAGTTCAGTAAATACAGCAGGTGTTTACTTTTTATGCCTCTATTAAACGATGAAGAAAAAATGAAATTGATCACAGCTGCCTTACGCAATCAATCAGTGAAACCCCTCTGGTTTGTTCTATAAATACAGTACCGGTATGTTTTTAATTTTCTGTTGCTAAACGTCCCTTGGAAAATCCCTTAACACCAAGGTAGTTCCCATCTTCTGTAAAAGCTCAGCGATGCTTTTATAGATGCAATTTCTAACTACAAATCATGCTTGTCGTTTCTTTTTAGGAATATCTCACAGAATATTGACAACAATATTGAAGAAACGTTGTTTCAAGCACAGCTGTATCTTTGCCAGGAATAGTTGCTGTCTACACTTTGACTTGTTATGAAGTACAAACATGTTTTCATTTCTTTATAGAGCATACTGTACCGTTAATCTTCTCGCAGACACACAGTCTTGCTTCCTGAGCTTGTTATGACGAGTCTCTTTAGTCTTCTCGCAGACACACAGTCTTGCTTCCTGAGCTTGTTAGGACGAGTCTCTTTAGTCTTCTCGCAGACACACAGTCTTGCTTCCTGAGCTTGTTAGGACGAGTTTCTTTTGTACACATCTTGCTAACGCCGCGATTCTGAAACTAAGGTTTGAACAAACAGTGTGGCAGCTGTTTTGGGTTATTCAAAACAATTATCTGATGTGTTATTGGTTAATAAATCACACTGGAATGTTCTAAACGGATGCACCTTTCCACCCTGGTCATGTCAGACAAAGAGCAAGATTTAATTCAATGTTAAGAAACAAAAGAAAAACATTATAGTGGTGATTCCTGATTCGAAATGCATGTATGCAAGATTATTACTGCTAATATTAATAACAGTAGCAATAATAGTACACTTAAATTTACCGCAGTATATTTGCTCAGTAATTCTGCAGTTTTCCTATGACTTGCCAAGGTTTTTAAAAAAAAATTTATTTGCTTTATCGCCCATCTGTGCTTTACAATGCTTTCACTATAATGTATTACACTTTGCTATGTTTTTACTCTGGTAAACTATGGTATAAGGATAGAAAAACAATAATAACGATATTACGAATAATAATCTAAATACTACGACTACTACTAATATTGATATTAATACTCATTTTATTAATATTTACAGGCAGAAACTCACTACAGAGCCCCACACACATTGTTAGCTGTTTGATTTTCAGAACCTACATGAGATCTGCCACAGTCAGGGTCAATGCTGTGGATTGAACCCGATTCATGTGCACGTGAGTCAGGGTCAGAGGAGGCAGTGAATGAGGATCGAACCCCTGATTCAAGAGCACATGAGTCAGGGTCAGAGGAGGAGGTAGTGACTCTGGATGGAACCCCTGATTCAAGAGCACATGAGTCAGGGCCAGACGAGGAGGTAGTGACTGAGGATGGAACCCCTGATTCATGTGCACATGAGTCAGGGTCAGAGGAGGCAGTGACTGAGGATCGAACCCCTGATTCATGTGCACATGAGTCAGGGTCAGAGGAGGCAGTGACTGAGGATCGAACCCCTGATTCATGTGCACATGAGTCAGGGTCAGAGGAGGAGGTAGTGACTCTGGATGGAACCCCTGCTTAAAGAGCACATGAGTCAGGGTCAGAGGAGGAGGTAGTGACTGAGGATGGAACCCCTGATTCATGTGCACGTGAGTCAGGGTCAGAGGAGGAGGTAGTGACTGAGGATGGAACCCCTGATTCATGTGCACGTGAGTCAGGGTCAGAGGAGGCAGTGACTGAGGATCGAACCCCTGATTCAAGAGCACATGAGTCAGGGTCAGAGGAGGAGGTAGTGACTCTGGATGGAACCCCTGCTTCAAGAGCACATGAGTCAGGGCCAGACGAGGAGGTAGTGACTGAGGATGGAACACCTGATTCATGTGCACGTGAGTCAGGGTCAGAGGAGGCAGTGACTGAGGATGGAACCCCTGATTCAAGAGCACATGAGTCAGGGTCAGAGGAGGAGGTAGTGACTCTGGATGGAACCCCTGCTTCAAGAGCACATGAGTCAGGGCCAGACGAGGAGGTAGTGACTGAGGATGGAACACCTGATTTATGTGCACGTGAGTCAGGGTCAGAGAAGGAGGCAGTGACTGAGGATGGAACCCCTGCTTCAAGAGCACATGAGTCAGGGTCAGACGAGGAGGTAGTGACTGAGGATGGAACCCCTGATTCAAGAGCACATGAGTCAGGGTCAGAGGAGGAGGTAGTGACTGAGGATCGAACCCCTGATTCATGTACACGTGACTCAGGGTCAGAGGAGGAGGTAGTGACGGAGGATGGAACCCCTGATTCATGTGCACGTGAGTCAGGGTCAGTCAGAGGAGATAGTGACTGAGGATTGAACCCCTGATTCATGTGCACGTAAGTCAGGGTCAGAGGAGGAGGTAGTGACTGAGGATCGAACCCCTGATTCATGTGCACGTGAGTCAGGGTCAGTCAGAGGAGATAGTGACTGAGGATTGAACGCCTGATTCATGTGCACGTAAGTCAGGGTCAGAGGAGGAGGTAGTGACTGAGGATCGAACCCCTGATTCAAGAGCACATGAGTCAGGGTCAGAGGAGGAGGTAGTGACTGAGGATGGAACCCCTGATTCATGTGCACATGAGTCAGGGTCAGAGCAGGAGGTAGTGACTGAGGATGGAACCCCTGATTCATGTGCACGTGAGTCAGGGTCAGAGGAGGAGGTAGTGACTGAGGATAGAACCCCTGATTCATGTGCACATGAGTCAGGGTCAGAGGAGGAGGTAGTGACTGAGGATGGAACCCCTGATTCATGTGCACCTGAGTCCATCAGTGAGCAGACAGCTCGAGCCAGTCATCACAAGCTGAGTGGAATTGTAGGCTGATTGAGGCCTGGTGGTGCTTGACAGTGTGGTTTTAAAAATAAATCACATACAAGTTTAATCAAAGGGAGGGGCTGATATGTCTGGTTCCCTTGGCTTATACTGGAGGTAATAACTTGAAAATAGCTGTTGATTTATAGTGGGAACCACGTGTTCCTACCCCTGTGTCTCAGAATCATCTGGCACAATTTAAGGCACAATTGAGGCTGCTGTGATGGTTGAGGGTGTGGCATGCAAATGAATTTCAAGAATTCAAAGAAAACTGAAATACATCTGTTCACCAGCAGGTGTCACCCACTGAAGATCGCATCACTACGGAGGACCATCTATAGTAGGCCATAATGGAAATATTTTCACATTCTACTTTGATCAAACCAACTAAGTAGATGACGACCGTTATTTCAGTAAGAAATGTTAATCAAAAACAAACAAATTTCAAACAAACTAGATATTTTTGATTGAAATACGTTTTGGGGGTTCACTCTAAAAACAAAATGTAGGCTACGATTAATAATAATATTCGAACATTGCTTCACATATATTCAAAGAAAAAAACATATCTGTGTCTGCCCGAAATTTCATAATTGATAGAATTTAGAAATAAGTATTACAGCGTGTTTTACCTTGCACCGATTTACCACCTTGCTTGAATTTGTGCAGCAGTGAAAAATAGTTCTGTCTGATGTGTAGAATGAATATATAAAATCCAGAGGATCAACACAGCTGATCTTGAGAGTGCCTAAACCCAGAGGATCAACACAGCTGATCTTGAGAGCCTAAACCCAGAGGATCAACAAGCTGATCTTGAGAGTGCCTAAACCCAGAGGATCAACACAGCTGATCTTGAGAGCCTAAACCCAGAGCATCAACACAGCTGATCTTGAGAGTGCCTAAACCCAGAGGATCAACACAGCTGATCTTGAGAGCCTAAACCCAGAGGATCAACAAGCTGATCTTGAGAGAGCCTAAACCCATAGGATCAACACAGCTGATCTTGAGAGTGCCTAAACCCAGAGGATCAACACAGCTGATCTTGAGAGTGCCTAAACCCAGAGGATCAACACAGCTGATCTTGAGTCTTTAAACCCAGAGGATCAACACAGCTGATCTTGAGAGCCTAATACGCTAAATAAACAAAGACAAAAGCAAAGAGCTTTGAGCACAATGTTGTGACAGCCTTCAACCTCGTCACGATTAAAAAAAAAATGCTGTAAAACCAGCTGCACATTGATAGCCTTGATAGTGCGCAAGTTCTACAATGCAGCAGCTGCTATACAATAACCAGGTCTGTTGCAATTAGAATCCCCTCAAAGGAACATTGGTCTGCTTCTGGATTTTAGATCTTCCTTTATCTTCCTTTATTTGCCGTTGGTTGCAGATAGAGGCTTGTACACATTTTTCTGGTGCTGAGAATATGATAGCAGCCACGTCAAGTCATAGAACTCTCCCTGGTAGGGATCCAGAAACAAAATGGCAGCAGACATCACAATATTTCATATACTACACTGCCAGTAATGTAGACTCAATGCCTGATCGAGACGACTGGCAATCCGGAGTCGACAGGACTTTGAAACTTCCATAACGCCACTATTTTGACTGGCACTCTTTTTTTATTAGGGATGGAGCCATTCTATCTTTTTTTGTTATGTATGCAAGTTCTGATTTTGTATGCACAATGCGACTTCATATTGAAGCAGAGGTAGGGGCTGACACATTGTTTTTACTAGATTTTGTACATGTTGAGTTTCCAGTACAGTATAATATGTATTTGTGTAGTTTATATGTGTGTTGTTTTTTTTGCTTTACATTATGTTCATGTATGTGGGCTGCATGTGCACTCCTTCCCACCTGCTGTGAGTGCTGCATTGCTGCTGCTCAAGGCTTAAAGCAGGTGAGACAGGCTGGCTGTTGGGCAGATCAAGAGTCACACAAGCAGTTAAGTGCCTGGTGGCACACTTATAACCATAGAAAATAAATAAAACAACCCCCTTTTTAGCAGGTCTTTCTACAGTGAAATGTGCTCTTTAGTAGAGCCACATAAGGACACAGGCAGCTTTCTTTTCACCAGTAGTTTCTTTCATTAATGCCTTCCCAGTCAGGATAGTCTTTTATACCACATTAACAGTAGCCTCTTTTAAGCCAGCTTTGAGCTGGCTAGCTCTTAAGATGGCTGTTTTTTGTAGTGAAAACACAGCCATCCTAATTCCAGCCATCACAAAAGCGACCTGCTCCAGAGGGTAGCTTTGTGACGGCATTTTGCTCTACTGTGAACACAGCGGTTCCTGAGCTGGCTCACGCAGAGGCACTTTGTGAGCAACGCCCTCAGTGCTGTCTCCTTGGGAACAGAATGCAGAAACACACTCAGCTGAAGAACACTGTAGCAAGCCCAATGCTACTTAATGAGGGTGGACAAACTCACCCACTTGTCCCTTTAAGTAGGGTCAGTAGCCTGGCCCTTCAATTCCCATAGTTCCTTGCAAACCTCCTCTGTTCATCCTCTCCCCCCATTGGCTCATTCAATCTCCACTCCTCCAATCAGAGCTCATAAGACGCCAGCACATGTTCAAAGGCTGATTACTTAAGAGTTGGAGGGAGACTTCCTTAGTCTGAGGAAAATTGTTACCAAACCACAGCATTTTCAAACTTAACCTCAGTGTACTTCAACTATTTAGATAAAACTTTTTGCACCTTGTCTAAACTTTTCCTTTGTTCATTGTTTCTTGTTTAAGTTTAGCTGTAGATTCAAGGTCTGTTTAGTGTTTGTTGTTTTGGGGTGTGGCAGTCTCCATTTTCTAAGCCTCCTGATTTTTTTCTAATCACCTGTTACACCATTATTCATTTTTTAGTTTGTTGGATTTTTCTACTTTCATTTGCTACTTTGGTTTTCAGTGTTTTTTGATTTTGTTACTTTGTATGGATTTCAATTACACTACTAGTACTGGACTTGTTGGGCCGACCTGTCATTCACCATTGCCACGGAGGCTGTTACATGTGATTGTTTCCATGTCATCTGTACTTATTTCATTTGTCTTTGTCTTTCTCTGTGTGTGTGTCTGTCTGGGTGTTATGTTTCAGTGTGGGTTTATTGGAGACCCTCCAGACACTACACTCCTTTTTATTTTATTAATTTATACTGTTTGGCTTTCTGTTTGTACCTACATACTTACCTGCACCTTTACTTACTTACCTGCTCTCTACAGTTATCTGTTTTCTTTCTTATCATTATTGGAATTACTGCTGTCTACATTTCTTCTTTTTCTGTTCGATACCCATTTGTATTTTGTTTTGTTCATTTTTTTCATTTGTTGATCTTATTGTTCACAACAATAAAGCGGTTGTTCATGAAATTGACACCTCTGACGTCCCTGCGTTTGCTGTCTGTCACTCTTGCTGACTTGTTTGATAATATTAAATAGGGTCAGTGATATCTCCATAGGGAGGACAGTGCAGCTGCCTTTCGGTTGTGCAGAGTGACCGTTGCAACATGACCGAGCAGAGTGATCAGAGCCAGTGGGTGTTTATTTTTTTAAATCGTCTGTTCTGGGCAGTTTCACTCAAGAACAGGATCCTGGACATTTATCTTGGCAACTGCTAATAAGAGACACCAAAAGCACTGTATTACCCTCTGTTTACTTGAAATGTGTCCTGCATACTTCAATAACAATACATAACACAACTGGTAAGATAGAGATGAACCTCAATTACAACATAATGCACCCTTCTGTGATTTCCTGAATGGGGTTTCAGCTCCAGTACTGTTACTGAGTATCATATCCAAACACACATTTTCACTTAGGACTACTCACCCTGAAACTCACATACGAGTGTATCTAACTTTTAACAAATAACTATAACACAAATGAGTGAGTGTCAACAGGGTTGACGGACCACACTGTAGTGTATGAACTATCTTTAAGAGTGCAGAAAATATCAACCGTGTTCACGGTGCTGTAGTGGGGTTATTACATAGCCTATATTGTTCTTATATACTGTATAAGAACAATGTAGACTATGTAATAATTGCAGACAGATGGACACACGGATGACGTTTCTCACATTTTTATATGGCAGCTCCACAATCGGGAGAATATATATATTTTCCACCTCCATAACGAATTATAAAATGCAATGGCAATCACATTGAATATAAAAGCTTTTTTTTATTTATTTTTTTTATATGCAATTCTCACGTCTGCAAAACCTAAAAGTGCCTAATTTTGGTTTGAAACTTACCATGCACAGGCATGATGGAAAACACTGTACAGTGACTGCATCTGTATTTGTCACCACCTTTTTGTTTCATTTTTTGTGCAAACTCCATGGCCGAACATGTACTTAGAAAAATAAAACCGTGCTCAGTTCTCCGAGCTGTGAAAGAGCGGGCTGGAAATGTCCGCTCCGCTCCTCCGCTCACACTCTCCGTCCCCAACGCAGGGTCAGATTAACCAATATACCAATAACACCATTCGCCATAATGTGCATAGGGATCTCAGTAAAATGATCACTGTTCTATTTTATTGCTGTATGAAGGTCTGTTCCCAAGCATCGCTTTCATTTCTGATTCCTGTGATTAAATTCGTCATGCTGTCCTGGATTTGTGTACTGTGTTCCAGGTGCCCTGTTTGCTTGCTTTCAGTCATTGTATTTATTTTCGACTCCCATGACTATATTGCGATGTTGTCTTGGAACGTGCAAGGGTTGAATACTCCAAACAAGAGAACTGCCTGTTTAGATTTATTTTGTAGAAAACATATAGATGTCACATTTATACAAGAAGCACATCTTAGACAACATGATTTGATAATAAGCACTACTATATTGCTGCAGCATCTTTTACTGATTCCAAGACTAAACGTTCTTTAATTGTATTACAGCGCAATCTGCAAGTCACTATTTTGGAATCGCGTGGAACTACAGATGGTAGGGTGTCTTATTTGAAAACAAATTTCAGGTTAAAAAAAACATTTTTTAATTCACTGACCAAATTACTACTAGATATGTCTGACTTTAGCAGTTATTGTTGCCGACATGAATGCCGTTCTGAATTTTGCTATTGACCGGTCGAATCAACAGGAAGTAGAATCACAGTCTAGGGTTTCGGCAGCTTTACGGCGTTTTGTTTCTGATCTTGGTCTGGTTGATCTCTATCGTGTTTTTAATCCGAGTGCCAAAAAATTTACTTTTTTTTCAGCCAGACATAAATCCTATTTCAGGATTGATTATATTTTTGTCTCAAAAACCCTTTTCTCTATGGTACATAGCATTGAAATCCAACTGATGAGACATTTTTGCTCTTCATTTCAAACTAAATTAGAGTAATTTATCAGTTTTAACCGAGCTGTGAATGATCCTCGTATCATATGGGATGCAATCAAGGGATTCATTAAAAACACTTATACTTTATTTGCCTCTAATCTGAATAAATCAAGGCTGAGTAAAATTGAAAGAACTTGAGACCAAATTAGCATTGTTAGAGCATAGTCAACAAAATAGTTTTTCTGAGACCACTGCACGGGAACTTGACATTGCTAGGACTGAACTTTATATATTGCTTAGACAGCGAGCAGAATTTATTATCCACAGTCAGACAGTATTATTATTTCAATAGTTCTAAACCCAGCCGTCTCCTGGCACTTAGACTTCGTAGTAACGAACGTTTTGCAGACATATTATCTATTAAATCCACGCAGGGTGAATTACTGTCTGACCCCTTACAAATTAAATCTGAATGTCGCTAATTTTATTCCAAATTGTACAGTTCCGATATCCCCCTCTAATGATAAATGTATGTGCTTTCTTCAATACCTTAGACTGCCACGTCTATCTATCGAGGAGTCAGCTGCACTTGGAGCTCTCCTATCTCTTGCTGAGTTGAAGGAGGCTTTACAGGATATGAGAAAAGGCAAATCGCTGGGTTATGATGGCATACCTCCTGAGTTCTTTCTCACTTTTTGGAGTCAGTTAGGGCCTCTTTTATTGGAAAGGATGCAAATTACTGTTGAGAAGGGTTATTTTCGTAGAGATAGTAATTCGGCTTATTATTATTAAAAAAGAAAAAGACCCCACTAATTGTGCAAGCTATCACCCTTAAATTCTGATGCCAAGCTGTTTGCTAAGGTTCTGTCGCATCGTCTTGAGATTTATATGACTAAACTTGTCCACCATGATCAGACAGGATTCATTCGAACTCGCCTAGCATCCGGTAACGTTCATTGCCTCCTTCATATCATTCACGCCGCTGTGGATATTGACACCCCATGTGCAGTCCTTTCGTTAGATGATTTCGAGCGTTTGGAATGGGGATACCTGTGGTCAGTTTTAGATTATCTGGGCTTGGGTTCAGATTTTATCAATATGGTCACAGTTTTACATGCCAACCCCTCTGCGATGGTGCTTACAGGTAGTAAGTGCTCTTCACAGTTCACTGTCTCCAGGGGTAGTCGCCAGGTTGGCGCTCTCTCCCCGCTTCTGTTTGCCCTATCACTCGAGCTTCTTGCTTAGGCTGTCGGCCAGACCACGTCCTCCACTCCTCTGTGTCAATAATACACAACATCGTATCTCACTGAACACTGATGATATATTATTATTTGTTGATAATGTTCCTCAATCACTTCCCCATTTATTAGCTATTTTTGATCATTTCAGTTTGTTGTCAGACTATAAAATCAATTGGTCTAAATCTGCATTTTTACCCTTAAATAATACGAGGGGTTGTGTCTTACCGTCGAATATACCGGTGGTTAAACATTTTAAATATCTGGGCATTGAAATTGACCCTTCCCTGCAAACTCCGCTGCTCACCTGGTGTTCTCTCTGCCTCGCTTCTCCCACGCAACTCCACTGCTCCGCTCACTCCACTGGCTCCTGATCACCGCTCGCATCCAGTTCAAGACTCTTGTACTAGCCTACAGATGCCTTGACCAGACTGCACCCAGCTACCTCCAGACCCTCATCTCTCCCTACACCCACACTCGACCTCTCCGCTCCTCCTGCACTAGAAGACTGGCTGTACCTCCTCTATGCTCCCCTGCCTCCAGAGCCCGCTCCTTCTCCACCCTCGCCCCGCAGTGGTGGAATGACCTTCCTACAGATGTCAGGACTGACAACCTTCCAGCGCCTCCTCAAGACTCACCTCTTCACACAGCACCTGTAGAACTCTTTTCCCTCTGGACACTTTATCACTCTTCCTTAAATGTGCTTTACTTGCTCTTATCTGCCCCCTGTTTTTTTTCATTTAATCCTGTACTTTAGAGTACTGTAATCTGTCACAAGTGTTATTTAATCTGTAGTATTTTGTATTTAATTATATCCTGATGTAACTATCACTGACACTGTTATCTGCTCTGTTATTGAATCGTATTTTGTCATACTTGTACTTGCTAGAACCAAAGTCATTGTATTTATCTTGCTCTTAATTGTATTATTACTTGTACTGTGATTCTTGAAATGTATTTTTGTTTACGACTGTAAGTCGCCCTGGATAAGGGTGTCTGCTAAGCAATAAATAATAATAATAATAATAAAATAATAATAATTCTAATAACTAAATCGAATAACTTTATAACATTTTCAAACAGATAGAGACAGACTTAAATCGATGGACGCAGCTTCCTATTTCATTGCAAGCCTGTATCTCCATTTTAAAAATGAGTGTTCTTCCACGCATTAACTTTTTCAACTTAATAATATTAATTGGGACAAATTACACGCTTTAATTTTCAGATTTGTTTGGAAGGGGGAATGTCCCTGTGTTAAACTCTCCACTCTGCAGTGTGAGAAATCCACAGGAGGATTATCTTTGCCTAATTTCAGATATTACTTTTGGTCTTTTGTGCTGCGCCCAATTACAGCTTGGCTGACGCACATGTTTCATGGCAATCAATGGAGGAAACCTTAGTGCTTCCACATGGACTCCAAGATCAGGTCTACTCTGGTGTATCTCTTAAATACTGTAATATAATTTAATTTAATAAATATGATTTCTCACCTAATTACAATCTGGAGCACAGCTGAAAAGCATACTAAACTTCAACTCAAATGGCACACTCAATCTCCTATTTTTCATAATTGTGTGCTGTTATTGGATAGTCGCCCTTTTTCTTTCCCACAATGGAGAGACAAAGGTATTCATGTTCTTGCAGATATTTTTTAAAGATAATTGCCTTCACACGTTCCAAGACTTAAAGTTGCAATATCATTTACCAGGCACCTCTTTTTTCTTTTATCTTTGCTTGCGTTCTGCAATGCGTGCGTATGGAGTCCCATGGGAGACAGAACTGCCAATCCACACATTCCAAGCATTGTTGGTTCCCTTTCAAGTCGAAAATAACCATCAAATATGGGGATATTGCCGTCAGGCAGTAGCGATTGGCTGAGCTTTTATAGCAAAGCTGCCGATAGGCCTCTGCGCGAGCTGCCCTGTAAGCCCGCCCCTGGGAGCTTACTACACGCAGCGCAGAGACTAACGCCCTCTTTGTCTTCAGCCTCGGTAGCGGTAGGTATATAGAGCTAGCAACTGTCTGTACTCATTAAGCTTAGGCTTGAGAAGCTGATTTTCCCCTTCTCCGAGTTTATTTCAGTTGTATTATTGATATTGGGTTATATAATTGTATTATATATATTTTTATATATATATTTATATTGTTATAATCCTTCACGCTTTGCTTGCATCGGCGTTTTTGTTAATACTGTGGTCTCCGTCTTTCCTTTACTTATAATTACTTTGTAATTGTTATCGTGTGTTTTTGGGTTTTTGTGAATTATTGTATATTTGTTGTGTGTATATTATTATATATTTGTACGACGCTGCGTTGCGTTGGCCTTTGGCCAGCGCCCATTGCAGCCTCGGTCTTGCCTGGCTAGACCGCGTGTGTTAGAGCCTGCTCTGCAGCCTCTCTATACTACTCCACTGCGGTGTGTTCCATCCCTACCGCGTGGTGCTGTACGCTTACAGTTCATAAGCATTGCTGCAGCGTCCCACACAACGAAAAAGAAAAATAAATAAAAAAAAAAAAAAAAAAATCCCTTTTTCACCATTAGGAAGACGACCACCATCACAGCACATATTCCCTTAGCACCCAGGTGAGTATTACAGCACCAGACACTGTACCAGCACTAGCGTCCGCTCTGCGGGTCAGCTGGCAGCTCAGGCGTCTCGTGCTAGCGTTCTACGCTTGGTACTCGCTCTCCGCGTGGTGTCAGCGCCCGGCGCTTGGTGCAGCGCCGGCGCTGGTGCAGCGCTTCTGCGCTTGGGACTCCGTGCTCCACGCTCGACGCACGCACTTCGGTGCTTAGCGTTCGGCGCTTACGCTTCGGCGCTAGTGCTTCGGCGCTAGGCGCTCGGCGCTTCGGTGCACGCACCTCGACGCTCGACGCTTCGGTGCACGCACCTCGACGCTCGGTGCCGGCGCGCTCGACGCTCGGTGCACGCACTCGACGCCGACGCCGGCGCTCGGCGCTCGGTCGCGTCGACGCTCGACGCTCGGTGCACGCACCTCGACGCTCGGCGCTTCGGTGCACGCACCTCGACGCTTCGGTGCTCGGCGCTCGACGCTCGGTGCACGCACCTCGACGCTTCGGCGCCGGCGCTCGACGCTTCGGTGCGTCGGCGCCTCGACGCTCGGTGCACGCACCTCGACGCTCGGTGCTCGGCGCTCGACGCTCGGTGCACGCACTCGACGCCGACGCTCGGCGCTCGACGCTCGGTGCGTCGCGCGACGCTCGGTGCACGCACTCGACGCGACGCTCGGTGCACGCACTCGACGCTCGGTGCTTCGGCGCTCGACGCTCGGTGCACGCACTCGACGCGCGCTCGGCGCTGCGCCGGCGCTCGACGCTCGCGTGCGCCGACGCTCGGCGCTCGGTGCACGCACCTCGACGCTCGGCGCTCGGCGCTCGACGCTCGGTGCACGCACTCGACGCTTCGGCGCTCGCGGCGCTCGACGCTTCGGTCGCGCTCGGCGCTCGGCGCTGACGCTCGGCGCTCGGCGCTCGGCGCTCGGTGCACGCACTCGGCGCTCGACGCCGGCGCCGACGCTCGGTGCGCGCCTACGCCTCGACGCTCGGTGCACGCACCTCGACGCTCGGTGCCGGCGCCGACGCTCGGCGCTCGGCTGCGCGCTGACGCACGCTCGACGCTCGGTGCACGCACCTCGACGCTTGACGCTTTGGCGCCGACGCCGGTGCGCCGACGCTTTACAACAGTGGCAACCATGTCCGGGTTCCACCGTTGCGCCACCTGCCAGGCAAAATTGCCGGCGAAGCGATCCGCGACGACGACTGCGTAGCGTGCCTGGGGCCAGAGCACGCCGCGTCTGCCTTAGCAGACAGATCGCTTTTGCGCAGATTGCGCTAATTTTCAACAGCGCACTCTTCGCCAGAGGGCCAGGAAAGCGGTGGGTGGCCACTCCCTTCCTCAGGGTCTTCTTTCACCCTGTCTGCCCCGCCGCCATCCACGGCGACTCCACCCGCCGCACTGCGGGTATCAAGTAGCCCTTCCCAGCTTACAGCTGGCCAAAGGTCTCCAGACCGTAGGCATGAGCGCCTCGTAGCCCGCCTACTCGGCCCCGAGGCTCCTCCCTCGCAGGGAACGTTCCCGCCGGTCACGGTCTCGCTCCCTGTCGCCCGCCGTAGGGGACGCTCCCGCTCTCCTCGGCGGGACAGGCGCTATAGGGACAGGTCAGGTGTAGCAGAGCTCACATCCAAGATGTCCCAGTTTATGGAGGTGATGATGGGCCAGCAATCGCTGCTGATGTCCCTTACCAGCAGGGCACCACCGGCCGAACCACTTGCCAGTCAGCCGCGCTTCAGCCACAGTCTCTGGCCGTCCCTGTTATTCAACAACCCCAAGGGGTATGGGATGTAGATGCCATTTCCAGGGATGCTTCTGAAGGGGAGCCTCTCCTTGAGGAGGACAGTGTGGAAACTGACCTGGCATCCCAGCATTCCGAGCAGGACTCTGACGCTGAAGTGCTAGACACCAGTGATCCATTGTGGTCGTTGGTGGAGCGGGCAACTCGTCACCTTGGACTTGAGTGGCCAGCCGTGGAAGTGCCTCGTCGGTCACTGTTTGAGTCGCCATCGGTACGGTCTCCTCTGCCCAGGGCGCCCCTGCCTTCCCTGATTTCATCAAGGAGGTACAGTCCACCTGGGGCCCCTGCTTCTTCACCGCAACTTCGCGGAAGGCCTCCGCTTGCCATGCAGGGAGCGAGTGAGGCTGGTCTGGCGGCTTTTCCACCGGTCGATGCTGCTTTTGCAGCCCTGGTTAAGACCCCGACACTTTCAGGCCTGGTTAAGGACCCTGCGTGTCCTAACAAGCAGTGCAGGACCACTGAGATCCATCTGAAAAAGGGCTACTTAGCGGCTACGGAGGCAGTTCGGTTGTCCAACGTGGCCAGCCTCCTTTCAGTTTACCAGGCGCCCCTGCTGAAGGATCTCCCAGAGCACCCGCCGGCGCCTCTGAGGGCGGAGTTGGCGCTGGTCGCACAACTCCTTGTTAAAATGGCCCAGTTGAATGCACGGGCTCAAGGCAGGAGTATTGCTTCCTGGTGGTCGCCAGAAGGCAGCTCTGGCTCTCGCAGGCGAGAGTTCAAGAGTCTGATAAGGCTCCTCTATTAGATGCCCCTATCACGCCAGGGCACACGCTTGGCCCAGCGGTGGAGGAGATGCTCCAACGCTCTGTTAAGGCCCGGGAGGCATCTCAGCAGTTGGCTAAGATGTGGCCACATAAGCCTTTCCAGCCAAGGCGCCGCAGGAGCACCGTGGCGTAGACCACCACTGCAGCACCAGCCACGGCCAGGGAGTACTAAGCCCTCTCCCTCAACCGCAGCAGCGCGGTCAGCCGTCATTTTCAAGACCGCAGCGCGGAGGGTGGCGCCCTAGAGGTGGTGGCAGGCCACGCCTCGGGCTCTGGCCATGCCCCTCGCGAACGAGCCCAGCCTAAACAGCCCTGAGAACACCAGGCAGCTGTTAACCCGCCCCTACACTGTCTCCCAGCTCCAGTTCTGGCAACAATGCACCAACGACATCTGGGTGCACAAAACTATATCCACCGGTACACCCTTCAGTTCCAGTTAAAACCTCCCCTTCCGGGAGTGGTTATAACTGCAGTAAAGGACTCGGTTCAGTCCTCAGCTCTGAATGTGGAAATACAGGCATTGCTCAGCAAGCGTGCCATTCAACAAGTAGACCCTGCTCTGATCGACCAGGGTTCTATTCCAAATACTTCCTGGTGCCCAAGAAGGACGGCGGGCTCCGCCCTATTTTAGATCTGCGAGTACTGAACAAATACCTGCGGGTGTTATCGCTCAAGATGCTTACGCACAGGCACATCATTCAGTCAGTCCGCACGGCGACTGGTTCACCACCGTGGACCTGACAGATGCGCACTTTCACGCTCCCATCTGCCCGGTCACAGGAAGTATCTGCGTTTCGCATTTCAGAGCAGGGTATACGAAGTTTTGTGTCCTTCCATTCGCCTGTCACTAGCTCCTCGAACCTTTTCGAAATGTATGGATGCCATTCTAGCTCCCTTGCGGGCTCAAGGTGTCCGACTGCTGAATTATCTGGACGACTGGCTCGTCTGCGGCGCAGTCAAAGGAGCAGGTGGCGCAGCACACAGTGATGGTTACAGACCATCTTCAGCTGCTAGGTCTGAAGATCAATTCAGAAAAGAGCCGCCTAGTGCCAAGCCAACAGACCGAATTCTTGGGTCTGCATCTGGACTCAGTGTCCATGGAAGCGACCCTGTCGACACAAAGAGTTGCCTCATTAGAGCGGTGTCTCTCCCTATTCAGGTTGAGACAGACAGTCAGCATGGAGCTGTGTCAGCGCATGCTGGGGTTGATGGCTGCCGCCTCACAAGCCCTTCCCTTGGGCTTACTACACCAGAGACCTCTGCAGGCCTGGTTCAATGCCTTCGCTGCATCCGCTGAGAGACAAACACCGCAGGCTAAGGGTATCCCGAGCCTGCTGGAAGCGCCACGCTGGTGGAAAGTTCCATCAAACCTCCGCCAAGGCGCACGCTTGGGTCCCATTTTCAGGAGACAGGTCATCACGACCGACGCTTCCAACCACGGTTGGGGAGCAGTCTGGAACGGGCAGGGACCCGTGGAGTGTGGTCAGGACCCTGGAGGTCAGCCCACATCAATGCTCTGGAGCTCAGAGCGGTGGACCTCGCCCTCCGGCACTTCTTGCCAGTGCTTCTAGGCAAGCATGTGTTAGTGCGGTCAGACAACACCACAGTTGTGGCGTACATCAACCGCCAGGGCGGCTTGCGGTCCCCCGGTCTTCACCGGATGGTAGCACGGATGTTGCTATGGGCACAACCGCGCTTAACCTCTCTGCGCGCGGTTCATCTACCGGGCAGAGTCAACTACGCAGCGGATCTCCTATCCAGAGGAGGCCCTCTTGCTGGCTGAATGGCGTCTCCACCCTCAAGTGGTAGAGCGCATCTGGGAATGGTTCGGCACAGCCCAGGTGGATCTCTTTGCTTCGCAAGAGACCACGCACTGCCCCCTATGGTTCTCAGTGAAGGATCTCCACAGCCCCTAGGAGTCGATGCACTGGCTCACGAATGGCCGCCAGGGCTCCTATATCGCTTCCACCGATTCCGATGCTCCCCGCCTTCTTAGAGAAGGTCAGGGTAGAGCAAGCGACAGTGATCCTGATCGCTCCTCGGTGGCCTCGGAGGATATGGTTTCCGAGCCTGGTGCAGTTGTTGCACGGTCGGCCGAGGGAGCTCCCTCTGCGAAGCGGACCTGTTGTCCCAAGCCCAAGGAGGGCTATGGCACCCGAGCCCCAAGCTCATGCAGCTATGGGCTTGGCCCCTGAACGGGAGCGCCTGTCAGCCTTAGGGCTCTCAACGGCGGTTATTTCGACCATTCAGAGTGCTAGAGCACCCTCTACTAGGTCGCAGTATACGATAAGTGGCAGTTGTTTCAGAGTTGGTGTCTGGCGGAAGGCCATGACCCAATATCCTGCCCTATGGCAGTGATCTTACAGTTTCTACAGAAACTGTTAGATGAGGGGAAATCTCCTCTACACTTAAAGTGTACTTAGCCGCCATATCGGCTTGCCATGTACGTATTGACGGTTTGTCACCAGGTTGCCATTTTCTGGCATCGCAGTTCCTAAAGGGCGCAAGACGCTTGCGGCCTCCAAGGACGACCAGTCTACCGTCATGGAGCCTTGATGTGGTGCTGGAAGCCCTTACCAAGGCACCGCTCGAGCCTCTCCACAGCGTGGACATGAAGCTCGTGTCTATAAAAACCGCGCTTTTGCTGTCAGTGGTTTCAGCAAAACGCGTGAGCGAAGTTACACGCACTGTCAGTGCATTCTTCATGTACTCGCTTCGCAGGAGACGGTTCTAAGGTCTCCATGCGCCCAAACCCGCCTTTTACCCAAGGTCATATCCCCGCTCCATATGAACCAACCAGTCGAAGTTGATGGCGTTCCATCCTCCTCCTTTTTCTTCCCCAGAGGAAGAACGGTTACACAGGCTCTGCCCGCGCGGGCATTGAGATGTTATATTGACCGCATAACGGCTGTGAGGCAAACTGAACAGTTGTTCATATGCCATGGTTCTAGGACTTTGGGTCAGCCGTTGTCTAAACAACGCCTTTCCCACTGGATAGTGGATGCTATTAAATTAGCTTATGAATCTGCAGGCCTTCCGCCACCAGGGCAGTTGAAGGCGCATTCCACTAGGGGTATGGCGACATCCTGGGCCCTCTTTAGAGGGGTGCCGGTGTTCTGACATTTGCGCTGCAGCCAGTTGGGCTACACCGCATACTTTTATGAGGTTTTACCGTTAAACGTACTGGATTCCTCTGCTCCACTGTTCGAGCATCTGTACTACACTCTATGATCCCTCAAGATGCGGACGTATAGAGTGGTTGACAGCATGGTGTTGACTATTCCACCTTAGGACAGGTGTCATTGCGAGCATAGACGCTGCGGCGCAGCTCCGCATATGCGTAGATGTATTCCCTACACAGTTGCGTTATGACGTAAGTCTGTCCTACTGCCGAGAATCCTCCCTCGCGACAGCTTGGGTACACTGTCCCCATATTTGATGGTTATTTTCGACTTGAAAGGGAACGATAGGTTGCGGATGCAACCCGGTTCCCTGAAAGAGAAAATAACCATCAAGCTGCGAGGTCGCTCCAGACGCCTTCACGGCCTGAAGAGCAAAAGAGGACGTTAGTCTCTGCGCGCTGCGTGTAGTAAGCTCCCAGGGGGCGGGCTTACAGGGCAGCTCGCGCAGAGGCCTATCGGCAGCTTTGCTATAAAAGCTCAGCCAATCGCTACTGCCTGACGGCAATATCCCCATATTTGATGGTTATTTTCTCTTTCAGGGAACCGGGGTTGCATCCGCAACCTATCGTTATGAGGGGTAAATCAAAGGGTTTGGTTTCTACACTATCTATATTTATATATATATATATATATATATATATATATATATATATATATATATATATATATATATATATATATATATATATATATTTTCTCACCAATTATTATTTAAAATGTCTAAAGTAAACTACCAACAATTAATTAAGATTGGGCCATTTTAGATGTACTCTGGAACCAAAAAAAGGTCAAAGGTCAAAATTCTGGGCAATATATTTTAAGAAGACCAATGCATATTACAATACGTGTTCTTAACCAGTATTTGTGGTCTGAAAAATATGACTGGACATTGAATTTTGTTTTGTGGACTTTTGTAAAAAGTCATTTGTTTTTGCATACACATCCAAGAAAAATACGAATTGTCAAAAAATAAACACAACTGGTAAGATAGAGATGAACCTCAATTACAACATAATGCACCCTTCTGTGATTTCCTGAATGGGGTTTCAGCTCCAGTACTGTTACTGAGTATCATATCCAAACACACATTTTCACTTAGGACTACTCACCCTGAAACTCACATATGAGTGTATCTAACTTTTAACAAATAACTACAGTTACTGTCACGTGATGTTCTAGACCTGGCCACAAAGGAACTCCATCATCACGTATCAGGGAGGTGTGTGCTGGATAAGAAGCCCACAGGGGAACAGAGAGACACATTTCACACAAACTGACAGCAAAAATAAACTTACCACACGTGCGTGGAATAAGCACTGAAACACGCCTTTCTTGGCAAGGACCAGTCCCGGCCCGCAGTGGAAATGTGGCGGATTTTCTGCCAGGGATATGGCTAGTCACCTAAAGTAATGTGCTGGGTGTACAGTAAGGCAACCCACGAACACAAATGAGTGAGTGTCAATGGGGTTGACGGACCACACTGTAGTGTATGAACTATCTTTAAGAGTGCAGAAAATATCAACCGTGTTCACGGTGCTGTATTGGGGTTATTACATAGCCTATATTGTTCTTATATACTGTATAAGAACAATATAGACTATGTAATAACTGCAGACAGATGGACACACGGATGACGTTTCTCACATTTTTATATGGCAGCTCCACAATCGGGAGAATATATATATTTTCCACCTCCATAACGAATTATAAAATGCAATGGCAATCACAGTCCGTCTTGTATGGCATGTGGACAAAAAACGAATATGGTGACCTTTCAATTTTCTAGCTTTAAAACATTTATATAGTGTTCTTTGAAACAAAACAAAAAATAGCATGTTTTCTGGAAAAATATGAGGATATAACTAATTCTATGCAGTAAAAAGCACTCATGAGCAACAATGGGTCAGCAAGCATACAGATTTCCTATAAGAAATCAGTTTTTAGGAATGCAAAAATGTTCTTTATGTCTGTGTGCCTCATAGTTACTCTGTGTTTTAGAAGCAGTGTTAGCCCATTCAGTCCTTCATTTTTTTTTTTTTATCACTTTTTACTTTTACAGGCAGCACAATTTGTGTTGACATCGTAGCAGCATTTCTGAGAACGGCCTGCTGTAGAGTGGTGTTTTTTCCCACGGTGTCTTTGTTTTCATAAACGGGATATGATCGCTTGTTGTTATCACTTCAACTTCCTCTGCTGGCACATGTGTGATCGAGGACGTTTTTCTAAATGGAACGAGGTTTAAAAACACTTGGAATCAAACTTTCCTTTCACTCTGGACGCCGAAACCTTCACCCGCGCTGTCAGTGGTGCCGTAAATGATACAAAACATGACGCAAAGCGTATCCAAAATAGCAAAACGGTAATGATTCGTCACGCACACGTGACCTTTCCTTAGCCCTACCATATTTCAGTTATACTGTTTCCTATAAAATGAACCCCGCTGTTAGAAGTTTCAACTAACTGTAACGCAGTTTATGATTTACTATTATTGAGGTAAGTCACGTCAGTAATAGGCACACGCTACTGTCCAGTCTTCCAATCTTAGAAAGAAAACAAGAGAGCAGATCGCTAACACTGCCCATCTACAAAATACTTTGCGTTGATTTGGGACTGGGCACCATTCCACTGAGCCTAGGTAGGACGCACTGTCATTGAATACAATACCTCAGAGAGCACTAGAATACGCAGAAGCCTGATTACCCCTTTCTGTAATTCATTTAGTATACATAGAAGGAAGACCTGGCTGCTGGTTTTGTATGTAACGTGATTGTTTAAAATAAAAACAGTAATCATAACTGACCCTGAAGATCTTTTATGTTGAGCTAGCGAACCCTTAACAAAAAGTGTGGTTACAACTGGCGCACAACGTCGGGCCTGTGTTCAATAGCGGTCTCTGAAAATAAAAGTGAGAAGCAAGAAAATAAAATAAAAAATACATCAGTTTGCTTATTAAATGAACTTGTCTTGCTTCATTGGACCAAACCAATTTTTACCATGTGTTGTGAAGTAAACACTTCCTGCATTCTAACTGACATGAATACGTCCTGTTCAGCCATGGAAAGCTCTGCTGGTGTGCGAACAGTGGAATTGCTGTCTGGAGCGCCCTCTGGTGGTGGCAGCAACTACTTTTCCAGCTAATCCTAAAGTCATTTAAATCAATGCAAACGCAACTGAATGGGAACCGGCAATGTTAGATGAGGCACGAGAAACCGTCCCACTTGCGATTTTAAAGGGACAGCAGTATATTTACAGTCAAGAAAACTAACCAAATTGTTCTGTTTTCAGAATGATGCTGCAATGTATTTTGGATAGAATGGAGAACCAAAATTAACAAATTAATAAGAATTTAGGGTCAGTGCAAAACGATCTCCATAAGGTTATCAATGGCCTTAATGAAGAGAAGAGAAGTTAGTGACATTGGGAAGACTACAGCTGATCTTACAGCCTGAATGGCATCTTGTGAATGTGTTGTTTCCAAGCAAGCTCTGTGCAAGAAGGTCTTCAGGGCATGCAGCAGGACGTGGATGCTTTGAACCAGAAGGTAGAGAACCTACAAAGCAAGCTTGACTCCGCTGTGATTGGGGACCTGAGAAGCCTTCACCTAGAGGCCATTCATTCACGCATTCATACATTCAAGAGACCATGGCTTGTGGTGGCATGCCTAAACGACACACCCAGAGCACAATGTCTCAGAGTGGGAATACTGTAGCAGATTCTCCTGCACTAAACCCCAGAGTTTCTGCGCTCCAGTTCAGCACGCCCTTACCTCCATCACACGAAAGGTCTTCACTATCCACACCATGATGTGCAAGCCCTGGACCATGGCTTCATCCTCCATCAGTTATGCAGCCCCCTGAATATAGCAGTGAAGGAGGCCCCAAACTTGTGAGCTTGTTGCTCTTTTAGAACGACTCTTCCAAGCACAGTGTATTCCAGAGAACCAGTGGTTACTGCAGATTGATTTCCATTTTAAAAGGAATGCACAGAAATGGTGGCATTATAAACGACAGCGGGTTCGCAGCTGGGAACAATTTAAGAAGGTGTTTCTAGCCTAGTGTTTCTAGGGGTGGGGAGGGGGGATATGGGGGGAAATGGGAATGTTCTTCTGTTTTGAATTGTTGTATTTTTTTCTCATTTTCAAATAAAAATTTGATCACAAAAAAGCAAAGTGTTTAACTGAGATCCGATCACGGGTGCTACAAACGGGTTGAAAATAAACCCAGATAAAACACAGGTTTTAATAATTGGCTCTAAACTGGGTTTAGCAAAATGTAACTCAATCAATATTATTTTGGATGGCAATTCCATTACCTTCCACTAGAGCGAAGAACCTGGATGCTATCCTGGACCCCAAGCTTTCTCTTGATTTCCATATTAATTCTGTCATCAGAATAGCTTTTTATAATTTAAGAAATGTTGCCAAATTAAGTCTGTGCTGGATAAGAGGGATGCAGAGATGTTGATACCAATTCTTTGTTTGTTGGTATATCTGTCACTAAACTCAGAATGCTTCAGCATGTCCAGAAGGCAGCTCCCAGACTGCTTTCCCATACTCGTCGTTCTCAGCACATTACTCCAGTGTTCAGATCCTTACATGGTTACCAGTGAGCTACCGAATTGATTTAAAGTTGCTGTAATAATTTATAAGGTCCTTCATGGATTAGGGCCACCCTATCTCCAAGAACTACTAACTCTGTATATTCCTACTTGTTCTTTGAGATCAAAAAATGCAGAACTTTACAAAAAGTAATCTTAAATTAGCTGGAGCCAGAGCTTTTTGCTGTTGTGCGCCTCAGTTCTGGAATTCTATTCTGATTACCATTAGGCAGGTTGAAACATTGGATTCTTTTAAGTCTAAATTGAAAACATACTATTTTGAATGTGCTTTTATATAATTGGTTGTAGCTGGAGTGTATTGTACATATGAGCTCTCTTGTTTTGTTTTTAACTTTGTACAGTGCTCTGTGATGCCATGGCATGAAGGGTACTGTATACAAACACATTTGTATTGTATTCTATTGTAAAGGGCCATGTCTTTATTTTGGTGGGCTACATAATACATAACTGAGAAATATTTGCTGCAATGAATGCAGCATTTCCACTGCAATTAACCATGTATTAACAGTGTAAAACAATACATGTTTCTTATAGGAAATAACCTTTTAATTACAAATATATATACATATAGAAATGCTAAGGTGGGGCGTGATTCCAAACAGGATGAGCACCCCTGTCCTAGCTGATTTACCACTGATGTGTGACTAAAAGAAATGTATACAAACAGTGGAGAATATGTTGAAAACAGTGCTGCGATATGGACACCAGCATACAGCAGAGGTAATGTGTCTGCTGTAAACACTGCAGGGGGTTCTGGAACATGTTAACAGCCATCAATTTGCAAGAGCTACTTTTACACTTTATTTCAGGCTCTGTCAATATAAAAAGAGATGGAGCACTCATATCCTTACATGGAAACATCTGAGTCACTTCTGGAGTGAGTTTGTATGAGGTTACACTTCAGTCAATGCAGATGGTTGATTCCTATAAATATGTGGAAGTGGCAGTTGTGGTACAGTACAGTAAGTACTGATTATTATTGAGAATGGTTGACTTACCTGTGAAACTGCACTCTAAACAAAGAAGAGAAACTCTCTTCCGTACAGTCACATGCATGGTATTTATTACACACCTCATTTACACATTGGTTTCCATTGTTGTCTTCTGGTTTTATGATGTTTGTCCCTGTTGCTGTCTTTAAGTGATAATCAGTGTTACTTTGGCACCCTAGCAATTCAAAGCCTTTGATTTCCTCATATCAGAAAGCGTCTGACTTGGAACCAGAATTTCCTGCAATAGATTCCTTAATTTTTTTTAATTTTTTTTTTTTAAATCACAGGTGTAGGTATCTGTGAATGACTTATAGCTTATTATTATTATTATTATTATTATTATTATTATTATTATTATTATTATTATTATTATTATTATTATTATTATTAATAATAATAATAATAATAATAATAATAATAATAATAATAATAAAGGAGACCGGGGTTGGTTGTCATACGGGTTGTTTGTCTCAGTGCACATAATTATGACACTATATGGTGCAGGCAGGTGATACGAACACTGAAACGTGTGTTCTATTGTCTGGAACTCAACCATCTTGTAATTTGAGGTCAATTCCATCTAACATAAAGGTTAGCACATATTTCATGTTTTTCCATACCCAAAGTAAAAAATTTCTACCTTGTTATTTATGTTATAACTCTTAGTAGTATTGGAGTTTGTTTGAACTGATGGCCATGTTAAATAGAACCAGATACTGTCTATCTCTTGGTGTAAAAACAAAACCAGTAGGTTCAGTAGTACTGAGAATTAAATTATCTTGTCTGGTTGGGGCAGGTTGTCACATGTAAATCCTATCGGAAGAAGTCCTATATTTTTTCTTTCTAATTTTTTTACACCAACATGTGGGATAAGTCCCCATATAATGCTTATTTAAATTATTTAGTGTTTGTTCTCCGGTTCTGTGGATGCTGTGGTATTATTTGGTAGCATGGGTCAACATTTCAAATATATATAGGTCTATGTTTTTTTATATTCACATAAAAAGTAAAAATACAACCTTTTCTGTAATTGTACACAGTAGAAACTTTATGTTATTAAAAAAAAAAAAAAGTTGCATTATTGTCTACTGTAAAAGCAAGAACATGCTTTGTGACACCCAACCCCAGTATGGGGCAGGTTGGCACAGGTGACCGGCGCATTTTCAACCGTCTAAATATCATATTTGGAATAAAGTTACGCTGAAATAAAAAAAAAAACATCAATTTGTACGTGAAGAGTTATTCTTTGATATAACGAGGAACAGAACCTCGCAGAATGTCACCAGATTGAGGAAAATAATAAAGAGGAAAAAGTGTGACAACCAACCCCGGTCTCCCCTAATAATAATAATAATAATAATAATAATAATAATAATAATAATAATAATAATAATAAAATGTAGTCGGTCGCTTCATGAATTGTGATTTCACATACTCAGTCTATAAAGCATTTATTTTTTCAGACCTGAGGTGTTGCCTGCCTTGTGTCTAATAGAATCCGAATTCCCCGTTTTGCTCCGCAGATACTGTCTGAAGCTACTTGTGCATTCTCCCCGCTGTTACCAGCGACCTGCCATAAGATACAATGGAATCAGCACGACATCAAAATGCAAGGCGTGTTCCGTGGGAAAGCCCGGCTTGCTTCCACCTGATGGCGGTATGAGGCAGCCCCTGAAAGCAATTGCGTGGGAGTTCCCTGCTCGCTGGCCATGTCGGGGTGGCGCAGTGACTCAGGCTCTCCTCTCATCCAGCCTCCCCCACACAGCAACATCCATCCCCGCTCCGGGTAGCAGCCGAATCCAGGCGGAGAGACACAGGAGAGACGCACCGAGTGATGCTCCTGCGACTGCCGCATCCTCCTCCAGTACAAGCACGCAACTAATTAAAGGAATAAACCACTATCACAAACCACCCTCTGCTCATGAAGATGACTAACGTTGACATGGTCATAAATTCCACTGACAGGATGGTCAAATGTAAGTACACATATCTCAATATATTATGTAGGGGGTGCAGTGGTAAATATGTGTTGTTGCTTTTGGCAGAAAACACATTTGGTTTAAAGAAAACAATGTATTTTTAAACGGCTTTAAACACGGGGTACCTAATACTCGCATGGAATTGTGGCTAGCAGTACAGTAAATGGTGTTCGTCTTTAATAAACAAACAAACAGACACAACAGCCCTTTTGGATTAATGGTGCTTGTTTATATGCATAGCTATTGTTAATAGACTGTCAAATGATGCTATTCCGTGTTTTGGCGATGCATTGAGAAGGTGTTCGCGAAGGCGGTGATGCAGCAGGATTCTGAAGCAGAATCATGGCTATGCTGGAGCTGTAAGCTATTTAAATACATGTTCTGTCAGTAGCAGTACACTGGGCGCCCGGAGGATACATTTGCTGCTTTTTCGAGGATTTGTTTGCTTTTTGACTGCTGAGTGATGTCGACTTGCGGGTTCAAAGGTTTGACTTTTTTATTTTTGTTATTGTGGAATATATTGATATACAGCTGACTTGCAGCGTTTCAGTATTTTACGAGTGTTGAGAGTCAGGATTTGAACATCGTTAGCTGCTACGTACTTGCTAAAGGATGCTGTAGAAACTGTTTTCACTTTATACTTGAAATGTGTAAAATGTATGGAATACAGGACGAGCTCTCTGTGGCCAGTACAATTAAGATGCTACTACAGTGTATCAAGTCAATACGATTACCCCACAGCCGCGATGAGCTTTCCTCACTGTAGTCAAGGGATGCGTGTGTCTGGAAACATTGGATTTCAGCAGTACGTGAAATCTGATTAGTGTTTAATCTTTTGTCCTCTTAGGTTACGAGATAATAGGATACTATTAATATTCTCAGGGAGGTTTGGGTATTCACTGTAATCGAACAGTACATTATAGTCATTTGTTTTATTTCAACCTGTCGTAATGTGTGATTTACTGGCCATGGCTTGGTTAACAACATGTGCAGTTGGCATGTTAACTGATATAATGTATGTATGTATTTATTTACGTATTTATTTATGTATTTATAATGGGGTTTTATTTGGCAACCCCAGCCTTTGTTTTGATTTTGTCTCTGCAGCTAGCTGCAATTGTATCTGAAAATTGAATTTCAAAAGCTAAGCTATTTATTAACATATTGCACACTGCCCCATGTTTGGAGGACTTTACTGAGTTATTGCAGTTCCAAATACATTTTGTATTGAATATTTTATGTGCGAGTGGGTGTGTTATGTTTTTTAAAAGGAACATTCACATTGTTATTCTTAGGGCGCAGATTCATCTTTTTAAATTAGTGTGTTTTTATAATCAGGAGACAGTATAAAAATATAATATCCAGAACAAATATATTCTAAGGGCTCAAACCTGTCCACATCACTGATCTGAATGATAACAAAACAAAAAGCAATCTTCTTCTTCTTCTTCTTCTTCTTCTTCTTCTTCTTCTTCTTCTTCTTCTTCTTCTCATTGTCTAATTATTAAATGACACCTGAATAGTATCCTGAAGTTTATATGTCTTTGGTCTTGCATTGGTAATTCAATATGGAGTCATTGATTCATTTTTCATGATTATTTTTATGTTAAGTTGTGTATCTTACTGTTATACTGTATTTAGCTCAATCGTTAGAGAGAAGCAATGAAAATCTAGTTCATTGTGCTAGTTTAGTTGAAACAAAGTAGGACACAAGGCAATGTTATATATTGAATGAATCAAAATTGAAAGATACACTGCGGATCAGGAGTGAAAAATAAACTGTGGATCAGGAGTGAAAGATACACTGCGGATCAGGAGTGAAAGATACACTGTGGATCAGGAGTGAAAGATACACTGTGGATCAGGAGTGAAAGATACACTGTGGATCAGGAGTGAAAGATACACTGCGGATCAGGAGTGCATGGAAAGATACACTGTGGATCAGGAGTGAAAGATGCACTGTGGATCAGGAGTGAAAGATACACTGTGGATCAGGAGTGAAAGATACACTGTGGATCAGGAGTGCATGGAAAGATACACTGCGGATCAGGAGTGCATGGAAAGATACACTGTGGATCAGGAGTGAAAGATACACTGTGGATCAGGAGTGAAAGATACACTGCGGATCAGGAGTGAAAGATACACTGTGGATCAGGAGTGAAAGATACACTGTGGATCAGGAGTGAAAGATACACTGTGGATCAGGAGTGCATGGAAAGATACACTGTGGATCAGGAGTGAAAGATACACTGTGGATCAGGAGTGAAAGATACACTGTGGATCAGGAGTGAAAGATAAACTGCGGATCAGGAGTGCATGGAAAGATACACTGTGGATCAGGAGTGAAAAATACACTGTGGATCAGGAGTGCATGGAAAGATACACTGTGGATCAGGAGTGAAAGATACACTGTGGATCAGGAGTGAAAGATACACTGTGGATCAGGAGTGAAAGATACACTGTGGATCAGGAGTGAAAGATACACTGTGGATCAGGAGTGCATGGAAAGATACACTGTGGATCAGGAGTGCATGGAAAGATACACTGTGGATCAGGAGTGAAAGATACACTGTGGATCAGGAGTGAAAGATACACTGTGGATCAGGAGCGAAAGATACACTGTGGATCAGGAGTGAAAGATACACTGCGGATCAGGAGTGCATGGAAAGATACACTGTGGATCAGGAGTGAAAGATACACTGCGGATCAGGAGTGCATGGAAAGATACACTGCAGATCAGGAGTGAAAGATACATTGTGGATCAGGAGTGAAAGATACACTGTGGATCAGGAGTGAAAGATACACTGTGGATCAGGAGTGAAAGATACACTGTGGATCAGGAACGAAAGATACACTGTGGATCAGGAGTGAAAGATACACTGCGGATCAGGAGTGCATGGAAAGATACACTGCAGATCAGGAGTGAAAGATACATTGTGGATCAGGAGTGAAAGATACACTGTGGATCAGGAGTGAAAGATACACTGTGGATCAGGAGTGAAAGATACACTGTGGATCAGGAACGAAAGATACACTGTGGATCAGGAGTGCATGGAAAGATACACTGCGGATCGGGAGTGCATGGAAAGATACACTGTGGATCAGGCGTGAAAGATACACTGTGGATCAGGAGTGAAAGATACACTGTGGATCAGGAGTGAAAGATACACTGCAGATCAGGAGTGAAAGATTGTCACAAAGATGGCTGCAGTGGGTGACGTCAGACCAGAAACAGGAAATAAACGACAGAGAGAGGTGGAGTTTGGTGGAGCTGAGTGAATGGTTTCGCTCAGCATTTAATAAATGAACAGACAGCCAGAAAATAAACGGTTGTAACAAACACAAAAACACAGGACACGGCACTTGAGCCAAAATAAACAGACAAACAAAACGGACTAAACAGACAAACACGGTGAGCAGATTTAACTACTTAGCACTTTGACAATTATTACCTCCGTCTCCTATCCCGTTCTCCACTCACCGAACACACCACCGAGTGAGTGAAAACATGCAGCTTTTATGCAGTTGCACCGAGACTCGATTGCTAGTCAATCATTCAATTGGAATCTCGGTACAACTGCACGTGAATTAATTAAGTGTACTCCCTTGACCACACATTACATTTTAACCAGCACGTGAAGTGATTTGTGCCATCCTCGTGCCTAAATACAAATCTACATTTTTAAATACACGTGAAACACAGACCCGTTTATATCCCGTGTACCAATGACTATACACCAACATTTACACACAACACGTAACACAAAATACACACAGGGGCGGGCACTTTGCCACATATACCCCCTTGTGCAAAGCACACATGGCCTCAATGGCCACCTCCCCTCAGTCTTAAAGTCCCGGAAGAGGGAGAAGCAGGGTGTTTTGGGGGTGGCCATGGTGGAATGTCCTCCACTCCCCACTTCTTCGTGGCTATCAGCTCCCTCTTCCGGGGCTCCGCCACACACTATCCTGCCGCGAAAGTGCAGCTGGGGAAGCTGGTCTCCTGACCTCCCCCTTCTTCATGGCCGGCATTTCCCCTCCGTGGGCTCCAACCACATGATCTCCGGCAGCGAAACTACTGCGAGGGGAGCTGGTCTCCTGACCTCCCCTTCTTCGTGGCCGCCAGCTCCCTCTGTGGGGCTCTGGCCACCGTGTTTCCTGCCACGGAAATGCGGCTGGGGAGCTGGTCTCCTGACCTCCCCCTTTCTTCATGGCCGGCAGCTCCCTTCATGGGGCTCTGGCCACAGTGTAGCGACCCCAGGCGAAGCAGGACCCTCGACGACCCCAGGCGAAGCAGGATCCCTGGCGACCCCAGGCGACGGCAGCAGAAGCGGACCCTCGGGAGGTGACGGCAGCAGCAGCGGACCCTCGGGAGGCGACGGCAGCAGCAGCGGACCCTCGGGAGGCGACGGCAGCAGCAGCGGACCCTCGGGAGGCAACGGCAGCAGCAGCGGACCCTCAGGAGGCGACGGCAGCAGCAGTGGACCCTCGGGAGGCGAACTCGGGAGGGGAGCCCCTGGCCATAGAGGCGGCAGCGGGAGCTCCACTTCTCCCTCGTACCCTGTACCCTGTGTGGAGCAAAAGGCAGCCCCAGGCGATGCGGAGCAACAGGCAGCCCCAGGCGATGCGGAGCGGCTGGCAACCCCAGGCGATGCGGAGTGGCTGGCAACCCCAGGCGATGCGGAGCGGCTGGCAACCCCAGGCAATGCGGAGCAACAGGCAGCCCCAGGCGATGCAGAGCACCAGGCAGCCCCAGGCAATGCGGCGCAACAGGAAGCCCCAGGCGATGCGGAGCCACAGGCAGCCCCAGGCGATGCGGAGCCACAGGCAGCCCCAGGCGATGCAAGGCAAGCATCCTTGGGCGAAGCGAGGCTGGCATCCTGGGCGAGCGAGGCTGGCATCCTTGGGCGGCGAGGCAGGCATCCTTGGGCGGCGAGGCTGGCATCCTTGGGCTGCGAGGCAGGCATCCTGGGCGAAGCGAGGCAGGCATCCTCGGGCGGTGAGGCAGGGAGTCAGGACAAGCTGGGGTGCGGGTTTTGGCCTCTTCTCGGCCACTGCGGCCGGGCGGTTCTTCCCATGCTTTCCTCAGCAGCCTATGCAAGGGCTGCTGAGGACCGCCAGCATCTAGTCCTGGTTTTTCTGGTGAAGGGAGAGGCAGCTCCTGCTCCTCTCCTCGTGACGGTGGGGGAAGTGATACCAGCAGGCATTCATCCTCTGCTGGTTGGGGAAGTGTTACCAGCAGGCATTCATCCTCTGCTGGTGGGGGAAGTGATACCAGCAGGCATTCATCCTCTGCTGGTGGACGGGGACCCAGCAGGCATTCACCCTCTGAGGGTGGACGGGGACCCAGCAGGCATTCACCCTCTGCTGGTGGAGGTGGCGGAGGCAGAGGCAGCTCCTGCTGCTCTGCTCCTGGCGGTGGAGGTGGCGGAGGCAGAGGCAGCTCCTGCTGCTCTCCTTGTGATGGTGGGGGAAGTGATACCAGTAGGCATTCATCCTCTGCTGGTGGGGGAAGTGTTACCAGCAGGCATTCATCCTCTGCTGGTGGGGTTGGCGGAGGCAGAGGCAGCTCCTGCTGCTCTGCTCCTGCCGATGGAGGTGGCGGAGGCATAGGCAGCTCCTGCTGCTCTGCTCCTGCCAGTGGAGGTGGCGGAGGCAGAGGCAGCTCCTGCTGCTCTGCTCCTGCCAGTGGAGGTGGCGGAGGCAGAGGCAGCTCCTGCTGCTCTGCTCCTGCCAGTGGAGGTGGGAGCGGCGTGTAGTCTCCTGGCGGCGGAGGTGAGAACAGCATGTAGTCTACCCTTGTTACAGGGCACTGGTGCGGCTCTCCCTCATTTGCAGGGGACTGGTGCGGCTCTCCCTCCTGTTCTGGAGACAGCGGTGGGACCTCTCCCTCTGGCGCTGGAGACGGCTGCAACGGCTCCTCTCCCTCTGGCTCTGGAGGCAAAACCAGCAGGCATTCTTCCTCTGCTGGTGGAGACTTGGGCGGTGGACGCTCTGCCTTCCTCTTCCCCTTCTTGGGCCGTGGACGCACCGACTCCTCCCTCTTGGGCTGTGGACACACGGACTCCTCCCTTTTGGGCTGTGGACGCACCGACTCCTCCCTCTTAGGCTGTGGACGCTCTGGCTCCTCCCGCTTGGGCTGTGGACGCTCTGGCTCCTCCCCCTTGGGCTGTGGACGCTCTGGCTCCTCCCGCTTGGGCTGTGGACGCTCTGGCTCCTCCCGCTTGGGCTGTGGACGCTCTGGCTCCTCCCGCTTGGGCTGTGGACGCTCTGGCTCCTCCTGCTTGAGCTGTGGACGCTCTGGCTCCTCCCGCTTGGGTTGTGGACGCTCTGGCTCCTCCCGCTTGGGCTGTGGACGCTCTGGCTCCTCCCGCTTGGGCTGTGGACGCTCAGGCTCCTCCCGCTTGGGCTGTGGACGCTCAGGCTCCTCCCGCTTGGGCTGTGGACGCTCAGGCTCCTCCCGCTTGGGCTGTGGACTCTCAGGCTCCTCCCATTCAGGCATAGGACGTGGCAGCAAGGGCTCCTCTTCTTCATCCTGCATAGGGCATAGGGCCAACGTGTGCCCATATGCCCCACAGCCAGGGCACCACTCCCCCCATCCCAGTCTTTGGACCATTGCCTGAAGGGTCCTGTGGACGGAGCAGGGTATGGTGGTGTGGCTAGGTTGACCACAGTCGAAACACCACAGCCCTGCTTCCGCCTTTCTCCCTTTGCCCTCCTGTGCTCCTCTCCGCTGTTGCAGTTGTTGTTGGGGCGGTGGGAGCAGCAGTCTACCTCCCCCTGCTGGTGGTGTAGACTGAGGCGACCCCTGCTCCTCCCTCTCCTGATGGACAGGGCAGCGGGCCACGTAGTGCTCACCTCCGCAGATGGGGCATAGTTGGGGTAGCTGTCCGAGGGGTACCAGGGGCAGTTGGTGCTGGAATGCCCAGGCTCAGCGCAGCAGTAACACCCGGCTGCTGTTCCTCCGGCTGGTGTTGTGGCTGCTGCCTTCTGCCGTTCTTTTCCCATCTTTTAATATATATTTTTTTAATTTATTTTAAACAAACAGTACTCCTCCTGGCCTGAGTCTTGGAGGCGCTGTGATCCCGGTTCTGACACCACGTGTCACAAAGACGGCTGCAGTGGGTGACGTCAGACCAGAAACAGGAAATAAACGACAGAGAGAGGTGGAGTTTGGTGGAGCTGAGCGAATGGTTTCGCTCAGCATTTAATAAATGAACAGACAGCCAGAAAATAAACGGTTGTAACAAACACAAAAACACAGGACACGGCACTTGAGCCAAAATAAACAGACAAACAAAACGGACTAAACAGACAAACACGGTGAGCAGATTTAACTACTTAGCACTTTGACAATTATTACCTCGTCTCCTATCCCGTTCTCCACTCACCGAACACACCACCGAGTGAGTGAAAACATGCAGCTTTTTTGCAGTTGTACAGAGACTCGATTGCTAGTCAATCATTCAATTGGAATCTCGGTACAACTGCACGTGAATTAATTAAGTGTACTCCCGTGACCACACATTACATTTTAACCAGCACGTGAAGTGATTTGTGCCATCCTCGTGCCTAAATACAAATCTACATTTTTAAATACACGTGAAACACAGACCCGTTTATATCCCGTGTACCAATGACTATACACCAACATTTACACACAACACGTAACACAAAATACACACAGGGGCGGGCACTTTGCCACAAAGATACACTGTGGATCAGGAGTGAAAGATACACTGCGGATCAGGAGTGAAAGATACACTGCGGATCAGGAGTGCATGGAAAGATACACTGTGGATCAGGAGTGAAAGATACACTGCGGATCAGGAGTGCATGGAAAGATACACTGTGGATCAGGAGTGAAAGATACACTGTGGATCAGGAGTGAAAGATACACTGCGGATCAGGGGCACCGGAGCCGGGGGCAGGGGCCAAGCCCCTCACATTTTTTTTTTTTTATTATTTTATTTTTATAAATTTAGTCGTTGCCAATTATTTTTTATTATATTCTCTCCAATTTTGAAATGGCCAATTATTTTTAGGCTCAGCTCACCGCTACCACCCCTGCGCTGACTCGGGAGGGCGAAGATGAACACACACTGTCCTCCGAAGCGTGTGCCGTTAGCCGACCACTTTTTTTCACACTGCGGACTCACCATGCAGCCACCCAAGAGCTACAGCGTCAGAGGACAGCGCAGCTGTCAGGCAGCTCACAGGCAAGCCCGCAGGCACACCCGGCCAGACTACAGGGGTCGCTGGTGCGCGGTGAGCCGACGACACCCTGGCCGACCTAACCCTCCCTCCCCGGCGCTCAGCCAATTGAGCGCCGCCCCCTGGAAGCTCCCATCCTCGGTCGGCAAAGGAACAGCCTGGACTCGAACTCACGACGTCCAGACTATCGAGCGCATCCTGCACTCCACGTGGAGCGACTTTTACTGGATGCCCCCCCCCTCACTTTTTGACAAAAGAAACATGTGCACTGCAGGGAAAAAGGCCCTTGTACAGCGCACAGTGTTTAGTTGCAGTTTTAGAAAGGCTGCTGCGCCGTTGCCATGGAATAATTTCATTTTAGGCCAAACCTAATAAATAAATAGTATGTCAGAATCGCAGAGAATGAGTGCATTCCAAACACTTTTCATCTGCACTGACTCCAGTGATGACAGTGCTGGATAATGAGTGCATTCCAAACACTTTTCATCTGCGCTGACTCCAGTGATGACAGTGCTGGATAATGAGTGCATTCCAAACACTTTTCATCTGCGCTGACTCCAGTGATGACAGTGCTGGATAATGAGTGCATTCCAAACACTTTTCATCTGCGCTGACTCCAGTGATGACAGTGCTGGATAATGAGTGCATTCTTTTCATCTGCGCTGACTCCAGTGATAACAGCGCCGTCACAATCTCACTGACACTACATTATATTTCCCTTTCAGGTATCCGCTTCAATACAGCCAGTAACAGTAGGCTACTAATGCAGCCATCAACTAGCGGAATTGCTCCAGGATTGTGTATCTACAATAGCAGTGCAAAGACACATTTGGCTTTACGATCTGTTTCGTCTCAAAAGAAACGTGGAAACTGTTTATAGAAATGTTGCTTTTTGCCATTTTTCTATATAAACCGTTGCAATGAATGTGATTTGCAGCATATGCATCGTTAGTGGCCAGTCCGTTCATGAAGTCCCATGCAGCAGTGCCTCCCAGGGTGGACCAGGTAAGCAGAGAGGCAAATCCCAAAACATGAGGACTCAACAAACTGACAACTGGTGCGCTAAAGAATGACAAGCTTACCACATTCTCTAGAGCAGTGGTTTAAAACCTGCCGTACGTGTCTCAGTACTGGTGTGTGACAGGCTTGCACCTGGTACACACCGGCAGGTGTTCTTTATTACGATATGATTCCTCAACCACAACACCGCTCCCTCAATCACACCGTCGTAATGTATCTGTACCACTGAATCACAGAGAAATGAGATATGATTCCTCAACTACAATACTCCCTCAATCACACCATCGTAATGTATCTGTACCACTGAATCACAGAGAAATGAGATATGATTCCTCAACCACAATACTCCCTCAATCACACCATTGTAATGTACCTGTACCACTGAATCACAGAGAAATGAGATATGATTCCTCAACCACAATACTCCCTCAATCACACCATCGTAATGTATCTGTACCACTGAATCACAGAGAAATGAGATATGATTCCTCAACCACAATACTCCCTCAATCACACCATCGTAATGTATCTGTACCACTGAATCACAGAGAAATGAGATATGATTCCTCAACCACAATACTCCCTCAATCACACCATTGTAATGTACCTGTACCACTGAATCACAGAGAAATGAGATATGATTCCTCAACCACAATACTCCCTCAATCACACCATCGTAATGTATCTGTACCACTGAATCACAGAGAAATGAGATATGATTCCTCAACCACAATACTCCCTCAATCACACCATCGTAATGTATCTGTACCACTGAATCACAGAGAAATGAGATATGATTCCTCAACCACAATACTCCCTCAATCACACCATCGTAATGTATCTGTACCACTGAATCACAGAGAAATGAGATATGATTCCTCAACCACAATACTCCCTCAATCACACCATCGTAATGTATCTGTACCACTGAATCACAGAGAAATGAGATATGATTCCTCAACCACAATACGCCCTAAATCACACCATCATAATGTATCTGTACCACTGAATCACAGAGAAATGAGATATGATTCCTCAACCACAATACTCCCTCAATCACACCGTCGTAATGTATCTGTACCACTGAATCACAGAGAAATGAGATATGATTCCTCAACCACAATACTCCCTCAATCACACCATCGTAATGTATCTGTACCACTGAATCACAGAGAAATGAGATATGATTCCTCAACCACAATACTCCCTCAATCACACCATCGTAATGTATCTGTACCACTGAATCACAGAGAAATGAGATATGATTCCTCAACCACAATACTCCCTCAATCACACCATTGTAATGTACCTGTACCACTGAATCACAGAGAAATGAGATATGATTCCTCAACCACAATGCTCCCTCAATTACACCATCGTAATGTATCTGTACCACTGAATCACAGAGAAATGAGATATGATTCCTCAACCACAATACTCCCTCAATCACACCATCGTAATGTATCTGTACCACTGAATCACAGAGAAATGAGATATGATTCCTCAACCACAATACTCCCTCAATCACACCATCATAATGTATCTGTACCACTGAATCACAGAGAAATGAGATATGATTCCTCAACCACAATACTCCCTCAATCACACCATCGTAATGTATCTGTACCACTGAATCACAGAGAAATGAGATATGATTCCTCAACCACAATACTCCCTCAATCACACTGTCGTAATGTAACTGTACCACTGAATCACAGAGAAATGAGATATGATTCCTCAACCACAATACTCCCTCAATCACACCATCGTAATGTATCTGTACCACTGAATCACAGAGAAATGAGATATGATTCCTCAACCACAATACTCCCTCAATCACACCATCGTAATGTATCTGTACCACTGAATCACAGAGAAATGAGATATGATTCCTCAACCACAATACTCCTTCAATCACACCATCGTAATGTATCTGTACGAAGCATGTGTTAGTATTTATGAATGCGACATGACGTTGGTCTATGTATAAAAAAATAAAAAAAGCGCATATCATGTTTTAATAAACTGAAGTGCGAGAAGGACGGTAATAGTTTGATCGAATACAAATGCTTGTAAGTGCAGAGAGGTGTTAACACCAGCAGAATACGGGAACCCCAGTTTGCAACAGTTGTGATGGTGACCAAATGTGTGCGAGTACTGTTGTGTAAAAAATTAGCTTATAATGAACAGCTGCATTTAAGAAATGCAGAACAAGAACAGTGAAAAACTAAAATAAAAATGCACTTAAGGTTTGTGTGTTGCACACGTGCCATTAACAAAATACCCTGGAAACTTAAAATAAAGAAAGTAATTAACGAAGGGCTGTGATGCAGCAAAAAGGTCAATAATTAAACAAAAAAGGAAGTGAAAAGGTTACTGTTCCAAGCTGAAAAAGTTATCTTTTGCCAGTCAAATCATAGAGTGCCTCAATAGTTTTGTGTCAACGTGAACGATTTATTTTTTTCTGTTGCATCTTGCATCCCAGATTTAATAGATTTAGTTACATTGTTTACCGGTTCAGTGGTTAAAGAAAAGGGCTTGTACACATGAGATCCCTGGTTCAAATCCCGGCTCAGCCACTGACTCATTGTGTGACCCTGAGCAAGTCACTTAACCTCCTTGTACTCTGTCTTTCGGGTGACGTTGTTGTAAGTGACTCTGCAGCTGATGCACAGTTCACACACCCTAGTCTCTGTAAGTCGCCTTGGATAAACAAATAATTGAATTTAATCATTTAATTGAGCTGCAGATTCTCCAGTTAGATGATGAGCTGATATCTATCAGCCAAAGAAGCGGCACGGTCATTTAATACCTCGTTTCCATAGACAGTTAACTGGAGTGGAATTGGCCTGAATCCTCCCAGAACTCAAGTTGATGGATAACTTGAGGGTGAAAAAAGTGGTGTTTCCATGCTTTTCCCGAGTTACACAAGTTATCACGTGAAATACTACCATTTTCCCCAGAAATACTTGCGATTTAAATGTCAAGACATGAATTCACTGCAGACGGTATAATAATACTTCCACCAATCAGACGGGTGCATACAGGCTCGTAGCGATCCCGCCCTCTGGCAGGCTGGTATGCAGAACAGGTTAAAGAAGCGCTGGACGAGGGAAATAATGTGTCAGATATCAAAGTGGATATGAGAATGGGAGTGATGAAGCCAATTTGTTTGAAAACATTAAAAGTTGATCGGGCATTTCCATCAATGGAGGATACGGACAACATGCCCCACATGTCGACCTGTTCCTATCCAGACAAAACCGAACCAGGTAACTACAGACCAACAAGCCTGACTTCTATTATATGTAAACTTATGGAAACTATAATAAGATCCAAAATGGAAAATGACCTCACAAATGGTCACAAATGGAGATAGATAAAGGGGCATTCAGAACAGAAAATAGGAGGCACTTTTTTACACAGAGAATTGTAAGGGTCTGGAACCAACTCCCCAGTAATGTTGTTGAAGCTGACACCCTGGGATCCTTCAAGAAGCTGCTTGATGAGATTCTGGGATCAATAAGCTACTAACAACCAAATGAGCAAGATGGGCCGAATGGCCTCCTCTCGTTTGTAAACTTTCTTATGTTCTTATGTTCTTATGATTTAAAAAATGTAGAATTGATGATGCAATCAGAAACTGTGCCTGCTACTATAGTAGGACTGTTCTTTTTATGTTAACCATTTTAAACCAGGGTTTAATTGAGTAATATCCAAAAGTGTTTATGCCAGACTTGTTAGAAAGTCTGTAACAAAATGGTTGATTGTTATTGTCGATACCTTGTAGATACGAGTACTGAAGACACCCATCGTGCAGGTATCGCAAAGTCCAGAAACAAAACAAAACATTAAAATAAATTAGTTATGCACAGTATAAAACTAAGCTGATTTTACAAGTGCTTGCTAGTCTATTAACCAGTTTCAAATTATTTCTAAGCAAATTTAAGCATTTTGATTTTGGCTTTATATTTTAAGTTTTCGTACTGTCCTACAATTTCATGATACTGTGATCATTCCACTGTGTTATGTTGTGAACCATAGCTAAGTTGTAAAACTGAAAGATAGCAAATGCTTATCGTAAAAGTTTACTGGTTCTTAAAATTAAGGGCCATATAAGAACAATAAATACTGTAACTGATTAGAAGGCCTTCTTTGTTGTTCTCATATACATACCTTTTTTATAGTTTCCCCTGTTGGGAGATCAAGGCAGCAAATCTGCTGAATTTAATAATAGCCAAAATGTCCCATTATACAGTATGTTCCCGCCCTCTACAACATTTTATATTGACATTTAGTGATGTAATTTCCTCCCAGCCCCCGAATTCAGACTTTAGAATGCAGGCCAGCCCAAGAAGTGGGCTGGCCTGCAATCTGGGGTCTGTGGTTCATGGAAACATATTATAAGAGTACCGTTCCCATAATGTAAAACAGTATGTAGTGTGAGTTTTGTACTAAAGCAGGGTCAGCTGTTGCAGGGAAAAGAAAGCTTATTTCTCAAACTAACCATTTTAAGAAATGTGAAAGCAGAATGCACAGAACTACTTTGGACTGTAATTAGGAAGTGCACTGCTGAGAAAAGAAACATTTAGGGAATTAAAAATGAAATGTACTGCAGCTTACTAGACTGCAGTAAAAAAAAAACTGGTATTCAGTTCATTTAGCTCTCAGATTGTGCTAATGAAATATCTCAAATATATGACAATGTGCTTGCTGTGGTGTATTTAATATAGTAAATATAGCAGAACAAACTCACTGCAATTTAAACTTGTTGTTACTGAAGAATAAACAGTAACATGTAATCAGAAGAGCTGTCTGTGTTACATGCTGTCAGATCAGGATTTCACTAACACTGAGCAGGGGAGCTGACACATGCTATTCCCATATCACAACTGAATACAATTATAGGTGCGGTCACCAAGTCCATACACATGCTGCAAAGATTAACCATTCAGCAGAATGAGGCAACAGACAAGTGAGTACAGACACAACAAACCTGCTTGTAATGGGGCAGGTCTCAGTTTAAGATTGCACATAGTTACTGGTACCCCTGGTGGTCCTGCTGGATACACTGGTACTTCAGATGAATAGGTTGAAAACCACTGGTCTAGAGAGAGCAGTGCCACATCAGTGCAGGTAATATGCTAATACCTTCTATATTATATATTAAAACATATATTACAAAGGCATTGTATTTCACTGCTTTTCAAAAAGTAATTATTTTCTATAAAGTATATAGTACAAGCATAACACCAACAGAACATCAAAGTGGTCCAATGCACATTGGATTTTTCATGTTGTGATGACTTGTGGACCATGTTAAAGCACATCTTTCTACGGTATGCTATTATTCCAGATTGGGTTTGTAATGTGTTGGTTTCTATATGAACTCTAGATCTTTGAGTAATATGTGGATTGCACTGATTGAATGTTATGCTCTGGGGAAAAAAGACAGAAATAGGTTTAATATAAAAAGTTTACCAAAAAAAAAAGAAGCGTGTCGCTTCTTGGAAATTGGCTCCAAAACTCCAAGGAATAATCTGTTTTTTAGGACTGGTGTTTAACAGCTTCATTTTGTAATTTTGTTTTTTCTGTCCCTTTATCTTTTTATGTGTGGCATGATTGAGTGGTTCATTTTGCGACGTCTCAAATACTGTGGGGTTTTTATTACATTTTTCACTAGAGTTCTGGAGCTGCTCTCCTGTTCTGTGCTGCCATAGAGCTATGTAATGTAGGCTAGATCAGCCAAAGAGTCTTTATCTCAGTAAGCGCCAGCGCCATCTAGTGCACAGCGGTGTATTACTAACAAAGCAAAAGGAAAATTGATCCAAAGAGGAAGATCGCTAGATGGCGCTGGCTCTTCTATATGCTACAGGTTTCTACTGCAGGCGACTACAACTGAAGAGAAACTCCTAAACTCCGCTAAAAGCATCTTAAAACAGTCTTATCAGAAAATAATAAAAAAAAAAAACAGCATTTGAGTAATTGCAATCAGAAGCACTCGGATAGGCAAGGGGACAGTGAAATAAACAAAGGAGAAGCTCCTTGCTCATGCAGTGCAGTGAATAGGGGTTGAGCAGGACAGCATACTCTGTTAAGCAAAGGAATTCTTTTCTGACATGGGTTCTGTAATATACATCTCCCTATTGTATGCCAGATTCAGTTATGATGGGCTGATCTGGCGACTTTGATATTGAGCTGGTAGTAGGTGCTCAGTTGACTTTGATATTGAGCTGGTAGTAGGTGCTCAGTTGACTTTGATATTGAGCTGGTAGTAGGTGCTCAGTTGACTATGATATTGAGCTGGTAGTAGGTGCTCAGTTGACTATGATATTGAGCTGGTAATAGGTGCTCAGTTGACTTTGATATTGAGCTGGTAGTAGGTGCTCAGTTGACTTTGATATTGAGCTGGTATGCAGGTGGCAGAGCATTCTCTTGACTGGTAGTAGGTGCCTGACTAGCTGGTAAGGTGCTCAGTTGACTATGATATTGAGCTGGTAATAGGCTTGCTCATGATATTGAGCCTTTGATATTGAGCTGGTAGTAGGTGCTCAGTTGACTTTGATATTGAGCTGGTATGCAGGTGGCAGAGCATTCTCTTACAGAGCCTCTAAACTGTGGAATGGCTTGCCACCATCTGTGAGGGAGGCTCTCTCTGTTGCTGAAAACATACTTTTATGACAGAGCGTTCACAGTCCTGTAAATTATATTTATTTTTTACAATATAATTTACAGTTCTGTAAATGATATTTCTTTTTATCACTTGTTTTTACTGCTCTGTAATTATTAACTTATTTACTTACTGTGAGACAGCAGGGAGGGGGTTAATTCCTCCCTATAGAAAAACATGTGCGTAAGGCACATTTTGGTTTTGTTTTGTTAATTATTTGATTTGTGTTAATTGTTTTGTTTAATTGTTTTATTGTTTTATTGTTAATCATTACCTGCACCTGGCTGCTATTGGAAATTGGAGCCAGGTGCCCGGTATTAAAGGAGAGCAGTCAGTCTGCTCTGGGCAGCTGCTGAAGAGGGTAGAAGCCCGACTGTGCTGGTGTGTGGGTACAGCCGTAGTTTAAAAGAAAAAAAAAAAAGGTAGAGTGAGGTTTTTTTGTGTGTGTGCTGTTTGTTTTGTTACAGGTAAACAGCTTAGCTGTCCTGTCTTTAGTTTAGGTTCCTGTTTTGTTTAGTTAGTGCTCAAAGCGAGCTAGGTGTTTGTTTGTTTATTTTTGTTTTATGTGTTTTCATTAAAAATAGCGCAACCGTGCTTTAAAAATCCATTTGCGTGTGCTGGGTCAGTGTTTTAAAGGGGCAACGAACTGCAAAGAGGTATCTATCTTTTACATTACTTATTTATACTCATGTATTTCTTACTTGTTTGTTTGTTTAAGAATTTTCATTTCTGTATTTCTTCTTAAATATGTTTTTATTTTATTTTATTTTCTCTTGTTCAGAGCTTTGAGGCAAATTTTTGTGAAAGGCGCTATATAAAAATAAAGACTGATTGATTGATTGATTGACTGATATTGAACTGATAGTAGATGCTCAGTTGGTGGGTGCCTCAGTATTAATGAATGAATAAGGACCAGTCTAAGCAACCTGTTTTTATTTATTTATTGTTTGATTAGTGTTCATAAGATACATGTCTTTACATTCATTCACATAACATATACTTTGATGTGCTGTGAACAGCTTTCTCAAGCTTTCCTGTAAGCTGGTATGTGTTTGTCAACCCGCCGCACCTACTACTGCTAATATCTCACACCACAGGCAACATTTTCAGTCTTGTGGAAACGTAGCGGGCAAAATCTACTGCCATACTGGGACCATAGTGGGGCCATAAGACCTAATGCTTTGAGATGTTGCCTTCATACTCCGCTACATTCTGTGATTCTCTGAGTTAAGTTTGATTGTGTGTCGATTTGTACAAGAAAAATGAATCCTTTCCTGCCACTTGTATACAAAACTGTCAGTGTCTAAATCTCATATCTCAGATGCTATCAGAGGCATGTGCATGGTTATATAAATCCTACATCCTAAATTTGTTGGGGACCATGTCCTTCACCTAATATGGCTGCTGTATTGAGCTTTTGTGACTTTTTGAGATGGACATTGCTATATTCTTTTCTTGGTTAGCTTACATTACCGGTGTTGTCCAGAAAAGGAAAAAAAAAAGCTTCACTGATGCATTGTTTTAACCACTGACCATGTCAATTGTGTCTTTATAGTTGGCATACAGCTGTAGTCTATGATTCTCCCAATAAAGTTCAATTACAGGCGGTGTCCAATACACATTTCACACCATGTTGTTTTTACCTCTGGACATATCAATGCCTTCTTCACATTTCCTTTTTACTTCATTGTTTTGTTTCCAAATATTCAATATTCTAGTAAATCAAGACGCAAGAGTGGTTGACCAGTGGTAATGTTCCTAGAACTCCAGAAGCCGGTAGCTTGCTGACATCCACTCTCGAGTTCCTGGGTGTAAAAAAAGAGGAAGCTGGCTTGGTGGTGGGATTGGAGGACGCTCACTGAACCTTCAGATCTCCTGAGCTGTGGAGAATTGTTGCAGTGAGGAGAAAAAAAAATAGACATTGCAAACTGGGGAGAAAATCGGGGGTCAAATAATTGGGCACACTAAATAAAAAAAAATAAAAAATACAAATATTGAGGAGTGTACCCATATGGCAATGAATAAACAAAAGCAAAGAGCAAAGTATGTCTTTCCTGTTAATATGCATTGTATGGGTGCGGATTCAGAATAGCAAGATGGCAGTGTGTTGAGTTAATAGAGGAAAGAAAATGGAGTTGAAGCCTTGCTTAGAACTACTTTCTGCACTTCTTAACTGTTGTACTACTTGATTACCACTAGCAGTGGTTTAAGGAAGATATCAGAGGTGACAACAACAACAAAGCAGGGCTGATATGTAGCACAGAGGCTTCACTTTATAATTAGCGTTTCTGTTACAGAGCCCCGTTTTTGAAATATTGTGTACAGGTTCCACAAATAGACAGCAGCACATTAAGAATGAAATCATGCCAGCTTTGTAGAATTAGAGTGCTTCGAGTGAAGTGGGGGAGTGCTCAAAGGAAAATGAAACTTACAAAATGTTGTACACAGACTCCTGTTCACTCAGAGTCGAGTCAGAACACAGGGCTGGCTGAATGAAACAGACTCCTGTTCACTCAGAGTCGAGTCAGAACACAGGGCTGACTAAATGAAACAGACTCCTGTTCACTCAGAGTCGAGTCAGAACACAGGGCTGGCTGAATGAAACAGACTCCTGTTCACTCAGAGTCGAGTCAGAACACAGGGCTGACTAAATGAAACAGACTCCTGTTCACTCAGAGTCGAGTCAGAACACAGGGCTGACTAAATGAAACAGACTCCTGTTCACTCAGAGTCGAGTCAGAACACAGGGCTGAGTAAATGAAACAGACTCCTGTTCATTCAGAGTCGAGTCAGAACACAGGGCTGACTAAATGAAACAGACTCCTGTTCACTCAGAGTCAAGTCAGAACACAGGGCTGACTAAATGAAACAGACTCCTGTTCACTCAGAGTCGAGTCAGAACACAGGGCTGGCTGAATGAAAATGTTGTATAGAGACTCCTGTTCACTCAGAGCTCTTTACAACTTCAACAACACTTTCAAACTTTTAAGGCATGACTGGGGGACGACTGGGGCACGACTGCAGCATGACTGGGGCATGACTGGTGCATGACTGGAGCATGACTGGGGCATGACTGGGGCATGACTGGGGCACCACTGGGGCATGACAGGGGCACGACTGGGGCACCACTGGGGCATGACTGGGGCATGACTGGGGCACCACTGGGGCACCACTGGTTTATGACTGGGGCACGACTGGAGCATGACTGGGGCACGACTGGGGCACCACTGGGGCATGACTGGGGCACGACTGGGGCATGACTGGAGCATGACTGGTGCTCCACTGGGGTATGACTGGGGCATGACTGGGGCATGACTGGGGCACGACTGGGGCATGACTGGAGCATGACTGGTGCACCACTGGGGTATGACTGGGGCATGACTGGGGCACCACTGGGGTATGACTGGGGCACGACTGGGGCATGACTGGGGCATGACTGGGGCACCACCGGGGCATGACTGGGGCATGACTGGGGCACCACCGGGGCATGACTGGGGCACCACCGGGTCATGACTGGGGCACCACCGGGGCATGACTGGGGCATATGGAATGAGCAGCTCTGAAATATAGGCTGGAGCAAGTCCATGAAAGGCCTTGTAGTTCTTAAGTGCAGATGGACTTCTGAGTAGAAAGAAGGAGACACTTCACACTGAAAGTGGTGAGGGTCAGAATGGCTTCCCTAGTCATGTTGTTCAGGCTTTGATTTGTAGCTGTTTCGTCACAGGGTTTGGTTTTTGCTTTTTTTGCATCTTTGGTTCATTTTACACTTTTGTTATTGTTGCCTGTGAGCAGCACTGTTGGTACAGTTGGTACAGTGGCACAGTCATTGTATAAATAAACCCTGGACACCTACAAGGCGTTTCACTGTCACTTCCTAAGTCTCTTCCGCTCTGTCAGCTGATACCCACAAGCCCTTTTTCACAACCTGATTAAGGCATGCTTGTGAACTGCAGTGCAAAGGGGTTCCTCGTTGCTCTTAACATTGCTTCTAGATGAAAGTGATCCTGTGTGTTGTGTCTGGAAGTCTGTGATGAGGCTGGCCAGTGAAGCAGTGCATTATGTTGGAGGCCTTTGCCCTGCAGTGCAAATCGGATCAGCACACAGCACAGTGGATCTGCCTTCTATTACACAAGAGACAAGTACAGGGCATGGACAAAACTGTGGCTGTAGCACACACTTGCATGGAAATGGCCCTCCCTCTATTCGGTTTCCTTTTCACTGGTATGAGGGGGTGTCAGTTCCGTGCTCTGCACCACTGCATGGAATATCAGAATCCATTCAAATAGAACTTAACCTTTAACTAAACATGTAGTCAAACATTTTTAACCCTACAGATCCCTACAGCAATGTAGTAGCAATTATACATAAAGTATACTGTATGTTCTGAACCAGTGATGTTGTTTAAGTTGATGAAATGGTGAATTAAAAAGCAGAATCTCTAATTATCCTTAATGATCTTATAGAGGAGGCTGTCACACAAGCATACATTGTTTCATATTGTAATCATATTATGTGATGATACTTGGTATTAAGGTTGCCATATGGTGTCTGCTTTCAGTTTTTCCAAATCAAATTTTCAACCCTAAATATCTGGTCATGTTTCATATGGTGTGCTGACATCACCATCACTGACACCCCCTATTTTATCATTTGAGAAACATAGCTAAGCTTAGACCTATTATTTCTGTATCTGATGCCGTGATGCATGTTTCATCAAGAATTGACTGTTGTAATGCACTTTTCTCTGGTATCCCAAAACGGGTGGTTTCTCGCTTACAGCTTGTTCAGAAAACAGCAGCTAGAATTCTGACTAAAACCAGGAAAAGTGAACACATTACCCCTGTTTAGGCCTATTTGCACGGGCTCCCTGTGGGGTATAGAATTGATTTTAAGATTTTGTTGTTAACTTACAAGGCCCTGAATGGATTAGCACCTAGTTATTTGCAGGAGTTACTGACCCCGTATCTTCCAAACCGCACTCTGAGATCACAGGATGCGGGGCTGCTGGTTATTCCTAGGGTCAACAAAATCACCACAGGAGGAAGGGCTTTTTCTTGTAGAGCTCCTAAATTGTGGAATGCTCTGCCTGCGTCTGTCAGGGAACCTGGGACCATTACAGTTTCAAGTCAAGACTAAAAACACACTTTTATAAAATTGCTTTCTTGTCTAAGTGGGTCTTAATGTAACTTTTATATTGCATTATTATTATTATTATTATTATTATTATTATTATTATGGATGGATGTGTGTATGTGTCACGTGGATCGAATCCTGTCTCGATGTGTTGATAAAATAGTAATGGGGTGAGGTGTTCTTTTACTTTGCGTTGTGTATTTTAATTAAATATAAATGAAGGTAGAAGAGGCAAAGTGATGCAGAATTCCAGATTATTATTATTTATTTATTTCTTAGCAGACGCCCTTATCCAGGGTGACTTACAGTCGTAAACAAATACATTTCAAGAATCACAGTACAAGTAATAATACAATTAAGAGCAAGATAAATACAATGACTTTGGTTCAAGCAAGTACAAGTGTGACAAAATACGATTCAATAATACAGCAGATAACAGTGTCAGTGATAGTTACATCAGGATATAATTAAATACAAAATACTACAGATTAAACACTTGGCAGATTACAGTACTCTGAAGTACAGGATTAAATGCAGTAAAATAGGGGGTAGATGAGAGCAATTAAAGCGCATTTAAGGAAGGGTGATAAGTGTCCCAGGGGGAAAACAGAGGAGTTCTACAGGTGCTTTCTGAAGAGGTGAGTCTTGAGGAGGCGCCGGAATGTGGTCAGGGACTGGGCAGTTCTGACATCTGTAGGAAGGTCATTCCACCACTGCGGGGTGAGGGTGGAGAAGGAGCGGGCTCTGGAGGCAGGGGAGAGTAGAGGAGGTAGAGCCAGTCTTCTAGTGCAGGCGGAGCGGAGAGGTGGAGTGGGGGTGTAGGGAGAGATGAGGGTCTGGAGGTAGCTGGGTGCAATCTGGTCAAGGCATCTGTAGGCTAGTACAAGAGTCTTGAACTGGATGCGAGCGGTGATCGGGAGCCAGTGGAGTGAGCGGAGTAGTGGAGTTGCATGGGAGAAGCGAGGCAGAGAGAACACCAGGTGAGCAGCGGAGTTCTGGATGAGCTGGAGCGGACGGGTGGTGGACGCAGGGAGACCAGCCAGGAGGGAGTTGCAGTAGTCTAGGCGGGAGAGTACCAAGGCCTGGACCAGGAGCTGGGTGGCGTAGTTGGTGAGGAAGGGTCGGATTCTTCTGATGTTGCTCAGGAAGAATCGGCAAGTGCGTGCCAGAGTGGAGATGTCCTGGGAATAAGAGAGGCAGGGGTCCAGGGTGACTCCGAGGTTCTTAGCGGAGGAAGAGGGAGAGAGTGTGGTAGATTCCAGAGGAACAGAGATAGAGAGATCAGAGGGTTAGGAGGAGGAGGATGGAAAGAAAAGGAGGTCAGATTTAGAGAGGTTGAGTTTGAGGTGATGCGAGTGCATCCAGGAGGAAATAGCAGACAGACAGGTAGAGCTACGGGAGGGGATGGTGGAGTCAGAGGTGGGGAAGGAGAGGAAAATCTGAGCATCATCAGCATAGAAATGGTATGAGAAACCATAGGATGCGATGAGGGGGCCCAGGGAGCGGGTGTAGAGAGAGAACAGGAGAGGACTCGAGAGGGCGAGGTGTGGCAGTTGCGCCACGCCAAGTTACCTGGTAAGTGCGGTTGGAGAGATAGGAGGAGAACCAGGCCAGAGCAGCGCCAGAGATTCCCAGGAGAGTGAGAGAATAGTAGAATAGTGATCGACAGTGTCAAAGGCAGCAGAGAGGTCGAGGAGAATTAGGACAGAGAGGAGAGAGAGGCAGCTCGGGCAGAGTTTAGTGAGTTGGTGACAGACACGAGGGTGGTTTCAGTGGAGTGAGCAGAGTGGAAGCCAGATTGGAGAGGGTCGAGCAGAGAGTGGTTGGACAGGAAAGCAGAGAGCTGGCGGTGTACAGTCCGCTCTAGGGTTTTGGAGAGGAAGGGTAGGAGGGAGACAGGACGGTAGCTCTGGAGGGAGGTGGGGTCGAGGGTAGGTATTTTGAGGAGGGGAGTGATAGAGGCTTTTATCAGAGGGAAAGAGACCAGAAAGGAGAGGTGTTGAGAAGGGAGGAGATGAAGGGAAGTAGAGCAGGAGCAGCAGCTTGAAAGAGGTGAGTGGGGAGGGGGTCCAGGGCACACATGGTGGGTTTGTGACCCTGGAGCAGGGAGGAGAGGTCAGAGTCTGAGAGGGGCGAGAAGGTGGAGGAGGGTGAGTTAGTAGGGGATGCAGTGGGTGTAGGGGTTGGAGCAGGAGGGGTGCGGGGAGGAGAGGTGTTAAAGAGTTTGCGGATATCTGAGATTTTAGAAGAGAAGAAGGAGGCAAAGTCATCAGAGGAGATAGAGGAAGGAGGAGGAGGGGGGGTTAGGAGGGAGGAGAAGGTAGAGAATAGTTTACGTGGGTTGTTAGTGGAGGCTTGGATTACAGATTGGAAATAAGTACATTTAGCAGAGGAGAGAGTAGAGGAGAAGGAGGAGAGGAGAGTGCGGTAAAGGTCTAGGGCAGCAGGGAGTTTGGTTCTCTTCCATTTCTTTTCAGCAGTTCACAGTGTGATTCTTGCGGAGCGCAGAGGAGAGCCAGGGTTGGGGAGGGGAGGGACAGCAGGTCGGGAGGTAAGGGGACAGAGGGAGTAGAGGGAGGAGGTGAGGGAGGAGAAGAGGGTGGAGGTAGCAGAGTCTACGGAGAGTTGTGAGAAGGAGTCGATAAGAGGGAGGTGAGAGAGAGCAGTGGAGGCAAGGACAGAGGTGGAGAGAGAGCGGATGTTACGGCGAGAGGTGACAGTGGGGGTAGGAGGAGCAGGGAGAGAGAGGAGAGACAGAGAAAAAGAGATGAAATAGTGATCAGAGAGGTCCAGGGGGGTGACAGAGAGGGTGGAGGGGCAGCAGGCCCTGGAGAAGGTGAGGTCCAGTTGATGGCCAGCTTTGTGGGTAGGAGGGGATGGAGAGAGACAGAAGTTGAAGGAGTGAAGGAGAGGGAGGAATCCGGCAGAGTGGCTGGGGTTGGAGAGATGGATATTGAAGTCACCTAACAGGACAGTTGGGGTAGACAGAGAGGGGAGGGAGGAGAGTAGATAGTCGAGTTCATCTAGAAAGTGAGCGAGAGGCCCAGGGGGACGGTACAGTACAATTAGCAGGAGTTGACAGGGAGAGGTTAGTTGGACTGCATGAAATTCAAAGGTATTAACAGAGAGTGAGGAGAGGTCAGAAGGGACAGAAAAGAGTAAGGAGGGAGAGAGGATAAGACCAGTCCCACCTCCCCGTCCAGTGAGACGCAGGGTATGGGACAGGACGTAGAAAGAGGACAGGGAAGCAGGAGTTACAGTGTTATCAGGGGACAGCCAGGTTTCAGTGAGATGTTGTATTTATCCTCAATTCCAAAGTTGGGAGACTGAGACCGTTAAACTAGTTTCCCAACTAGAGGGGGGGAAAGAAAAGAGAATAATTTCCTCAATGAACAAGTTACAGCGAGGTTCCTCACTGTTGAATGCACAACCACATAGAAAAATATCACAGATGATTATTTTTTAAAACAAAAGGAAAACCTAGGTTTCATTAACTTGTGCTTAACTATATCCCAGGGCTCCCGATCTAGTGCAGTGGAACGGTCTCAGTCACTTGGTTTCATTAACTTGTGCTTAACTATATCCCAGGGCTCCCGATCCAGTGCAGTGGAACGGTCTCAGTCACTTGCGATCCAGTGCAGTGGAACGGTCTCAGTCACTTGGTTTTCACGCGCACAGCTGCCACATCCCCTTTTCGTATCAGTTCAGAAATCTAGCGAAAACATTATTAACCCTGTCACATTTGTCAGTATATTTATCTATGTATGCATGTGTGTGTATATGTGTATGTATATATATATATATTTGTATTATACTGTTTGAATATGCTATTTAAATGGTATGATGTGGTAGATATTTTACAAATGTATTGTGGTTAGATTTTTCTATTATGTACTGTACAGTGCTTTGAGATACTACTGTATAAGAACGCTATAAAAATGAAAAAAAAATATATATATATACAGAATACAAGATCTATCCAAGACATAGAACATGCAATTCACTAAAGCTAAATCAGCAACAAATACAAAACGGATACCTGTAATGAAGTCGAGTGTATTTGTGCTGTGTCAGGCCTGCAAGTGAAGCGAGTCTGATCAGTCATGCAAAGAGTGCAAGAGAAAGTCATTCTGTGCTCTGTGTATCCCTAGGTCAAGTATTCTGTGGGTATTCAGTGAGATATGAGAGACACAGAGGTTGGATGTTGAAACTCCTGCGGGCTCTCCACACAGTCCCACGGGCTCTCCACACAGTCCCACGGGCTCTCCACACAGTCCTGCAGGCTCTCCACACAGTTCTGCGGGCTCTCCACACAGTCCCGCGGGCTCTCCACACAGTCCCACGGGCTCTCCACACAGTCCCACGGGCTCTCCACACAGTCCTGCAGGCTCTCCACACAGTTCTGCGGGCTCTCCACACAGTCCCGCGGGCTCTCCGCACAGTCCTGCGGGCTCTCCGCACAGTCCTGCGGGCTCGCCGCTCAGTCCCGCGGGCTCTCTGCACAGTCCCGCGGGCTCTCCACACAGTCCCGCGGGCTCTCCGCACAGTCCTGCCAGCTCTCCGCACAGTCCCGCGGGCTCTCCACACAGTCCTGCAGGCTCACCACACAGTCCTGCAGGCTCTCCGCACAGTCCTGCGGGCTCTCCACACAGTCCTGCGGGCTCTCCACACAGTCCTGCGGGTTCTCCACACAGTCCTGCGGGCTCTCCACACAGTCCTGCGGGCTCTCCACACAGTCCTGCGGGCTCTCCACACAGTCCTGCGGGCTCTCCACACAGTCCCGCGGGCTCTCCACACAGTCCCGCGGGCTCTCCACACAGTCCTGCGGGCTCTCCACACAGTCCCGCGGGCTCTCCACACAGTCCCGCGGGCTCTCCACACAGTCCTGCGGGCTCTCCACACAGTCCCACGGCCTATCCATACAGTCCCGCTGGCTGTCCACACAGCTAGGGTTCAATTAACACCTGGCCACATGCTCCACATCAAGTTTCAATTAGGCAGGGAGGTGCCAGATTCCACCTACTTCTTTTATCTATATATATGCTCTGAGGGGGAGCATATATATAGCATATCTCAGGGGAGACATTTAAGGAGGACACAGAGATGTTTTGGACTCCTGTAAGTGGATTGTTCATGCACTGGGCTTACAATATATCCAGACAACTTTAAATAATCAAGAAAATAACATAGACTCATTTAATTTGCAGTTTTAACGAACCAGAGCAGTATTAGTACTCCTTCGGTTTATTAAATGCTTAATAATGGATCGAGTGGTTACAGACCACTTTGGATCCCAGCTAATAGGCAGTCTGGGTGATCTAGTGCCTTTAACAGCATGTATGCTTCAATACAAATATGGTTATCACATGTTTTTTCCCTTTTTTTCATGCATGCAATTTAGTGCCCACCGCTAAATCCTAAAACATCCAATATATCGCTCTCTAAAGCTAAAATATAATTCCTATACCTTACAGCAAATGCTTCAATATAAATAAGATATAATTTCAAAATGGTACTTACCTTCCACTATATGGAAGTGTAGTTGTAGAATATAATGTAAAAACAAGAGATGTCTTCAAAAGCAGATCTCTGAAACAGCAACCAGATTTTTCAGAGATCTTTAGAGCATGGACCATGTCAGCTTGTAGTTAGCAAGTCGAATGATGCTTGACTGAAGTCTTGCCTTGACTTTTATAGAGCATTTTCTCCACTTCATACGTCAGAAGACCCAATTAAATCAAATTATTTGGTTTGTTTTACAACCCTTATCTTTTAAGTGAATAATATATTTAAAAAGTGCCGGTAACTCTTTTAAAATTAATTGGATATGATCTCATGTCCTCCCCTTCCTCATTTCCAAAATATGTGAGGTGAACTTTTGAACTGATGTTATTTTTTCTCGATACCATGGAGTTCCTTACTACTAAACAGAATACAAGTGAACATAATACAAGTGTATATAGAGAGAATATATACAGAGAGATGTGAAAGAAGTAACCCATGACAGGGTGTGCAGTAAGACAATTCTTACCGCACGCCCTGGGTGCGTTGTGAGGCACGAGGCCGCAGGCCGAGTCCTTCAACCACCCAGGAAGTGCGGTAAGAACTGTCTACCACACACCCTGGAGGGGGTTATTTCTCTTACAAAGGCTACATTTTTTTTTTAAAATAATTACACAAACTAGTCTTTTTAAGGAAAAAATTAGAAATGTATTATGTATCCTTCCACTGAGAAAAAGTCCCTGAATACATAGATTTTGTACTTTTTTATTTGCCATAAACATTACATTGAACATTCCCATTTGCAGTAAAATTTTCTAGATAAAATGGCATTTGGGAATTGAAAGCAGACTGATTCCCCACATCTGAGGGAGGGTTCACAGAACAGCCAAACACTGCACTGGCACTTGTCATTGAGATTGAGAGAAGAGCTTGCGAGTGCGGTTTTTTTGTTTTGTTTTTGTTTAGGAAATGAGCCTACTCTGGTTCTGTGGTTTTCAAGAGAAGCTGACCAATAATTTCTGAGGCTGTTTTCACACCAATGCCGGTAACTGGCATAATTTCCCTAGATTGTAAACCAGCATTAGATGATATGTGGACTAAACGACTTCCGTGTCAGTTTGCGCAGTGCCGCAGTCCTTCCCGTCCGCGGCGAGCACAATAGAATTCTATGCCAAACCCGACCTTGTTTAAATGCCCAACGGTTGTGTCAGCAGAGAGCAGGAGAGATTTTAATTTTGTTTTAAATATGTTTATATGTTTCTGAAATTGGAGGGTATTGGTGAGTCTGTTGTGTCTAATTTAAACATTGCATACTCGCTAGTCAGTTTTATAAGGCGATATTTAATTTAATAAGTAGATATTGTATATTTAATAATAGAATATATATATATATATATATATATAAGTGAACAGAAGAAAAATCTAAATCAAATCCATATTTGGTGTGACCACGATTTGCCTTCAAAACAGCATCAATTCTTCTAGGTACACTTGCACAAAGTCAGGGATTTTGTAGGCATATAGTCAGGTGTATGATTAAACAATTGTACCAAACAGGTGCTAATGATCATCAATTAAATATGTAGGTTGAAACACAATAATTAACTGAAACAGAAACAGCTGTGTAGGGGGAATAAAACTGGGTGAGGAACAGCCAAACTCAGCTAACAAGGTGAGGTTGCTGAAGAGAGTTTACTGTCAAAAGTCATACACAATGGCAAGACTGAGCACAGCAACAAGACACAAGGTAGTTATACTGCATCAGCAAGGTCTCTCCCAGGCAGAAATTTCAAGGCAGACAGGGGTTTCCAGATGTGCTGTCCAAGCTCTTTTGAAGAAGCACAAAGAAACGGGCAACGTTGAGGACCGTAGACGCAGTGGTCGGCCAAGGAAACTTACTGCAGCAGATGAAAGACACATCATGCTTACTTCCCTTCGCAATCGGAAGATGTCCAGCAGTGCCATCAGCTCAGAATTGGCAGAAAACAGTGGGACCCTGGTACACCCATCTACTGTCCGGAGAAGTCTGGTCAGAAGTGGCCTTCATGGAAGACTTATGCCAAAAGCCATACCTCCGACGTGGAAACAAGGCCAAGCGACTCAACTATGCACGAAAACACAGGAACTGGGGTGCAGAAAAATGGCAGCAGGTGCTCTGGACTGATGAGTCAAAATTTGAAATATTTGGTTGTAGCAGAAGGCAGTTTGTTCGCCAAAGGGCTGAGAGCATTACACGAATGAGTGTCTGCAGGCAACAGTGAAGCATGGTGGAGGTTCCTTGCAAGTTTGGGGCTGCATTTCTGCAAATGGAGTTGGGGATTTGGTCAGAATTAATGGTCTCCTCAATGCTGAGAAGTACAGGCAGATACTTATCCATCATGCAATACCATCAGGGAGGCATCTGATTGGCCCCAAATTTATTCTGCAGCATGACAACGACCCCAAACATACAGCGAAAGTCATTAAGAACTATCTTCAGCGTAAAGAAGAACAAGGAGTCCTGGAAGTGATGGTATGGCCCCCCACAGAGCCCTGATCTCAACATCATCGAGTCTGTCTGGGATTACATGAAGAGAGAAGCAACTGAGGCTGCCTAAATCCACAGAAGAGCTGTGGTTAGTTCTCCAAGATGTTTGGGCCAACCTACCTGCCGAGTTCCTTCAAAAACTGTGTGCAAGTGTACCTAGAAGAATTGATGCTTGATGCTGTTTTGAAGGCAAAGGGTGGTCACACCAAATATGGATTTGATTTAGATTTTTCTTCTGTTCACTCACTTTGCATTTAGTTAATTGATAAATATAATCTATTAACATGTCTATTTTTGAAAGCATTCTTACTTTACAGCATTTTTTCACACCTGCCTAAAACTTTTGCACAGTATTGTGTATATATATATATATATATATATATATATATATATATATATATATATATATATATATATATATATATATATATATATATTACATGCTGAGTGAGAGTTGCGTGGTGATTTCTCAGATGGCTTTTGAATAAAGTGTTACTGCGACTGCTTACCTCAGAGTTAGTTTTCTTTGTTCTGTTCCCTGACTAAATACCACAGTATATTTGCCAATTTTTCTGTAATTCTTAGTGACAGAGATGAAAAAAGATATTGTTAAGTGGTTTAGTTATGAACATCAAATCAAATATTTGCATAGCAGAAACACCATATTTAAATGGAAAACAAAACATCAAATATTTTGCATCTCCTCCACAGATAATGTCCACGAATCATTATTTTGTATGCGATGTGCCTGTGTTACTGCACGTTGTACTATGTGCAGTAGCATTTGCTTGTTGATCAGCATTATAAAAGCACTCAGTACAGTGTCAATGTTGCGTCTGGCGTGCGGTGCTGGACCTGGTGTTTCAGTCACTATGTTTCCAGAAGTGCGTCTTCCTTCTAGGTCAGTGGTTCTTAACCTGGGGTGCACGCACCCCCTGGGGGTGCGAGATGCCCTTTCTGGGGGTGCGAGACATGCCAGATGTTTTTAGAAGGTAAATCATCGAAAACACAAATGAAGCACAGGCACGTAAGTACAACTACTTTGTTTCATCAAACCTATGTATTTATTAACATTATACATTTAACGATTACTGTAATATACAAACAAATAATTTATTTTCAAGTTTTTAAGCTAATTGTAGTGAAATTATACAGTGTAGCGCCACGTTGCGGGGTATTATACAGTGTAGTGCCACGTTGCGGGGTATTATACAGTGTAGTGCCACGTTGCGGGGTATTATACAGTGTAGCGCCACGTTGCGGGGTATTATACAGTGTAGTGCCACGTTGCGGGTATTATACAGTGTAGTGCCACGTTGCGGGTATTATACAGTGTAGTGCCACGTTGCGGGGTATTATACAGTGTAGTGCCACGTTGCGGGGTATTATACAGTGTAGTGCCACGTTGCGGGGTATTATACAGTGTAGTGCCACGTTGCGGGGTATTATACAGTGTAGTGCCACGTTGCGGGGTATTATACAGTGTAGCGCCACGTTGCGGGGTATTATACAGTGTAGTGCCACGTTGCGGGGTATTATACAGTGTAGCGCCACGTTGCGGGGTATTATACAGTGTAGCGCCACGTTGCGGGGTATTATACAGTGTAGCGCCACGTTGCGGGGTATTATACAGTGTAGTGCCACGTTGCGGGGTATTATACAGTGTAGCGCCACGTTGCGGGGTATTATACAGTGTAGTGCCACGTTGCGGGGTATTATACAGTGTAGCGCCACGTTGCGGGGTATTTCGTGATGCATATGATGTGGCAGCACCGCGGCTTTGCTTGAATTCAGTTCGCCGCTAACTGTTAGCGCGTCAGTTACAGTTTACTTCCACAGCAAAACTCCAACATCTCTGGGTAGTACTTGTGTATTTTTGTGTGCCTACTGTACTATTATTTGTGGTGAGTAATAACATAAGACTATTTTACATATATTTAACATGCATTTAAAAGTGTATAGGCCCCCCCAACAGCAGAAGAGTCACTGAGCCGGTAAACGTAAAAAAAGTGTGTCATTTTTCATGTCTTCTTAATTGTACTGCGAAATTAAAATAAATATATAATTCTATCTCTTTCATTCTATAGTTATGATATATCTTAGGTTTAAATAACTGACCTAATTCAACGATTTTTGATAAGGGGTGCAAGAACGTATTTTGAGAACCAAAGGGGTGCAGGCTGCAGTTTAGGTTAAGAACCACTGTTCTAGGTAAACATGTTTATAATGATCAATTTCTCAAACACCGTCAGTATATCTAATACATATTGTGACAAAGTGGGGGTGCCTTGCCACAATTCGGGACCTTTTCACCTTCTTAAATTACCTACCCAGACACCGAAACTGGATAATAAAGCACTTTCATGCACTTTTAATAATACAAACAAAACAAAACAAAAACCTAACTCCTCAAAGGAGTACTAACTAAACAGAGTAACTCCTTGACTACCTCACAGGAAGGCTAAGTCGTTTACCTGTAATACAAAACCATTTTATACAAACCACACAGGTTTAAAGTTCGTTCTCTCTCTCTCTCTCTCTCTCTCTCTCTCTCTCTCTCTCTCTCTCTCTCTCTCTCTCTCTCTCTCTCTCTCTCTCTCTCTCTCTCTCTCTCTCTCTCTCTCTCTCTCTCTCAGAGCACCTCATCTGCCACCTTCTCCTCAGCAGCCCAGAACAGACTGGCTGCTCTCTCTAAATACCCTGCACCTGGCTCTGATTTACAATGATCACCAGGTGCAGGGGATAATTAAATAATAAAACAATTAACAAATATAATTAAACAAAACCCACTGTGCATTTGCACATGTTTTTATGCTAACCCCCTCCCTGCTCTGTTACAATATATTTAGGAAAAGTCACAAACGGGCATGTGCATTACATTCCGGAACTCAGTCATTTAAATTTGAAAACCCAAAACAGTCACATTGACTGGCTTGGCACTTGTAGTGTTAACATAATAATATTGGATAAAGGCTGTTAGAAGGTTCATGGCAAACTTCTAAGTCTGTAGTTGTAGATCCAGTTATTTTCACTTAAATCCAAGCTATAGAAATCATAGTTAAATGTAACAGTCTCATGTTAGCTTTTTAATTCTTAAACTAAGCTTGACCTCTCTCTATTTCTAACCAAACCCTGTTCAAGCAGGTTTCATGAATATAGAATAATACAATATTCTCATAAACTAATACAGAGTACATTATAACATTTTTTTTTTCTGAACAGTGTTTAGTTTTAACAATTTGTTAAGTATTTCAGCTGGCTTTATATTCTTTAAAATGTATTCTTTAAAATATCAGTATTTTGTTAAACCTGTTTATTTTGGCCAGAGTGCCTCTTTACTTGTTACTTTGTTCCTGTGTTTGTATTTTTATTTTATTTTGTTTATTAAAGTGCACAGTGGCGCTTCATACTGCAGTTTCCTGGTCTCTTCCGGCTGCTAACTTGTCACAACACATTGTAAAATAAATGTAAAGCCTCTGACAGAAAGATGGAAGAGTTTTATTAAGGGTATGACTTGCCAGTGTTCTCCCTGCACTCCATGTCAGAGTGCTTCACCGGCTGTGTCTATACCAGGTGTGTCTGGATGTAGCCTAACTGAAGATGCGCTCTTTCTCTATAAGGAGTCTGATTAGCCAATCAGCAGTGAATCACAAAACAGCAAGTGGAGCACTCTGCTTCATTGATGGAGTCGAGGGGAAACATGGCTTTTATTCCAAAGTGAATTACAGGGCAGGCATATCACTGCTGTATCTGGATACCGAAATATATTTACTTTGTCAATGTTTTTAAAGACATACAATAATGTGAAATTAGAAAAATCGAAATGTTTAAATGTGGTGTGTACAAACATAAATCAGTGCTTCAAAGCCAACTATTACACATGTGGGCACCGGGGACACTTTCCTTGCCTATGTCTCAGTTAAGATTGCTGTAGTGTAAAAACTAACCCTAATTTCTCTTGTTTTACCTAGTTAACCTGATGTTATCTTAATATAGTTTTTTTTGCAACGATTTTAAACTGTATTTTTAAAAAAAAGGTTTGTACATGAACACATCTTTTTTTAAAATAGAGTTTTAAATTAAGTGCAAAGAAACTATGTTAAGATAAGGTTAAGTTTGCAACATCAACCCATTGCTGGTATAAAGCAGTGATGAAGTGCATTGGGTATTGTATTATATTTGTTGAACAGGGTTAACAGCTGGACAAACGTGTTTTTCTGTTGTTTCATGCATCAGGCTGTACTTATCAGTCTACTCACATTGTCAATAGCAACCCATATAAATGAGCCGTTCTTCCAGGAGGCATCACTCCTCATGTTGGATAACGTCTTCATTACCATGCAGTGTGGCAGATTGGACTGCAGCCCATTGTTTATTTAGGAACGACAGCACAAAGGGACTCTTCATTTGACTTGCTGTTTTTTAGAGGTAAGGGACTGCTTGGTAATGACTCAAGGCTGAACAGCATGTGAAGTTCAAGCTGACTTGCACAATATTTCTGCATTTCAGAATCACACCAGGCTGTAGTTATGTGATGGAAAGCTGAGTGGCAATGGCTATAGTTTGAGTTTCCTCTCAATCCTGACCTAAACCCGGACTGCCATTCACCCCTGTGTCTTTCTCAAGAAAGCTGTCATATTAGAACTATTCATGTCACCATGATGTTTAGAAACACAGATGAAGATAATCATGTGTGACTTATTGCTTATTTGCTCTTCACAGAAAAGCAAAACTGTACAACCATCAATTTAAAAAACATCAAAAATGGATTGAGCAAAATTGAAAAAATAAATGCTTTCAGTGTTACCTGGTGAACACTGATTGGTTCGCATGGTAGTAATTACTAATCCATGTTTGCTGTTTCTGTCTCTTTCTGAACTGTTACATCAAAGTCATTTTATGGCATCATAGGAATCCACTCAAAAGTATTATTTGCTGTGAAAATGACTATAACATCCTGCAAATGCAGTGCCATCACAGCATACACATATGTCTCTAGTATGAAGACCACTAACTCAATTGCACTGCTAGTTACTGGACTTCTAATGTTATGAACAAGCCTCCCATGTGAGACTCCATGTCTCCTCTTCACAAACTCTCATGAAAGCTCCTGCTTCTCACAGCGGTGCACAGTAAGACAGGGACCAGCCCTTCACTATTATGAACAAGCCTCCCGTGTGAGACTCCATGTCTCCTCTTCACAAACTCTCATGAGAGCTCCTGCTTCTCACAGTGGTGCACAGTAAGACAGGGACCAGCCCTTCACTATTGTTTCAGTACCTTTATAATGCTCTTTCTCCTGAAGCTGGCTCATTTATTAGCTGTAGTAGTGGTAGGTAGATGCAGTGACTAAAATACCCATCATTATTATCTCCATGATCTAAGTACCACTGCTCTTAGCTGTCTGGGGTGATTTATTTTCTCACTGCATAAATAATACCACTATAGAGAGAACAGATCTGCAGGTTTTGAGGGTGGCATAAATAAGATAATTCATTAATATCATTAAAAATGACCCCACTATCAATTTTACTTCACAATCTGGTAGAATGTTAAATTGAGGTAAGCTCATGAAGCATTCAGTTTAAAAAAAACCTTATAAAAGTGTATCATTGTAAAAGCATAGTGAAAGCATTGTAAAACACAGTGAGAAATTGTAACGCATATTAAAAACATGGCAAACCATGGTAAACTATGTTAAATACATAGGAACTATGATCATATACAAAGGGTTTTTTTTTTTTTTTTAAGAATAAATGAACCTTATTCTGAAAAAGCAACATTGCTGTTGATACCACTATTCCTTCTTTGCTAACTATAGTGTTTTTGCAAAAGGACATCTTTTGCATCTAAGTATAGCTTCTGAAACCGTGGTTTACTCCGGAAATTGCTTCCAGCTCTCATTCTTCACCAAAATCTTTTGGAAAGCATTTCAGTTACCTGTCACTAGGCTTCTGGCTTCCAATGAGACTTGATTGGCCAGGTATCCAATCAAACACCTGTGACATGTGGTATATGGACAATAAATCTCTCAGTAATCATAGTGATCATTATGTATAACCACAGTCTTCTCGGCTCCCTCAGCTGCCCTTGTTTGCATCTTAATGAAGGAGTGTGTCCATCCAGCTCCCTCAGCTGCCCATGTTTGCATCTCCATGAAGGAGTGTGTCCATCCAGCTCTCTCAGCTGCCCATGTTTGCATCTTCATGAAGGAGTGTGTCCATCCAGCTCTCTCAGCTGCCAATGTTTGCATCTCCATTAAGGAGTGTGTCCATCCAGCTCTCTCAGCTGCCCATGTTTGCATCTTCATGAAGGACTGTGTCCATTCCAGCCAGGTTCTTGTCTCAGCTCCTTTAACTCTATAAATACTCAGTGTCTGGAATTAGATCATTGGTTGCACAACAGTCCTATACAAACAAAGCACTGTACACCAGCCTCATTCAAAACATTCCTTCATATTTAATATTCCCACAGATTTCCTCCATATTAAATATTGACCTCATATTGGGTATGTCTTCTGTGCTTCAGGGCCTGTGTGGTGGTTGTTTTTCTGTCTTCTTCCTCTTTGTCAAGTTGTTGTATCACTATACTCTTGAGTGATGAGGGTCTGTCCCCGGCCCCACCCCTTCCCTTCCCCATCCTCTTTCCCTGCGGCTGGGGCTCTGTTTTGATCATAACTTCATGTCTCCTGGGAGTACGCTCTCTTTACATTCATCACTTATCTTGGCTATACTAATTGGTGTAATCTGTTTGATCGTCATTCAGATCTTTTAGAAATAATACTGTATGCTCTACATATCAAAGGAGGACAAGGTTGATTAAAGCACTTACTTATGATCCCCACAAGGCTGATCAACTGAGGAACACTGTGTTCAGTTCTGGTCCCCACAAGGCTAATCCACTTTGAAACACTGTGTTCAGTTCTGGGCCCCATAAGGCTAATCCACTTTGAAACACTGTGTTCAGTTCTGGTCTCGTTAAAAAACTAATTGTCGCTGGTCACGTTCATCGCTTCCTGTTCAACGACTAAATAAGCGGAACTTGTTAATCAAAGTGCATGTTAATGAGATCAAGAAAAATGAATGGAAACATAATTTGCTGTTATGGAAACTACTAGCGTACAGCGAGACGGCTCTCTCACCTGCGAGCAGCAGCCAAATGGAAATGAAATAAAAAAATAATGGGAATATCTAGTTTGTGTATAATTTGTAAACTTCATTTAATGTACATTTATATGCAGTGTGGAGTAGTGGTTAGGGCTCTGGACTCTTGACCAGAGGGTCGTGGGTTCAATCCCCAGTGGGGGACACTGCTGCTGGACCCTTGAGCAAGGTACTTTAAATAGATTGCTCCAGTAAACACCCAGCTGTATAAATGGGTGATTGTATGTAAAAATAATGTGATATCTTGTAACAATTGTAAGTCGCCCTGGATAAGGGCGTCTGCTAAGAAATAAATAATATACACATACAATGCTGATTTACGATTATCTGGCGTGTGGGTAAAAATCGGACAACACAGATTTAAAAAAATATATATAATAATTATTATTTTTTGGATGGGGTGGGAGGGTCTATCTATATTGGTTGGAATTTATTTTCTTATGTTGACATCTACTTTAGTATGTATTTTAGTATGTACGATTGTAGGCTATAAATAAATACGTTTGAAGTGTCATTAGGGCAGTTGTTAATATTGCTTTTAAATTCCCACACAAACAAAATAAATAGTCTCAAGAAGCACTGCTCTTTAAGATATTAACATTATTTCGTAAATCAACATAATTTCAGATATCACATTAGCATGATTATTTAATAAGGAGCTAGGCATACTAAGCTCTTGAAAATGCCAGAATCAATGCTGCATACCGATTTGTAGATTAACACTGGAGTTCTCATTTACAAACTTTTGAAAATCCTGCCCTTAAAGTCTTAAAAGGAGTCGATAAAGTTACACTAACCAGGCAGCACAGAAACCAGCACTAGAGGACACAGCTGGAACATAAGTGGAGATAGACTTAGGACAGAAGATAGGAGACACGTCTTCACACAGAAAGTGGTGAGGGTAAGGAAAGGGTTACCTAGCCATACTGTTGATGCTAAATTATTGGAAGCCTTTAAGAATGTTTGAAATCAATGAGCTACGAGGATCCGGATCAGCAGTGATGCACAGAATGGCCTCCTCTCATTAGTACATTGTTTTGTGTGTCTTATGTTTCTTATGAAGCCTGGTCTGAGCAGTCTGTGTAGAACTTATTCAGAGCAGTGGAATCCAGGGATACGCGGAGGTGCCTGACAGGCTGTGTATGTTGAGCTGTACATGTTTAATATATCTAGAGCACTGTGAGGGAAATCTATTTAACAAACATACTAGTTTAAAAAATACAACTTTGAACCCTGTCTATGTTCAAATTCATTGGGAGATGAGGGGACTAGAGAGTTCACATTTTGAGGCTGTTGTTGCCTGTGAAAGCATCCCATCTGTAACACTTTTAAAGAACACTTGAGATTGATGATTTTAATCAACATCATTAGATAAACAACAGCTGCAGGAGTCCCTCTGATACTTTGATTCATGGGCTGATCTTAAACCCTTCAGTATAATAAAGAAAGGAAAGACTAATTGCACCTTAGTGAGGCCATCCTTCTTATTGCTTCACAATAAGGATTCCATCTGCAATCCAATGCAGTCAGTACATAGTGTCGTATGTGAAGCATATCCTGGAAACAGCCAGCAAAGACCCTTCATCACAGCACAGGGGAGGGGCACTGATAATGTTCTTTATGCCAGTAAGTGGTTAGAAAATTAATTTGAAAGCCTTGGTTATCACCACTTTCAGCTGCCTATATGTGCACCATCATTCTGTCAAAGAGCACTCATTTGAGGTTGCACCTGACTATAGGGAATTGTCAGAGCTAACTTCTAGAAGAACACTACAGATCCTTTTGATAATCAGTGCACTCGTTTGGTGCTGTATAGTCTAACCTGTGCTAGAGAGATCAAATCTGGGGCACCACTGCACTTGTGGGATGTCTTTCTTATTGACATGTGTTGCCTATTTTTATCCGTTCAGGCATATTAAGATATTTAAACAACAAAGGGTGTAATTGGTGTTTAATAGGTAGTAACCTTTAGCAGTGGACCACAGTCATTTTCCCATGCTACTCCCAGGGTTGCATGGGAGAAGCATGCATTTTCATAAGCATTTTTATACTTTACCATTGTGTGAGTGAGCTAAAATGGGCAACAAATGCCAATACTCCCAGGAACACAAACCAGCAGAGGCCAGAGTTTATACTGCAGCATCAGGCTCAGTCTCAGGGATTCACCCTGCCCTCCATCTCAAGTTCCTTCCTGGGACTTGATCTCCACTCTCATGAATGTGGCCAGTGCTCTCGCACTCTGCCGTACAGGTGAGGTGAGGGAGGCAGGCTCCGGTAGAGGTGAGATTGGATCTTTCCTTTGCTAACTGCTGTCCTGTTCTGTTGTTGATCTTGACTACAGGTATGAGCTCTTAGTCAGGCAGTGTGGGTATCAGTGGCCAGGATCGGCTGTGTGTTGTTGTATGCTGGTATTATAGAATCTGTTTGAAATAGTGATGTAGCTAGTTGCCACGTTTTTAAGCATGTTTAGAAACTGGATGGTGTTGTAGATGCATAATGGGTTTTTTCTCAGTACTTGAAGGAGAGGCAAGCAGTGCAGCCGATATGAGTCACCTGCCATGAATGTGTTTCACATTACGACAGCACCATGGTTACGAACAGAGGACAACAGAATCCATGCAACCTGAAATCCATTGAACTCTAACTGGACAACAATACCATGCTGAGCAAGTCTTATTTTCAATGCTAACTAGACAACAATACCATGCTGAGCAAGTCTTTGAGCAAAACAAGCATGTCAGTGACATTCATCTCCATCTACGGCTCCAAACACAAACTTAGAGGAATCTGTTTTGCAAGTTGAAAAGGTACCATAACCTATATTCACTTCTACTTGTAAATGGAAGTTTGACAGACAGATTCAATGTTGACTTCAAATCCTCCACAATGTTTTAAAAAATAAGTAAATAAATAAACAAATAAATATATTCAATATTTGAAACTACTTTTCATCAACATTATACGCAGTAGTCACTTTATTGAGAGGAACGATAGTTCCTCGCGCCGAGTTATCATCGAGGACTCTCTATACAGCACGGATTGTTTCCGTGTTTTCAGGGTATTGGAGCAGCAAAAGTAAATCAGCCAAAAGCACCATTTCACTTTTAATGTGTAGTTCCCAACACTCTTACGTGAAATGTAGAAAAAAAAGGTCAATACCTGTGTAACAGGGCGAGGAGCCCTGTACATGTATTTATTTATAGAACGGGGTACCCCTCCGCCCCTGTGCAATTTATTATTTTGTATTTGTTTTGTGGTATTATTATTGTTATTGTTATCATTATTGTTATTATTTATTTATTTATAAATATGACGGCGGAGCAGTGTTTTGTTATTATTTTGTATTGTTTCGCAGCGTGGATGGGAAGCCCCATCCAAATTAAAAACCTCATGCAGAAGGTGACCATCTCCCGAGTTAATTCATTGTTTAATTGTTGCTAATCGGGAGATGGTCACCTATATATAAGCCTGCATTTCTCTGTGCTCTAGATGGGTGTACAGAAGAGAGTACGGGAGAGCAAGAGGAGAACGGAACAGAGAAAAGAAAATTTAAAAAATATACAGGATCAGTGACAGCATTTGTTCATCCTGACCTGTATTGGCTGTTTTGTGTTCGAGATTTTGTTTTGTTAAAACCTTTTATTTTATTTTGTTTGTTAAAAATAAATGGCGCTGCAGCCCCTTTGCACCGCAGTGTTTTACTTGTTTGTTTTTCTTCCTGCATTCTGGCCTGATGTCACCACTTAGCCATCCTGTCACATCCTGTCACACAGTAAGATAAATAAGTTGCCAAATTAAGATAAAAATGCCCTTCTCCTTTTTCTCCCAACGTATTTTTTTGCAGATTTTTGCAGACCCCAGGCACTTATATCCACGCATATCTATACTACAGGACTTCCGAGTTTAATGAAAATTAACTTGTTTTGTCAACACGGAAATATACTAGGGAACGCATTTATTGTGACGTCTATATCATTTATATTAAATTATTTATTTCTGTTTTTTAAATTGGAATATTTGCCTGCCAAAAATACCATATGTTTTATAATATCAATCAATCAATCAACCGTTATTGAATATAACGCCTTTCACAAAAGCAATGCCTCAAAGTGCCTTACATGACTAAAACAGAAAATACAAGCAGGAAACACAATAATCCCAGTAAATGAAAATACATGAGCAGGAGAGTAAACACATAAATAAATAGATAAAACAGAAGGAAATAAAAACAAGATCAATAAAACAATAAGAATGCAATGGAATTAAATGCATAAATAAGAAGATAAACCATATACATAAAAACAAGATCACTGAAACAATAAAACCATAGACAATAATTTTAAGATAAAAAGATTATAAAAATGTGCCTTCAGTCTTATTTTAAGCTGCAACCGTTGGTGCTTCCCTTACAGAAATGGGCAAATCCTTCCATGATTTAGGGGTCCTATAACTGAAAGCTCTGCAACCAATACTAGATTTTAAAATGTTGGGACTCGTGAGCAGCCCAGCATCCTGGGATTGGAGAGGCCGCCTAGGAACACATGGAATTAGAAGATCATTCAGGTAAGAGGGAGCCAGATCATGTAAAGCTTTGTAGGTTATGAGCAGAAGCTTAAAATCAGATCAGCCCGGAACTGAACTGGAAGCCAATGTAGGGTTACCAATACTGATGTAATATGGTCATACTTTCTTGTGAAGATTTTTGTAAATAAAGGTTGTCATGCTTTCATATATTTTTACTTTCAAATTAAAAATATATATTGTTGCTTCCCGGACAATTGCTTTGTTGCAGGACTTGTTGTCTGTTCAGTTTGTCTTGTCTGTATTTTATGTTCCATGGATTGTAAGGGGAACGGGTCACGCCGTTACTTAGCATGGGAAGGGGGAGAGAGTGAATGAGTGGGGAGAATGAGTGTTGCTGTTTTCAGGGGTTACAGAGCATGGATGTGACTGGAAGTGGACAGCAGCGGAAAACAACAGGAGGTTTATAATAAGGGGGTGCATGAGCCTGGGGACTGGAGACAGTCCAGTGCTGAACTTGAATGAGAAACTGTGGGTGCGACTGAGCGAGCATGTGAGCTTGACCGGAGATGCAGTGAAAGTGGCAAGACTAAAACGTAGGCTTATTATTTTGACAGGAATTCTCTGTAGCTTCAAATAAAGCAAACATTTTGAGAATTCAACACCCTCTCCCTGAGTACTACTTCCTAAACATGAAAATGTTACAATATACTAAATGAACAGATAACGCTTATTATGATAGTTTGCAAAATCAGATGAAAGCTTTCAATACAATCAGGATTTGAACCCTAACTAGTCATACTTTCACTCCAACTACATACTGCCAAGCTACACAGATTCACATCTTAACCCTTACCCTATCCAGACGACAATACATTGCCTCAAAATAGGCTGAGAAACGTTGCTATTCCCATAATGTGAGTGTGTGTGTGTGTTATAAAGTAAAGTATCTGAAACAAAAACACAATGGAAACATGAAAAAAACGCCAAGTTATCAACAGTGCATCCGTGGAGATATCAAAAACACAAGCCAAGTTTCAGAAACCATTGGGGCAACCTTGCCCAGCACAAAGCAAATAGGAACAACTGTAAAACTGATGGGGGCCAAGGTTGCCCCAATTGTTTCTTCTAACTTGGCTTGTGTTTTTCAGGCACAATAAAAGGGGATCAAACTTGAATAAAAAAAACAAGCAGTTAGTAGAAACAATTACTTCCATTTCTGAATAATGTCAAAACAGGTAAATCTTAATGCTGTACACTTTTTACATTATAAATGCAATATACAAACTCATATACATACCTCCAGACTGTGGCTAATAAATCTCAGCAACGAGCTGATCAATCAATAAACCCAGCTGTTGAAAAATATTTTAATACACAATACTTCTCGTAATAATTACAGTAGTTATAGCCTTTCTTTGAAAAATGTATTGATTTGAAGTTAAGAATCGTACATCTTTTACAGGACACATTTTATGATGTTCATGTTCCAGTGTAGCGATTTTGCTAGTCACAATGCTGAGCAAACAAAAAAATAAAGCACATATTAACTTACTTAGTTTAAAAAGATAAACTTCATTTAATTAGTCGTGGTGGTAGCATGCTGGCACATCTTTAGCACAGCACATTAAGGAATCCCTTTTGTGCAATGAGATAATCTTAATAGAAACATTTAACAAATAATGACATGTAACCCTCCTTGGAGATTTAAAACAGTATGGCCAGTAGAATGCTGCAGTTACATGGGCTGTAACACTGGATTAGCTATGTAAAATTGGAACCTCTCTGTAATATCATTCTAAAATCTTACAAAGTCATTGGAAACACACTTTTAATGCAATGTGTGTTTAATTATCGGTACGTTCTTATGAAGAATGCTGTTTAATTTTCATAAAATGACCTCCCATAAAATGACCTGCCACAGCACTTAGCAGTTTGTTGTAAACACTTGTCAAAATAAAAAGGACAGGGTCAGGAAATTGTTTTTCAGGAATAATAGCACAGCAATCATAGCAAGCTACCTCTATTTCATTGTAAATGTAGCCATTGTTAATAGCACAACAATCATAAGCCCCTTTCACATGGGGCTCTGGCATGCTCTATCTTCCTGTGTCGGGACTCGGTGTCAGTGGGTCGGCTATGTGATTTCACACTGCTTTTGATAAAGCAGGGTTGACCTGGGTGACAGACGCAGGTGCACAATGCGTGTATCAATGCCCCGGAAGCAGCTTGTCACTGACGCTTCCATCCAAACTTCTCTGGATTGAACTGTCGGCCCAGATGTTGATTAGAACAAATGTTTCTTCATCCCTGCTGCAATCTGTCTCAATCAACAGAAATACGGCTAAACAGAATCCATAGAAATATTCCTTGAGGCAGTGAAACCGTCACGCAGGCGTGACTGTTTGTTACTGTGTCGGCTCACGAATGTACAGCATGCATTTTGTCTCACTTGACCCGGGTCAAAGTGTGTCGACCCACATCCGGAGGTGGGTCGCTGTGACCCGGCTCAACCTGGGTATGACCCAGGTACGTGGTTTCACACTACACAGAATTGCGACCCGGGTAGCCAGAACCCGGGTCAGGACCCAGGTAGGAGTGCCAGTGTGAAAGGGGCTATAGCGAGCTACCTCTATTTCATTGAAAATGTAGCCATTAAAACACGTCAGTCACTGGAAAAGCAGTGATTGGTACTTGAATGAAAGCCAACATGCCTGCCATCTGGAAGTTTGAGTTCTGTTAAAGAAAATAAATGGCAACCAAAAATATGCTCAGGAAGAGTCATTGTCTAAAAAAAATAAAAACTTTCTGAATTGTTGAGTTTTATTGTTTACAAATGCTATGCAAGAAATGGCATTAAAAATCCAATACACATTTAATGTAATGTGTGCATCTATCATATAGAAAACCGTCAAAGATATTATACATACATCATCATGCCATTATTTCAAAACACATTTTATATTAATTCTTTAGGCACTAAAAGAGTAGCAAAGTTTTAAAAAAGTATATTGAAAGCATAGGTAATTGTGAGAGATGTATTTAAAACGTATTAAAAACAAGGTAAACCATGGGAAACTATGGGAAACTATGGCAAACCATGGTGAACTATGGTAAAATATGGTAAATGCATATTATAACCATGGGAAAACTGCAACATTTTCCTGCAAAACTTTTAGAAGGGAAGTAATGTTACAGAAAGCCAAGATCAAATAACTTCTGTATTGAAGTTAGAGGGTAGCAATGTGGAGTTGTGGTTAGGGGTCTGGACTCTTGACCGGAGGGTTGTGGGTTCAATCCTAAGTTGGGGACACTGCTGCTGTACCCTTGAGCAAGGTACTTTACCTAGATTGCTCCAGTAAAAACCCAACTGTATAAATGGGTAATTGAAGGTAACAAAAAATGTAATTGTATGTAAAAATTTTGTAACAATTGTAAGTTGCCCTGGATAAGGGTGTCTGCTAAGAAATAAATAATAATTGAGTGCCTTTCCTAGAGCTGTATTTGTGTGTTGTTTTTTTTATGCTATGCTACTAACTGTATTACCATAGTAAAGCTAAGTTACTGTACCTCTCACAGTAGGCTGAAATTGTATCTTTAAACAGGTGCACCCTTTTTTGCCCCTGCTGAGAAACATGTCAGGGTTGGAGCAGATAAATCAAGTCAAGACCAAGGCTATTAAAACAATAAAGGAAAGACTGTGCTTTATACTTGTATTTCACACAGGTATACATATTTACTACGACTAGCAATACTAAAAACATGCATCGTTCTTCTGGTTGAAATTAGCAAGACTGAAGTGTTTACTGTTGGCTGTCTATGCTGAGATGGGAAGATTTTCTCCAAGAAGCAAACATTGCTGAATCTTCATTAAAGCCTTAATTACTGTCTAAGGCCTTCAGAGACAACACATTATGCATTCTGTATCTACATTTTGATTATGCACTCGCAGACTTTATTTAGCAGAGCAGCTGAGTTATTTAACCCTTTGTTCAGGGCAGGTTTCCTGCACTGTGGCCTCTTACATAATGAGACTTCCCTGAGGCCTAAGGGGGAGAGAGCAGCAGCCGGGACACGAGACAGACACAGTGCAGTGCCCCTCGATACAGTTGAAAGGTAACATTTACTCTGACACCTGCCTAAGCACAGCTTCCAGGGTTTAGATGAGTGTAATGTTCATGTTTTTGTTTGATCAGTCTTCTATATTGAATAGGTAGGTAATAACATGGAATAAAATTTGTGATACCCTTTTAAGATTTATTGCTAATGGGATTTTGGCCTCATTATGCAATTCGGTGTCTCATTTCTCAAAGATTTTCTCATTAGCTGTCATTAGGAATAAATATTTTAAAAAATGCCTTTATTTACTGAATGTGTCGATTTCCAGATTCATCACCTTAATATTAAAGTATTTCAACAGCGCAGGTGGAGGGAGGTTTCTGTTGCATATATGTTCTGTAAGGGGGCGGGGGGAGAGGTATGCTGATGATGTGATATCAGGAGTGGGAGTCAAGCCTGCAAGCCTTAGGTGATGGGGAGGGCCACAGAAAATTCACGATTTCACGAATTTCATGGAAATCGTGTATTTGACTTTTTTTTTTACATTACTCTTCACCAGCTTTTATCATGTAGAAACCATAGACAACTACACAGAAATGTCTGCAACAATAATAAAACTACGACTAATAATAGATCTTATATTTATCATGGTGTCAGTCCTGGATGTCACATCTTTGCCACTAGAGGCAATCCCTGATTTCACAATATGGACAGGTTTTTACACCACAAAGACAAACCATGAGTGTTGAAATTGCAACAAGATGCACAATGCTGGCCTTCAACAAATGACTAGTTTTCTGCTCACGGGCCAGATAATTATTGTGTGTGTGGGTGTGTGGGCGCGCGTGTGTGTGTATGTGTGTGTGTGTGTGTGTGTGCGTGCTTGCATGTGTGTGCGTGTGTGTGTGTGCGTGCGTGGTGTGTCAGTGTGTGTGTGTGTGACTGTGTGTGCGTGCGTGTGTGTGCGTGCGTGCGTGTGTGTCAGTGTGTGAGTGTGTGTGTGTGCGTGTGTGTGTGTCAGTGTGTGTGTCAGTGTGTGAGTGTGTGTGCGTGCGTGCGTGCATGTGTGTGTGCGTGTGTGTGTGTGCGTGTGTGTGTGTGTGTGCACAACACGCTAGATGGATAAAAAGACGCGTACGATTTCTTCTTGTTTTTCCTGTTCTTGTTCTTCAGATTATTTTTTATAGGTTGATTCGCTCAAGCAGCACAATGTCATGTGATTTTAAAACGTCATATTTAATTTAGTGTGTGTAAAGAAAAACACAAAGTTTGGTTTTGTCACTTGCACTTAACCATGTTTTTAACATTATGTTTTTCAAAGTCAGCATAACGCTATACAACACAGTCCGTTTAATTACTGTATGAACATAGCCTTTTAAAAGTTTTAAACGTTTACGAAACTCGACAATGTTGCCGAATTTGTCATTCAAACTTGTTTTGTTTTAATCAGTTTTGTCTGCTTGTTACTTTTTTCAGCCAACACATTTAAATGACCCTTGGTTGTTACATTTTAAAAGATTGTATTAAATGTTACAATGTAAATGTTGACTCAGCTACCATTAAATGTTAAAATGTTTCAACTTCGGTGATTTTCTTTGATGCGTTATTAATTTTAGGTAACTTACAATAGAAACTTTTTTTTTAATAAAATGGCGCTTCCGTGACAATCCGTGAAATGTATTATTTTTTTTTTACTGTCATTCGTGAATTTCTTGAAAAAGTAACGTTAATTTTCCATGGTCCTAGTGATGGGTAATGACAGGGGGCCAAAACTCTCAACTCTCGACTCCATTTCTTTTCAATAGACTTAGTTATACAAAAACAACATATTTGTTCTGTGCTGAAGACCTGCATCTCCATCCAGACCCTGGTTTACCAGTGGCTATTCATTGAAGGGCCTGTTTAATGGGTACTTGTAGCTCCTTTCTCCTAATTTCTCATGCTCTTCAGAGGGTTTTCATAGGAAATCACATTTCAAGCAGATTGTGTTTTCATGCCTGGGTTAGCGCTCCCCAGCCTCTCTTTCATCAGCTCGTTCTTTGAAATGAATCTCTGGAGCTGTGCACCTCTCTCTGGGCTGTCAACAGCCCCAGTGGAAATGGTAGCATGCCGCCCACATTGCATTCTCATACTGACAAGGTTTTCTTTGTCAGTGTTATACCTCATGTTTATTTTGTGATACTTAAAACGAGAAGCACCCTGTTGTTGCTTTGTTCAGGTGGTTCTCCCGCTGTCTTAGGGTATTCTCTGGGCTGTAATCTGGGCTGTTCTCAGGGCTGTACTCTGGGGTGTATTCTGGGCTGTACTCTGGGCTATTCTCTGGCCTGTGTGTGTTCAACACATTCAAAAGAGTAAGCAAGGCTTTAGCATTAGCATACCAACTTACTTTCAAAGTTAGACCTTAGTTAATCCGACCATACCACAACACCACACTGTACATTTACTTTCTGTGTTACGGGTAAAATGCCCCACCTGAACCTTCCTATGACGTTCCATGCCAGTAGATAACTGTAACCTATGACCTAGGAAGTAATATTAATTATAGCATACATTTTTCATTTGACCTTAATACAGTTTTTAAAAGGAAACATCTGGTATTTTTTCCCTTAATTTCCCCTTGGTGCTACATTATGTTAAGAAATCTCTGTTTGAGGCATATGTCTCGTTTGAGGTACCTGTGATACACTATTAGAGGGTGCCGTGACAACAAGATGCCCATGGTAAGCATAACACAGACGTCTTGGATACATTCCCCCAGCAGATCAGTGCTGGTGACTAACTAACAAAAATAACAACACAGGAGGAGGGAGGAGGTACATTACATGTATACTGAACACTGATAACTGGTGAGATATATACCATTTTAAATGAGCAATAATATAAGACATCCCTGCTTTGATTTCTTCTGCTACTTGTGTAACACCTCCAGATTACTTACAAAGGGACACGTGTCATAACAATGGGCAGTGGTTTCTTGTAATGTGTTTTTACTGTGCAGTGTCGGGTTCAGTCTCATGTTAAGAGAGCACGAGTGAGCTGAAAGCTGCCGTGGGAATGACAAAATGAAATAAAGTCAGTTTTGAGAACTAAAATGAAGTTTGGGATTCATTAAACTTTGACCCATGAGATGAAGCTTTTTGAAAAGGGCCCAGCATATTCTGTTGTGGCAGGCTGTTCTAGCAGAAGGTAATTGTATTATAACATTACGGATCAAGTAAACATAATTAAAGCAGGGAAAGTGCCTGGGAACTGAGGACTGTATTACAAGCAGTGTTAAGTGCCTCTGATTTGTAGACATGTTCATCAATCATACTTGAATTTGCATGGTTTATGCAACAATGGAGGATTCGCCCCTTACTGATGATTGATGATGTTTAGGTAAAGTGCATTTCTATATATCATATAGCAGCATTACCCATAACAGCCACAGGCTATTCCCTAATAGAACCCTGGCACTAGAGTACATATCAATACACACATTAACAAGTCATTACAAACATTTTACAGCCCCTCAGAGCAGGATCGGGATGGAGAGTCTAGAATATACAGGCTAAAAAAACAAACTAAAACATGAATATGAAGATATATTAAAACAAATACACAAAATATACACTACCGTTCAAAAGTTTGGGGTCACTTAGAAATTTCCTTGTTTTCGAAAGAAAAGCAAATTTTTTGTCCATTAAAATAACAACAAATTGATCAGAAATACAGTGTAGACATTGTTAATGTTGTAAATGACTATTGTAGCTGGAAACGGCTGATTTGTAATGGAATATCTACATAGGCGTACAGAGGCCCATTATCAGCAACCATCAGTCCTGTGTTCCAATGGCACGTTGTGTTTGCTAATCCAAGTTTATCATTTTAAAAGGCTAATTGATCATTAGAAAACCCTTTTGCAATTATGCTAGCACAGCTGAAGACTGTTGTGCTGATTAAAGAAGCAATAAAACTGGCCTTCTTTAGACTAGTTGAGTATCGGAGCATCAGCAATTGTGGGTTCGATTACAGGCTCAAAATGGCCAGAAACAAAGAACTTTCTTCTGAAACTCGTCAGTCTATTCTTGTTCTGAGAAATGAAGGCTATTCCATGCGAGAAATTGCCAAGAAACTGAAGATCTCGTACAACGCTGTGTACTACTCCCTTCACAGAACAGCGCAAACTGGCTCTAACCAGAATAGAAAGAGGAGTGGGAGGCCCCAGTGCACAACTGAGCAAGAGGACACATACATTAGAGTGTCTAGTTTGAGAAACAGATGACTCACAAGTCCTCAACTGGCAGCTTCATTAAATAGTACCCGCAAAACACCAGTCTCAACGTTAACAGTGAAGAGGCGACTCCGGGATGCTGGCCTTCTAGGCAGAGTTGCAAAGAAAAAGCCATATCTCAGACTGGCCAATAAAAAGAAAAGATTAAGATGGGCAAAAGAACACAGACACTGGACAGAGGAAGATTGGAAAAAAGTGTTATGGACAGACGAATCTAAGTTTGAGGTGTTCGGATCACAAAGAAGAACATTCGTGAGACGCATGACCAAATGAAAAGATGCTGGAGGAGTGCTTGATGCCATCTGTCAAGCATGGTGGAGGCAATGTGATGGTCTGGGGGTGCTTTGGTGGTGGTAAAGTGGGAGATTTATACAGGGTAAAAGGGATCTTGAAGAAGGAAGGCTATCACTCCATTTTGCAACGCCATGCCATACCCTGTGGACGGCGCTTGATTGGAGCCAATTTCCTCCTACAACAGGACAATGACCCAAAGCACAGCTCCAAACTATGCAAGAACTATTTAGGGAAGAAGCAGTCAGCTGGTATTCTGTCTATAATGGAGTGGCCAGCACAGTCACCGGATATCAACCCTATTGAGCTGTTGTAGGAGCAGCTTGACCGTATGGTACTTAAGAAGTGCCCATCAAGCCAATCCAACTTGTGGGAGGTGCTTCAGGAAGCATGGGGTGAAATCTTTTCAGATTACCTCAAGAAATTGACAACTAGAATGCCAAAGGTCTGCAAGGCTGTAATTGCTGCAAATGGAGGATTCTTTGATGAAAGCAAAGTTTGAAGGACACAATTATTATTTCAATTAAAAATCATTATTTCTAACCTTGTCAATGACTATATTTCCTATTCATTTTGCTATATTTCCTATTCAGACTCATTTCATGTATGTTTTCATGGAAAACAAGGAAATTTCTAAGTGACCCAAACTTTTGAACGGTAGTGTATATCTGACTAAAGTAGATCAAATTCACAAAAACAACCAGTTAAGAATGTGAGCTGTAGAAGTAGAGGATACTCCCTGACCGTTCAGAGAGTTGTGGAGTTATTCCACCAATGAGGATCGCTGAATAACTGGACGAGTCCCCTGAGGGCTTGTTTACAGACGTCCTCATGAGAGAAACAACCACATCACTGTGAACGCTCATGGAGTATTCTGTTTGTATAGCATGCGAATATTTAACCCTGTATGTACTGGCTGAATTTGGATCTACTTTTTGGAACACTGTGATTGGCCTGGTCAGTCTGTTGTTGGATTTGAATGAACCCAACTAGATTCCAAAATGGTTAAAATAATACGTATTCATGCAACAGCATGGAATATGAAAAGGCTATTTGATGCTACATATCTCAGCACTTATATAATATGTGATGTCTACACAACAGGTTTAACAAGACACAACTGGGGCGAACGTGTCCCCTCTCATGTTTAATATGTGATCACAAAGAGGGGTCTAGTTACTTACACATGTTGGGTCAGAAAGTAGTTACAACAGAATTTGGTGGCAGGATGGACTTCACCCTTGTCAAATTGAAAATAAGGTCTGCAAGACTAAAATAATGTGTCTGAGTTACAACTATTCATTAACTGTAGCAGGCATTAGCCGAAATGTCTTGACTTGAGTCTCTTATAAGTTTCGCTCAGAGTTTCAAAAAGATTAACAAAACAATAAGGGATTAATGAGAATGATGCTATGCTTGTGAATCTCTTTATTATACTAACTTTAAAGTCCTATTAGACTAGTAAGACATTTTTATTTTTTATTTATTAACTTCTAAAATGATAGATATTCACACCTTGCTTTAAAAATCAGTTACAGAATTCAGAAATAATCTTTTTTTTTCTTCTCCCAGCACATCTGATAAAGGACTCCTCACAGAGTTTCTCTTCATAATCAGTTTGGATCAATCGGCATGGCCTTACAGAAGTCACATGGTTTATTTGATTCCCATTCGATGTGATGCATGGTTTAAATTAAACTTGCAGCCCTGCTTCCCCAATCTTTTTCATATTGTTACTGTTTGGAGAGAGAATGGAGTTGCTACTGAACTCAGGAAACAAGAATACTTATATCTGTGGAAAGAATACACCACAATGGTAATGCAGGGATTACAATTTGCAAGCCTGCGTGTCTGGCACCAGCCTGCTGGAGTGACACATTGTTTCTCAGACCTCTTTATGAGCATTCCTGTGATGAACAGAATGCTCTAATTAAGCTTTTTTGTGTGTCAGAGATAGAGATGCTGTCTGATCAGAGTATTTGGTGTGATGCTGGGTCTGATCAGAGTATTTGGTGTGATGCTGGATCTGATCAGAGTATTTGGTGTGATGCTGTCTGATCAGAGTATTTGGTGTGATGCTGGTCTGATCAGAGTATTTGCTGTGATGCTGGGTCTGATCAGAGTATTTGGTGTGATGCTGGGTCTGATCAGAGTATTTGGTGTGATGCTGGGTCTGATCAGAGTATTATTATTATTATTATTATTTGTTTATTTAGCAGACGCCTTTATCCAAGGCGACTTACAGAGACTAGGGTGTGTGAACTATGCATCAGCTGCAGAGTCACTTACAATTACGCCTCACCCTAAAGACGGAGCACAAGGAGGTTAAGTGACTTGCTCAGGGTCACACGATGAGTCAGCGGCTGAGGTGGGATTTGAACCGGGGATCTCCTGGTTACAAACCGTTTTCTTTAACCACTGGACCACTCAGCCTCCTGCTGTGATGCTGGGTCTGATCAGAGTATTTGCTGTGACACTGGGTCTGATCAGAGTATTTGCTGTGATGTTGTCTGATCAGAGTATTTGCTGTGATGCTGGGTCTGGTCAGAGTATTTGCTGTGATGCTGGGTCTGGTCAGAGTATTTGCTGTGATGCTGGGTCTGGTCAGAGTATTTGCTGTGATGCTGGGTCTGGTCAGAGTATTTGCTGTGACACTGGGTCTGATCAGAGTATTTGCTGTGATGTTGTCTGATCAGAGTATTTGCTGTGATTCTGGGTCTGATCAGAGTATTTGCTGTGACACTGGGTCTGATCAGAGTATTTGCTGTGATGCTGGGTCTGGTCAGAGTATTTGCTGTGATGCTGGGTCTGATCAGAGTATTAGGGAATTGTGAATTTGCTCCTGCTCAACTCTGATGGCAGGCAACTCCAGCAGCTCTAGCAGTAGCCATGTCCAGTCAGTCATCTTTCATCCTGACACTCTTTCTGCTGTAATTCATACTACAGCCTGTCGCAGACAATTCCATCTTCAGGTTTTCCAATTATAAAACTAACAACTATTGCAAAAAATAAGTCCCCTGTTTGCACTCAATATTTGAAGGATGGCTCTAAGGATAGGATGGCTTTTGTAGGTAGTGTAAATGCTGCAGTCCTACAATGACTTGGAGTAGGACACCTGCCTTTATTAATATCCCCTCTATTGCCCACCTGGCCATGTCAGCTGACATCATGGGCAATGCCCCCCAGGAAACAGGAAGTATAAACACTGTCAGCTGCAGTAGCAGTCAAACAAAGCAGGCATTGGTGCAGAGATGACACAGGAAATTATGTGTGGATTTCTGTTATTAATCTCTTATGCACAGGATCCTGAACGATTGCTTTGGTAACTGCTAGTGAGAAGCTGGTAGGACAATCATGAACAGCACACTTACACATAGAGCTGCAGAAACATGTACCATTCAGCTCGTATGTTACAGTATCTATCAGTTTTATACAGATCTCAGCTGGGGGTTTTCCATAGAGCCAATTTGAATGCCATGTGGCTTGGCCAGGTACAATGCTACAGATCAGTGTTTCAGAACCCCTGCAGTGTTTACATGAAACATATTGCTTTACCTCTGCTGTATCCGAAGTGCTGCAGATCGCATCAATATATTTTTCAACATAATCCAGATTGTTTTTATTCACACATGATAGGTAAATCAACTAGGGAATGTTCGCCAGGAGAAAGATAATTTGTCGTCTAAGAGAAATTCAAATGTTGAGAAAGAGTCAGTAGTGACAATACAGGACACAGTAAAGGTTAATAATACGTTTCCTGTAAACATCGCAGGGTGCTCTGTAACACTTACACACTTCCATTGAAGGGCATATTGTCAACTATCAGAAATGTCATTGGACCAAATCTCCACCCATGGACCAAAAAAAGAAGGAGGGCGCTGCTACTAGAGTATGTGCGCTACACACCCCTCACTATACTGTATGAGGATCGCTCCTGATCCCCCTAAACTAACCTTTCTCTACGGCACTAGCGAGCCCCAGTTCCACACATGGTGTTGCAGTATTAAAGACTCTTACCTGCCCGTTGTTTTGCTCTCCTGAACATAAAGGCTGCCTTTTGGGTGCTTCCAGCCGGTTCCTTTCCTCTTCCTCCAGAGTAGTCTTGCAAACATTGAGCAACCTGGGTGTGTAGCGCAGGCTCTTTCTCAATGGTCAGGTGCTCCTCAGGGCCCACCCCCCAGCCAATCAGAGTTAGCCGAACCCTGGCTGAGTCTCCCTGTTCATCCAATTGACTGACAGCACGTCTCCCCTGGATTGTCCGAGCTGTTCCTGCAGTGGCACACATGCCTGTCACACCTCTAACCCTAACTTTGCCCTTAATTACAGTTTCACTGTATTTCCTTGTTGCATACAGAATGTCACCTGTGCCACAAGTAATACTGTATAGTAGAGCTTGAAATCAACAGATCTTTTCGGAAGTGGTTTTGAAATAACACAGTTGAAGGAAGCCTTGACAGATTAAGAGAGGCAGAAGGATAGAAGGAATAATTAGAGAATATAGTGTTGGAGTGATTAGGTTTCTGTCATTGTGACAGGCCAGCCACATCTGCTGTTTATGACTCACATTGAGGGAATAAACTGCAGATCATATGAAAGACAGGAAAGTGGGTTTTCCTTGGCAGATCAGCGTTTCTGCATTATTAAGAAGCAAAGGGGATTCCAGCAGAACGGCTGTGCCTGATTCCATCCCAGCTGCTCATCATTCTGTGCTGCTCTTTGTAGTCAAAGAGCCTCCTAGTTTGTGGAAGAAAGGAATTCTTCTTGCTTAATAATCCAGGCAAAAATCTAGTTTCTTGAGAAAACCCCTTGTGATAAAATCATGATGATTATACCACTGCCACTGTGTATCAGGCAATAATTGATTTTAAAGGAAATACTTTACTATTTAAAAAAAATGTGTTTAATGTCCTCAACAAAATACAAACATATTACAAAAATAAAAAATAATAAAAAACTAGAAATATTGGAATTATAACCCCAGCCCCAGCACCCCAGTTAACCCTGACCCTCTAGCATCTTTGCATTGAATCCTTATTATCTAACTTCCTATCTCAATGTGGCATGGTAGCAGTCAGGAAGTAATCCCAATACTCCAGCACAAACATGACACAATTACTGTGCATATCACTGTATAGAGATGGGTAAAGCTTCAGTCTGAAAGCAGAATGTCAACATTGCAAATGTAATGTCTTTTTGCGTTAAATATATTCTAATTAAGCTCAAATTGCAAACTGTTAGATTTAAAAGTGTGGTGACATATTAAAATTAATAGAGTTTAGTTAATAAGGCCATTTGTATAAAAGTTGTTACAGCATACGTAGTTCATGATATGATAACAGCTTTTACTACCTGCATGAGGATGGCTTGACATTCCCAGCTTCTGACTTTGTCTCACATCAGTTATCAGACCATCCTGTCTTGTGTGACGTCACTTACGCTGACTGGGCAAAATATAAAGCAACTGAAACTCTGATGCACAGCTCTGTGTGATTTGCTCTTGTATACGAGAGCAGGTCTGTGTGATTTGCTCTTGTATATGAGAGCAGGTCTGTGTGATTTGCTCTTGTATACGAGAGCAGGTCTGTGTGATTTGCTCTTGTATACGAGAGCAGGTCTGTGTGATTTGCTCTTGTATACGAGAGCAGGTCTGTGTGATTTGCTCTTGTATACGAGAGCAGGTCTGTGTGATTTGCTCTTGTATACGAGAGCAGGTCTGTGTGATTTGCTCTTGTACAGTGTAGCAGGTCTGTGTGATTTGCTCTTGTACAGTGTAGCAGGTCTGTATGATTTGCTCTTGTACAGTGTAGCAGGTCTGTATGATTTGCTCTTGTACACTGGAGGAGCAGGTCTGTGTGATTTGCTCTTGTACAGTGTAGCAGGTCTGTATGATTTGCTCTTGTACAGTGTAGCAGGTCTGTATGATTTGTTCCTGTACAGTGTAGCAGGTCTGTATGATTTGCTCTTGTACAGTGTAGCAGGTCTGTGTGATTTGCTCTTGTACAGTGTAGCAGGTCTGTGTGATTTGCTCTTGTACAATGTAGCAGGTCTGTGTGATTTGCTCTTGTACACAGGAGGACCAGGTCTGTATGATTTGCTCTTGTACACAGGAGGAGCAGGTCTGTATGGTTTGCTCTTGTACAGTGTAGCAAGTCTGTATGATTTGCTCTTGTACAGGGTATCAGGTCTTTGTGATTTGCTCTTGTACAGTGTAGCAGGTCTGTGTGATTTGCTCTTGTACACTGGAGGAGCAGGTCTGTGTGATTTGCTCTTGTACAGTGTAGCAGGTCTGTATGATTTGCTCTTGTACACTGGAGGAGCAGGTCTGTGTGATTTGCTCTTGTACAGTGTAGCAGGTCTGTATGATTTGCTCTTGTACAGTGTAGCAGGTCTGTATGATTTGCTCCTGTACAGTGTAGCAGGTCTGTATGATTTGCTCTTGTACAGTGTAGCAGGTCTGTGTGATTTGCTCTTGTACAGTGTAGCAGGTCTGTGTGATTTGCTCTTGTACAATGTAGCAGGTCTGTGTGATTTGCTCTTGTACACAGGAGGACCAGGTCTGTATGATTTGCTCTTGTACACAGGAGGAGCAGGTCTGTATGGTTTGCTCTTGTACAGTGTAGCAAGTCTGTATGATTTGCTCTTGTACAGGGTATCAGGTCTTTGTGATTTGCTCTTGTACAGTGTAGCAGGTCTGTGTGATTTGCTCTTGTACACTGGAGGAGCAGGTCTATGTGATTTTCTCTTGTACACGGGAGGAAGCAGGTCTCTGTTGCTCTTGTACAGGGTATCAGGTCTGTGTGATTTGCTCTTGTACACTGGAGGAGCAGGTCTATGTGATTTTCTCTTGTACACGGGAGGAAGCAGGTCTCTGTTGCTCTTGTACAGGGTATCAGGTCTGTGTGATTTGCTCTTGTACACTGGAGGAGCAGGTCTATGTGATTTGCTCTTGTACACGGGAGGAAGCAGGTCTCTGTTGCTCTTGTACAGTGTAGCAGGTCTGTGTGATTTGCTCTTGTACATTGGAGCAGGTTTGTGTGACATCCACAAATGACTGAGGTGCTTTACAGACAGGGCCATGCTTGACCCCAAAGACACTGCTGAGGTGAAATGACCCAGAAGGAAGTGAAACAGTACCACACTGCCTGACAGTAAGACATGCAAACTGAGAGCTTTCTTTAACCCGGTAAGCTATCAGATATCATTTTAAAAATGATATCTGATAGCTTACCGGGCTAAAGAAAGCTCCATGCACATGTGGGATCTAAACAGCTCATGGAAGTGCACAAGCCCTTATAAAAGTTCACTGAAGTCAATCTACACAGTTATTTTGCAGTTTTCCTCATGTTTTTCCCACTCTGCATTTACCATAGTTTACCATGGTTTCACTTTACAAAAATGCTTTACCATACCTCTCTGGGCCTACAAATGCTTCCCTATCCTTTCCCTTGCTTTCACTGTGTTTTATTACACTTCGCTTTGCTTTTGTAACAGGTGAGTGGGATGTATTTAAATGAGAAAGTGGGTTGTATTGGGCGACAGGAGATACAAGTGGTGTTGTCGCTTTAGCTCTTTGATCCACATCCAAGCTTTCATTGAAATATGCATTGTTTTTATTTTATTTTTATAATGCACTAAACATCAAAGACAGTATTGCAAAACTGCACTTGCGAACTGGATTTGCTTTAAGTGATACTTGATGAAGCCCCATGTTAAAATAACTGTATATATGAGATATAAGAGGAGAGAGCCGTGGCTGGGCTTTGTTAGCTTGGTTACACATTAGTGCTATACAGTAATGCTCAGCTTGCCGGGAACCCCCCTCCTTTTTCTTTGCAGTAATGTTAATAATTGTAAAGTTTCATTGATTGAAACGTTATTATGAGTTCAATGTTGTTTTGTATCATTTACAATAATGTGTGTGTAACAGGCAGTGTTGTGTGATCCTGTCCATGCCCCTGTCGGTGGGATGAGATGAGGGTAAAGCTCTAAAACCTCGAATGCAAAGGAGCCTGGCTCTTCTGCATTGTGGTTTAGGCGCTGGCTTGCAGTGTGCCAGTGCGCAGGTTCACACCCAGCCTCTGCTCTGTTACACAGGCAGTCTTTGCACTTTTTATATTCTAATGTTTGTTTCACTTTCACTGCTTGGAATATTGTGTTTGCACATGCAAATGACTGCATTGCACGAGGGTATACAAAGTGTTGTAGCTCCTCCCTCTTGGTAGCATTGCTGTGCATCTTTTAATACATTGAATTGTCCCACAATCTACAGTTTGTTTCTTAAAACAAGTCTTTTATTAAAGTATGTTTCAATATTGTTTATTGAAAACACGCTTTAAGAGGTAGAGAATGTGATGAATACTGGAGCCCCTCGTTGAAACTCCTCCCTGAGCCTAGCTGGATGCACCCTCGAGAACACGCTTTAAGAGGTAGAGAATGTGATGAATACTGGAGCCCCTCGTTGAAACTCCTCCCTGAGCCTAGCTGGATGAACACTTGAGAACACGCTTTAAGTGATAGAGAATGTGATGAATACTGGAGCCCCTCATTGAAACTCCTCCCTGAGCCTAGCTAGATGCACACTTGAGAACACGCTTTAAGAGGTAGAGAATGTGATGAATACTGGAGCTCCTCGTTGAAACTCCTTCATGAGCCTAGCTGGATGCACACTCGAGAACACGCTTTAAGAGGTAGAGAATGTGATGAATACTGGAGCCCCTCGTTGAAACTCCTCCCTGAGCCTAGCTGGATGCACACTCGAGAACACGCTTTAAGCGATAGAGAATGTGATGAATACTGGAGCCCCTCATTGAAACTCCTCCCTGAGCCTAGCTGGATGAACACTCGAGAACACGCTTTAAGAGGTAGAGAATGTGATGAATACTGGAGCCCCTCATTGAAACTCCTCCCTGAGCCTAGCTGGATGCACACTCGAGAACACGCTTTAAGAGGTAGAGAATGTGATGAATACTGGAGCCCCTCATTGAAACTCCTCCCTGAGCCTAGCTGGATGCACACTCGAGAACACGCTTTAAGCGATAGAGAATGAAATGAATCTCCTGCAGCGGCTGATGAGTAATAATGCCAACATCAGCAGAAGACTCTCCACTACACAGCTTGCTCTTCAGTTTAATGGAAATATGCTTTAAACTGTGAGCTCCCCCTCATAACCCCCCACTCTATTTTACCTTAAGATTCTCAACTCTTGGATCTAATTGGTAAATGTGGCTGGGGGATGGTAACACTGTAATCCCATTTCACTGATAGCAAGCTGCAGCTGAAGCGTGAAAACCAGTAACAATCTGATATATAATCTAGGTATACTGTATATTTGTATAAAGGTGAATCATTTCAAACCTGCTAATTTGTATCCGTACTGTCTCCAGTGTCGGCATGCAGTTGCAAAATAAAGAAAAAACAACAAACCAGTAAGATGTTGTGATGGGGTACACCCAGCTCCAGACACCCATTCAAGCGTTTTCTTTCCTATGCTGTATGCTCTTAATGAGTGGTCTCGGGGGCGACGTGATGGACTGGGTCTGTGTAAATGGGGTTCTACATGGTTTAACAAGGGACATTTCTTAATGATGTGAGCTTCAATAGCTTGGCTGAAAGTACTGGCGCTAGAGTGGCTGGAGGATTCTCAGTGACTCTGTCTCTAATGATTCCACAGAGGCACACACTTCTCATTGGAATCAACTGAGCTCCCATTCTCACACAGCCACATCACTGTTTAGCTGTATTTTTCTATAGGGCTCAAATGTTTTCAATTGATGCAGCCTAAATATGTTTTCTTGAGCAGTTCTCATAAACAAGTATGCCAGGAACATACTTCCCCTGCCACAGCTGTGAATTCAACATTGGAGCTGACAGTATGATGAAAATGTTGACGACCATGACTATATCGGCTATTTTGTTTTTATAACATTCCTTATAAAACAACAAAATTATAAAGCTCTGTCATTTTACGAGTCACCTGCAAATGACAATAATTTGAAATGTTGAATAAATGCGGTCACATAAAAAACAAAAACAAAAAAACATCCTGAATGAAGAGGTCTCTAAACCCCTCGTATGCGTTATTTATTTATTTGGTCAAAGAAACTGCCAGGGCTACCTTCAGCTGCTCTCAGTTGTTAATAAAGTATTGCTTGGTTCTCCCTTTACTTATAGTAGAAAGTTGCGTCACAGACGGGATCTTCACTGCTGAAGTCTCATGAGCATATGGATTTCAAAGCTGTCATGCAAAAAAAATCGTAGTTTTTAGTGAATTTGCGCAACTTTTTAGCACGAGAAGGCGATTTACCTGCCCTTATTATCCAGCCCATGATTTTGCAGTGTGCTTCCCATAGCGTGAGGCGTGTGTGTTTGTGTCTGTGTGTGTGTGTGTGTGTGTGTGTGTGTGTGTGTGTGTGTGTGTGTGTGTGTGTGTGTGTGTGTGTGTGTGTGTGTGTGTGATATGTGCTGCTACGTCACATTCTCATGACAATGCATGTAAACCAAGCCATTGAAACTTTCAGAGGGGGTGTACTAGAACAAAGATTTTCTTTTATCAAGCAGAGAAAATGTCAATGACATAAATGAATACTGTATTTTTCTAGCAGATTGATTTGGAACAGAGATTAAACATTGTTTGAAAGATAACATTCAAGGTCCTTCATCAGGGATCTCATTTTGAGCAGTCAGATTAAAGGAATTAATTTGGTTGAATTAAAACCTGCATTATTTATTTGTTTAAATTATAAAAAGGCATGTTGATTAGTGATAGAACGATAACTCATTTGACAGAATAGTTGAGGTAAAAATAGTCGACTAGTCACCACAAAATATTAATAAATTATATATTTGATAATATCTGGTGCTCAATTTGTGAGTATACTGTTTCGGAACATGTTGCTGTTTGTGCACTATATTTTAAAACGTATTGTAATTGTATGATATATTAATAAATGATATATTTGATAATATCTATTTTAAAACTTATTGTAATTGATATATTAATAAACATTAATAAATGATATATATAATAATATCTATATTTTAAAACTTATTGTAATTGGTATATAAATGGATTGCAACCACAACTGTATTTGCTACCATCTTAAACCAGACACTTCACAATGAATTCACATTCACGCGCCGTCTCATCTGTGGTGGCTCCCTGTACATTATTTTTTTTATCAGTTTAACATGTTGAAAAAAGTGCACACTTTTTAGATTTTTGTTTGACATTGCAGAGCAGAAAGAATTATTCTCTAATACTTTCAAAACTGCAGAGGAGCTGCCTTTAATTTAAATGGAGGGCCAACGGAGTGTGGTTTCTAAGGGTAAACCAGGAGAATATATTATAATGTGTATAGCTACTGTAAGCGATGCAGTTACAGACTGACTGAATACAGTACTTTGAATGCACTATTTTACAAGCCTTAAATATTGTGTCTCACGTTCATTTCTCCAGTGAAAAGCACATGGCTTCATGAAGTTTTATAGTTAAAGGATGTTTTCTTACTAAGTAGTTCTTTCTTACTATGTTGAGATGCCAGGTGAAGCTCTGCTGGGATGCTGGTGCCTGTGTGCCCTGTGCATGTTGAGATGCCAGGTGAAGCTCTGCTGGGATGCTCGTGCCCTGTGCATGTTGAGATGCCAGGTGAAGCTCTGCTGGGATACTTGTGCCTGTGTGCCCTGTGCATGTTGAGATGCCAGGTGAAGCTCTGCTGGGATACTCGTGCCTGTGTGCCCTGTGCATGTTGAGATGCCAGGTGAAGCTCTGCTGGGGTACTCGTGCCTGTGTGCCCTGTGCATGTTGAAATGCCAGGTGAAGCTCTGCTGGGATGCTCGTGCCCTGTGCATGTTGAGATGCCAGGTGAAGCTCTGCTGGGATACTTGTGCCTGTGTGCCCTGTGCATGTTGAGATGCCAGGTGAAGCTCTGCTGGGATACTCGTGCCCTGTGCATGTTGAGATGCCAGGTGAAGCTCTGCTGGGATACTCGTGCCTGTGTGCCCTGTGCATGTTGAGATGCCAGGTGAAGCTCTGCTGGGATACTCGTGCCCTGTGCATGTTGAGATGCCAGGTGAAGCTCTGCTGGGATACTCGTGCCTGTGTGCCCTGTGCATGTTGAGATGCCAGGTGAAGCTCTGCTGGGATACTCGTGCCCTGTGCATGTTGAGATGCCAGGTGAAGCTCTGCTGGGATACTCGTGCCTGTGTGCCCTGTGCATGTTGAGATGCCAGGTGAAGCTCTGCTGGGATACTCGTGCCCTGTGCATGTTGAGATGCCAGGTGAAGCTCTGCTGGGATACTCGTGCCTGTGTGCCCTGTGCTGCTGGGATGCATTTGCATGTTTTCATGTTTCCTGGCTTGCGAGGAGGAATATAGAAGACCAGAGTATTGTCTTGATGTTTTGTTACAATAAATAGAGAACACATACTCTGTGACAGCCGTAATGCAGATCTAACTCTGTCTGGGATTGCAAGCATCCAGCCCCCGCTCTGCAGCAGAGACACGAGCACACATATTGAGAACCTGAGCAATCCCAGCCTGTATCTCTCTGTCATCCTGGAGTTTTACACACTGAGGGATGTTGTTTTATCTTACAGCCTGTACCAATGCAAGTAAAACTGTCCCTTCATGTGTGCTGCTGTCGTTGTCAATTCATGTACTATGTAAATGTTAAACAGATCTATTTAATAGCTCAAGTAGATGAATGTTTAGACGAATGCCTTCTTCAAAATTAATATGTATAGTTGACCATGGCTTGGTTTACATGCAAAAAAAGAAATGTCTTCCCTTTTTGCCATGCTATTTTGGTAGTATCTTTCAGGCAATTTCCCTAAAAATCCAAATGACCTAATTAATATTAATGTGGCAGGGTATATTTAAATAATTCTCTCAGTGTTCCAATTTGGCCTTGTGCGGCTGCTGATACTGTGCATGTTTCTAAAACTGGGTTGAGGATTTTAGTGTGACTGCTGATACTGCGCATGTTCTTACACTGGGTTGAGGATTTTAGTGTGACTGCTGATACTGCGCATGTTCTTACACTGGGTTGAGGATTTTAGTGTGACTGCTGATACTGCGCATGTTCTTACACTGGGTTGAGGATTTTAGTGTGACTGCTGATACTGTGCATGTTCTTACACTGGGTTGAGGATTTTAGTGTGACTGCTGATACCGCGCATGTTTCTTACACTGGGTTGAGGATTTTAGGTTGTGTTGAAGCCCAATAAGTGCAGCCTGCTAAACTTGGCCACCAAAAATAAATAAATAAATAAAGTGAAGGAAACAAAAGAAAAACCCAGACATATCATTACAGATACCAACATTTCATAAGAGAGCACTTTGCACTGTTCATGCATTGTTTGCTAAATGTTATGTTTCTTTCATAACTGCACGTTTGAGGCTTACATAGCTAATGGAAATGCAAAACAGATGTATGAAATGATTTTGTTCACTACAATTACTATACATGAATGAGAAGAGAAAGACATCACAACTTACAGGACCATTGTGTGAAGCCATTGCCAAAGTCAAGGCAAATATTCATAGAGGAACTGAACAATTGTAACCGTATACAATGTGCAAGAATCAACCGCAGTGAAATAGTCCTGAGCACTGAAGGGGGTTTGAAGGCATCCTTACTATAGAGGAGTCGAATGGTTTGACTTGAGAATTGGGACTTATATAACCTACAGCACTGCACTGTTCTATAAATACCAGAGATCGAGGGGTGGTGACAGCAGGGCAGAAGAGCACAGCACACAACAGGACAGGTTACCAGTGGGGTTCAGATAGTGACAGGTTTACTGTACATGGAAACTGTTTCATAGAATCACTGCTTAACTGAATCAGCTGCATATTGTACAACTCAAATATACCACTCATTCAATCTGCCGCTTGAACAAAATAAAGTCTCTGCACTTCTGTGTTAAGTGGTTTTCACTGGTGTGTCTTCACCTGTACATCTGTACTGTGGTATGTGTAAATAATCAAATGATTCCTCTACAGTTAATACGCTTAGAAATGTGTGCCATTGTAAAAGCACTGCAAACTGTACTAAAGCACAATGAAAACATGGTGAAGCATAGGTAAGCATTGGCATAGGGCTGGTTAGTGAGAGCATTGAAACTTCACAATGCAATACCATAGGGCTGGTTAGTGTAGAGCATTGAAACTTCACAATGCAATACCATAGGGCTGGTTAGTGTAGAGCATTGAAACTTCACAATGCAATACCATAGGGCTGGTTAGTGTAGAGCATCGAGACTTCACAATGCAATACCACAGGGCTGGTTAGTGTAGAGCATCGAGACTTCACAATGCAATACCATAGGGCTGGTTAGTGTAGAGCATCGAGACTTCACAATGCAATACCACAGGGCTGGTTAGTGTATTGTACTCCAAAGGGCTGTTTGCATGGCAGAGGTGTTTGGGTTAGAGAGATTTCCTTGTACATATTAAATGAAAACCCAGACATCTTGTTTAGAAACTTGTTGTGAACCTCTCTATAATTATAAGAGTCTGTCTAGAACTCTCACACTCCAACTTTAATGTAATTAATGTACTTTAATGTACATCTTGAAACATAACATGTATTATTTAGAGGTTTGAGCCTGCACACAGATCACAGTGACTTTCCCGGTAGAAAGGGGTTCAGACTTCTGTCAGAATACAAAATTGCGTTTCCAGCGTTCCTTGGTCAGGCTTTAGTGAAAATAAAGTAGCTGCTATAAAGATGTGCATCTCAGAACCCCTGGCACACACTGTGCTGCTCACATTTTAAAATGCACTGGAGCAGAGCACCCTGCCACAACATCTCAGAACCCCTGGCACACACTGTGCTGCTCACATTTTAAAATGCACTGGAGCAGAGCACCCTGCCACAACATCTCAGAACCCCTGGCACACACTGTGCTGCTCACATTTTAAAATGCACTGGAGCAGAGCACCCTGCCACAGCATTTCAGAACCCCTGGCACACTGTGCTGCTCACATTTTAAAATTGATCCGGTAGACAGCTGTTTAGAAACAGAGAAACGAGAAATAAAACCAGTAACTACAGAAGCGACAACTTACTGGAAATGCAGTTCAATTAATATTCTGCTTTTCCTTGATACTCCCACTGAAAATGACTACTCCAAATGTAACACTCGACAGAGACACATTTAGAAATGGAATAGAAATATTCAATGACGAATGTTAGAAGTCTCATTCAGTGTTATTGACCCGCCAGCTGCTAGGAGGAGGTGCATTGCATTGTGTTGCAGGGTACAGTCCCTTGGAGATAAAGGGGAAATAAATCCCCCACCAATAAATGCCATTCGATGAATACAATATTTGTGCATCTCTGTCCTTACTCATTAAGATGTTTTGTATCTTGTGACAGGCTGGCTCGCAGTGGTGACGTCACGGACCAGGAAGTACAGAAACCAAAACAATGGATGGGCGGGTGAAGCTGAGTGCAACGGCACTCAGCGTATTTATTAATAAACAAAACAAAAATAAAAGATTTAAACAAACAACAAAACAAAAAGGCGCGTTGGCCAAACAAATAAACAGCAACAAGTATATTAAATATAGCAATTGTTTTTGCTCGCTCTCCCGTGTACTCCTGTACTTTCCTCTGTACACTCCACCCCTGCAGAACGGACAGCTGCCGGTTCTTATACTCTGGCCGAGGGGTTAACTAGTTGTTAATTATCTTATTACCCCTCGGCCAGAGTCTGCATGCGTTTGGTAAGGATGCATGACTGTCAGCTAGTTAAATAATCAGTAGCTGATCAGTCATGCATCCTCACAGGGTTTTAAATATAAATAATAAGAAATACGCTGGCGCTGTCATCCACGCCGCAAACAATAATACAAATAATAATAATAGGGGCGGGACACTCCGCCACATATCTATTTGAAGCATGGAGATCTATTCAGAGGTTCCAATCTCTTGTGAGCATCCGGGGTCTTAAGCAACAACCCTTATAAAAGTTTACCACAGTTAACTTGCACAGTCATTTTTCCTGTATGCTTTTCCCATGGTTATGCTATGCATTTACATAGTTTACCATAACTTGCCATGTTTTTCTAATATGGTTTACGATACCATGTAAATGACATGGGCTTTACAATGCTTACCTATGCTTTCACTACACTTTATTGCATTTTGCTATGATTTTACTATAGAAACTTATAAGAATGGCTAGTCGTTCTGCATTTGTTCACCAATATTTGTGTATAAAATAAAAAGACCAACAGAAAAACAATAAGGAGCCTGTGAGTTTGTTGTTTTACTAATGAGGGATGTGAATTATTTTTACACCTTTAAATGTAGTGGTTGGTCTTTGCTGTGGCAGTCCATTCTCTCTTACTGGTGAATTAGAGGAAACAGATGAGTCAGAGCTGAGCAGGGATCTTGATGTAATTGGAATGAAAACATGCTGGGGGTGGAAGGGAATAAGGAAATGTCATCCTGTGTAGGCTGTGATAAAAGACACATAGTAGGTTTTTTAATAAATTTATACAATTAATGTCCTGTATCAGAGAATTTGTTTTGCTGCAGAAGAGACTGCTTACAGTAGACTGGGTTAAAATGTCGGGGGCCAATGTGTTAACTCACTAGTCGGTGGCTCACATGTACAAAACACTGTGATGGTTTGAATTGAGCTCCCAGTGGACACTAGTGTATCCAAACACATTCAGCACATGTGGCAGTCCCTGCTTGTGAAAATCTCTGGGCTGAATGATAGTAAGCCCCCTGGACTGAATTCATGAGTTAAAATGTAATTATAGGCAAACACTGCCCCAAGTAAAGAAACCAATACTCTCACACAGCTTTCTTAAGCATAAGCAAGAAATGAACGGCATTGCAAAGTTAGTGGAAACCACAGGCTCTGCATTCCATCATAAGAACATAAAAGCATTTACAAATGAGTGGAGGCCTTTCAGCCCAGCGGTGCTTGTCAAGTTCCTAGTTGCTGATTGATTTAAAACTTTATTAAGTTGGGTCTTAAAGGATGCCAATTATTCTGCATCAACAACATGACTTCTGTAGGCAACCCAGTCCATACCCTCATCGTTCAGTCCATACCCACATAGTTCAGTCCATACCCTCATAGTTCAGTCCATACCCTCATCGTTCAGTCCATACCCTGACTGCTCAGTCCACACCCTCATCGTTTAGTCCACACCCTCATCGTTTAGTCCACACGCTCATTGTTCAGTCCATACCCTCACTGCTCAGTCCATACCCTCACTGCTCAGTCCATACCCTCACTGCTCAGTCCATACCATCACCGCTCAGTCCATACCCTCACCAGTCATTCTTATTCACAAGCATTAATGGGCCAAATCACTTTGTTTGTAACTCTTTGTTTGTTCTTAAGCTCCAGCTATAGTTCTGTGAAGGCATTAGCATTCTCTTCTAGCTTTACATCACCATTGACATGCGTTATGGGGCGTTCACACCGGACGCGGCGCGCATGCCGCCTGCTTGCGCCCCCCGCTGCAGTACTATTCACACCGCACGCGGCAGGGTAAAGTCAGTGGGCGCTCCGTTGTTACGTCACGGCTGCAGGCAGAGTTGCCAGGTCCGCGGTTTTCCCGCGGAATTGGGCTACTTAAAAAAGACAGCCGCTGAAATATTTAGGAGTCACTGGTTGCTACTTTTGGGCTACTTTCAAGAGGTCTCGTGGTTTTTGGGCTAGTTTACTTTATATATATATAAAAAGAATAATTTTATTAAAAATGAATAAACTTTTGCAGCCTATCCGCTGCAGTGCACACAAACTATGTAAAACTGTGTTTCCCAATAAAATAACATATTGCGCATGACCACAACCACCACTGGCTGCGCATGACCATGCAAGTGAACAGGACGAACGATTGTGTTAATTGACAGTAAAAAGCAGCCATTTTAAGAAACAGCGTAGAAACATCGAACCCGCTAAAAAGCAGGAAAAATAAAGAAGTTTAATTTGAACCAGAGATGCCACTGGGTAAGTGGGCTAAATACGGAAAAAAATACTGCAAAGACTGGGAGAAAGAAAAAGGGTTAAAAGAATGGATTAGCAGTGTACCTGGCGATGACTCAAAAGCAGCGTGTAGGTACTGTAAATGTGAAGTGCGAGCGCATCACAGCGATCTGTTAGCTCACAGTAAGACAGAGAAACATATTAGAAACGCTGCTCCCTATTCAAATGCAAGAAGCTTATTTGACACAGGATTTAAGAAACAAGTTGACAATTCCGTTAAAATATGTGAGTTGAAGCTGGCAGCCCATATTGCTTGCCATTCCAGCATCCTCACCGTAGATCATTTGGGATGCATAGTCAGGAAGTTGCACAGAAGGATATTAGTCTTCATAGAACAAAATGCTCAGCACTTATAAAATCTGTCATCGGGCCCGTTGTTCATCAGGAGATGCTTGAAGACATCGGCAAAGAGCCATACTCTCTAATTGTGGACGAAAGCACAGACATCAGTGCAAACAAGCAACTCTGTGTGGTGTTCAGGTACTTCAGCAGAAAACTTGAACGTATCGTGACATCGCTTGTCGGGATTGTTAGCTTGCCAGCCAGTGATTCTCACAGCATTGCAACAGCCTTGTTCAAATTCTTAAAGGAAAACAAATTGAAGTGGAAAGATGCCTTGGTCTGGCAACAGACGGTTGCAATACAATGTGTGGGAAAAATAATTCGGTACTAACAAAGTTCAGGGAGGTGAATCCAAAAATTGTGTACATCAAGTGTGTTTGTCATTCACTGCAGCTCTGTGCATCTAAAGCAATGGACGTATTTCCTCGAAACATTGAGTACATGGTATCACAGACGTACTCGTGGTTTTCCCACAGCACTCAGCGCCAAAATAAGTACCGCGATCTCTATGCCACCATTAATGTTGGAGAAGCCCGCTGAAGATTTTGCAGCTTTCTGACACAAGATGGCTTGCAATTAGCCAGTGCGTTGATCGAAAGTGCTTTCTCAGTACGAAGAGCTAAAGTTGCACTTTCAGCTTACAAAGGACACTGAAAGGAACTACAGTGCTGAACTGCTGTACCAGATGTATTCAGACCCCGTAAACAGAATGTATCTGGTTTTTCTTCAGCCCTCGTCACTGAGGTCAACAGAATAAACAAGCTGTTTCAGCTTGACAGTGCCAATCCAGCGAAACTTCTTGCTGATTTAATGACATTTTACCGCAGTTTGATCCAACGAATCATGAAACCTCACGATTTTCCAACATGGTCATCTGTAATGGATTTTGACATAACGTCCGACAGAAACAGCTTGCCACTTTCAGCAGTGGACTTCGGGATCAAGTTCCAGTTAGAACTGTCAGAATCAAAGATCGAACCCCAGAAAGCAGAGGATATCAAACGCAGATGCAGAGATTACATGTTCGAAGTTTCTGAAAGAGATCAAACAAAGATTGCCTCCTAATATCCAGCAACTTGAGTCACTTGCCATTCTCAGCCCATCTGTTGTACTCAGTTCCAAAAGCCACAGCTGGCAAATTTATCATTTTTGCCACTTTACAATGGAGATCTTGGCAAACTCGAACAGCAATGGCGAGCTTTGAACAATGTACACTGGGAGCACACTGAAGACAGCCAAATTGAAGAGTTCTGGGTTGAAGTGGCTAAACACACCGATGCAGCTGGTGATAAAGATTTCACTGAACTTGGTCTTTCTGCCTTATCTCTTTTAGCCCTACCATTTAGCAATGCATCAGTGGAACGTGCTTTTTCACAAATGGCCCTAATCAAAACCAAACTTAGGAACCGAATGCAAGAGAAATTGTTGGAAAACATTCTTAGGGTCAGAGCATATATGCAGCGTAATAAGTGTTGCTGCAACCAATTCCAGCCATCCAAAGCAATGCTGTCACTGTTTACAGGCTGACATCTATGAAGCAAATAACGCAGAAGATGGTGCCGACTCAGAGGAGCTTTTTGAAACTAAAACAAATATATATAAAAAACAACAACAAAGTAAAAATGTTTTATTTTGTACATAGTTTTTTCTTTGGACTTTTTCTTTGTACATATTTAAAATCGACTTGAGATACACCTGCGTGATGATAACAGCTGGCCCTTGCAGGAGGAGTTTGAAGGTAAGAAGTAAAACATGTTTTTATGTGTTATTTCAGTGCATGGGGCATACTTTCAATTAACTTAACTTTTTTTTTTTTTTTTTTTTTTAAAAGGCAAGCTGTTGGCTCTATTTTTTGCAGTTTGTTAGGTGCATTTAATTGATGTGGCTGTTTAATTGATTTAATTGATGTGATCATCAAATTAGATTGGTGGCATAACTTTAAAAGATTGAACTGTTTTCTTCTTTGGGAAACGGTAGCAGCATTAAAGGATAGGGCTACATGTTAATAGTAATAAGCTTGGTTTCAGTAAAAAAACAAAAACAAATTGGGCTAGTTTTGGGCTAGTTTTGAAGTGACTTTGGGCTATAAACACTGTAGAAATCTGGCAACCCTGGCTGCAGGTACAGTGGCTTTTGTTTACCGAGCAACAAACAGTAAATGCCAGCGGGAAAATAAAACTCTTTTGACAGAACTGAAGACACTGACAAAACTGAGGAGCGAAACATTATAAATATTTTTTTTTATAAAACCCAATTGTAACCCCCACACCACGACAATCCCCCCTCCCCCTTTTGTATTAATTTTGTTAAAAACTGTTAAAATATAATAAATGTACACCAAATTAAACGTTTTGCTTTATCTTTTAAAAGTATGTCTGCAGATAATTTATCCAAAAAAACAACAACAAATGCTTACGTTATGTAGCACCACAATCACTTGGGGGGTCCGGTCTTTCGGGGTGATTGTGGTGCTACAATCACCCCTTCGAGTAGTGTGTGTGTGTGTACACACACACACACACACACACACACACACACACAATACTTCAAAGAATGCACAGCAAACAAACAAAAAAATTGCGATCGCTCTGCTCTTCCGGAGAAAGAAAAAACTGTATGTAAGATCGTTGTGGGTACATGACATCCTGAAAAAAAAAAGAAAACAGTACGGCGAATACCATCGGCTGCTCCAGGTAAAGTGGCATGGCAGCACAGCATTGTTTAAATAAATAAATACAGCGGGAAGTTTACTATCCCATCTTTTACATTTTTACTTATGGGTCATTCCGTGTCAATACATCGTTGTCACCCATAGGTCTCAGATTTGAATAAAACGTTTTGCTTTATCTTTTAAAAGTTTGTCTGCAGTTAATTTATCAAAAAAAATGCTTACGTTATAGTAGCATGTGCATAATTATTTTCAATGTGGAGTTTAGCACAAAAAAATATATATTACCTCATTTACGTAATTATGTATATTTAATATTCACTCGGTAATCCTATTTGTACACCCACAGACCACCATTCTACATCTTTTTTTTTTTATTAATATCTCGGTTAACTATTAATTGTTGTGTTATACAACGCGGGAAATCTGAAATTAAAGCGAACATTATTATTTTTTTATTTCTTCCTCGCAAAGGAACCTCCTACTTTTCCCTAATTGGCTGTTGGTAGGTTACGTCACGACGCGGCGCCGCAAAAGTTGAAAATATTTTATCTCTTGCACCCCGCTCCGTGTCCCTCTGCCGCTGCACGTAACCGCCTTCATTGAAAACCATTGCTTTTGCCGCGCAGCAGTGCTGCGCAGCGTCCGGTGTAAACGCCCCTTTAGAAGTTCTGAATAAACCACCCCTGTGCAAATATTAGGGAAAGTGGTTACATCATGGGAACCTAACTGACTGAGCACTTGAAGGCTATATCTTGGGAACCAGGTGTCAGTGTACATGGGCATGTGTTAGGAGATTTTATACCACTCATGTAGTTTTTCATGGTAATGACTGACACCTCAGGGGTGAGGCAATGCCCTGATGGGTTGTGTTGGTGTAACATGCTCCCTCTCCTCTTAGAGAGCATTCAGGCAATGACCCTGATGGGTTGTGCTGGTGTAACATGCTTCCTCTCCTCTTAGAGAGCATTCAGGCAATGACCCTGATGGGTTGTGCTGGTGTAACATGCTCCCTCTCCTCTTAGAGAGCATTCAGGGGCGAGGCAATGCCCCTGATGAGTTGTGCTGGTGTAACATGCTTCCTCTCCTCTTAGAGAGCATTCAGGCAATAACCCTGATGGGTTGTGCTGGTGTAACATGCTTCCTCTCCTCTTAGAGAGCATTCAGGGGGGGAGGCAATGCCCCTGATGAGTTGTGCTGGTGTAACATGCTTCCTCTCCTCTTAGAGGGCATTCAGGCAATGCCCCTGATGGGTTGTGCTGGTGTAACATGCTTCCTCTCCTCTTAGAGAGCATTCAGGCAATGCCCCTGATGGGTTGTGCTGGTGTAACATGCTTCCTCTCCTCTTAGAGAGCATTCAGGCAATGCCCCTGATGGGTTGTGCTGGTGTAACATGCTTCCTCTCCTCTTAGAGAGCATTCAGGGGTGTAGGAATACATTTATTTAGAAATAAGTAAATTGATTAGACTTTAGAAAGATGTTAGGATTTAGTATAGAATGAAGTCAGCATTTAGAATGTTTCTTGTTAATCGTGGGAAAGACAGACAAATGGAGATCTGTGAGAGCTGCTTCCATGACTATTGTCTCCTGTAAGAGGTGTACCAGAGAGGTGACACCTCTGACACAATAGGTGTCTCGCATGGTGGAAACTTCAAAGAAGCTATCTCTCTTTTTCCTCCCATCAAAGAGTTAAGAAAATGAACAAAAGGTATAGGCCGCAATTTAGGAAGAAGGACAAGTTAGCATTTGAAATTAGATGCACAGACTATGTAGGATGTGAATCTTTTGATGTAAGGATTGTAAAAACTTGGAAATGTGTTCTCTTGTGATTGGTTTTAAGGAAACGCATGATGTCACAAGAAACCACACAATGTTCTTTGTATTGCTCTGATCCATGCTTGGAGAGAGGATACCTGCAAACTGTTGTCACCATGTAACCTTTAAGATGTCTGGTTGTAACTTTGCAACTCAGAACTTTAATCTTCAATAAACTACACTTATCTGGACTCGAAAGCAAGAAGCCCGCATCTTCTCTTTCGCTTCTTCTTTTATTGCTTATCACAACAAGGGGGAGGCAATAACCCTGATGGGTTGTGCTGGTGTAACATGCTTCCTCTCCTCTTAATTGCTATGGATACATACAGTACTCTTCCAATCCCATTTTTAAGAAAACCAGTCAAATGATCAATTGATCTTATTATGCATTACACACGTAGCAAATCACATGTATCATGTTACATATCGTATCACGACCTGCACATTGTGATTCGTAACATATTGTGACATTTGGGGATCGTTACACTCCTAATTCTAATGAAATAAAGCATTCTTAAACCTTTTCAGATTGATTTCTAAGAAACCAACAAGATCCTGAACAGTCTCATGAATATCCCCACCCCAACCCCCCTGGTATTTAGACCAGGGCCGCGTTCGAACCCTGGTCTCCAGAGGAGAACGTCTTAACCATGAATCAGTAATCATTGCATGAACTACATACACAGATATGTGAGTGTAATTTAATTGCTGTGTAGCTCTTGGCTGGGAGATTGACATTGCAGGGGGGAGAATATCAACACAACGTGTTCTGATGATGTAGAGCAGGGAGCACAAAGCATTCCCTCAATGACTAAATGGACCAATTAAACCCTATCTAGGTCAAACTTTAGTTATTTAATTGATAACAATACATCCTGTTGTGGAATGGCCAGCGAGGACCAGTGTTGTGCTCCCTTAAAGTATTGAAAGTGATGATGGATTCCTGCCCTGTAAGAGACTATAACAGTGTATGTGCTAATGCTGAAACGCCATTTACTGAGTAAAAATGTGTACTGTTGTGGGGCACTGCACCATACTGAGTTACAATATTCAAAAAGTGAAACACCTCATTAAAATCACTTACAATAAACACATGCACATGAAAGGGATTTTAAGTACATCTTTTTGTACATCTACAGTATGAAGAGATGTATCTTACAAGGCCCTTGACTAGATTCTAAATCAGCTCTGCCCAACCCCTATTTAGAGGCAGATGACCCAGATAAAATACTGGAGCAAGTCAGGGCCATGCAAGTGTTTCTCTGAGCGCTTGCTTCAACCTTTTTTTACTTCCAGTATTTGAAGGCTGCTGTGACAATCATAAAAATATAATAGCGCAGTGTCTGCTTGCCACAGTGCTTACATTGTGCACAGCTTGCTTTACTGCCCAATTTGTTTCCAGTCCCCAATGCTATGTTAGACGCTTCTGTTTAGATAGACCTGCAGCAGCAGGATGCTGTGCTTATTTCTGGTCCTGTGGGTCCCGTGTTGATCTTGTTGGGTTGCTGTAATGTATTGTATTTTGTTTTCTTCAGCACTCTTCAAGTTAAACACAAGTGTTTGGAGTAGTTCTCTGATGAAGGCACTAGTCGAAAGGTTTGACTGTTCTACTTCTCACAAATAAAGGGAGGTACTTGGAGTGTCGTGTTTCCGAGCAGCTTCCAGCAATGTTCCCATTAGATTCTAGCATGTTCTGAGAAACTGGTCCACAAATCAGACATCACAGTTGCTAAAGTTGGACCTACTCTCCTGGGTTTAGTGCCATTCCCTTTCTTTACTAGAACGACTGATTCTTTCAGAATTGGCCAACTATTTACATTCTTAAACCATTACAGATTATTTGTGTTACTTTTTCGTGGGTGCATTATTAGTATTATTATTATTATTATTATTATTATTATTATTATTATTATTATTATTATTATTATTGTTATTATTATTAGTATTATTAGTATTGGTTGTGTGATTGGACTGCTTTGCTTCTGTTGTCGTTGTACTCAATGGTGTTCCAGCGCTTGTTAATAGTTACATTAAACATTAAACATCTGATGGCTGTTTTCCTGTTTGCTTGTTTCAGCTGTCCCCTTTCCCTTAAGCCATCGTCTCACAATGAAGGAGGTGTTTGACTGCGAGGGCAAGCCGCGGGTTGATCTCTTGAAGGCTCATCTCACGAAGGAGGGTCGGGTGGAGGAAACTGCAGCCTTGAGAATAATTAACGAAGGAGCCGCCATCCTCCGCCAAGAAAAGACCATGCTCGACATCGAGGCTCCCGTCACAGGTAGAGGCCCTGTGAACCGCTGCCATTCACTGGGCTGCCCCTATTAAACGTGCAGACGTCTTAGTTTATTACAGAGTCCTTTAACCCTTTAAGGGACAAGGGCCATGTGTGTCTCACAAAAACAATGCTAACTTTCTTTTTTTTGCAACAAAGTGCACGAAACAGTGTATTTTAAGAAGAAATCGTCTGAACAGCTGCTCAATTTCTTGTGTACCTTAAGGTGTTAAAAATATAGGCTCTGTATCCATATGATCCCTGAGGTTCTAGAATTGAATTCTCAGAATGTTTGACTTTTTGTTTCTAATAAGCATCCTTATTAAAAAGGATTCTTCATTCTATATACTGCAGTACTGATAGCATTTCTTTACTAATTGCATGACCTGGAGTTGAGAATTGTAAATCTCTTTCTAGTCAATGCTTTTATGATGTATACACAGCAGTGCCCATGAAGCACTGAATGCTGGTGTGCGTATCGGCTCTAAACTTCCCCCTTAGTTCATTTTCTTAGCTTCAAGCACAAGATGCATAGTAGACAGCCTGTAGCTCTCAAACACACAAAGATAAAGAACAAAGCAGGCATCGGTTTGCATCAGCCCCCCGCTCTTTGGTGGGCAGTATTTAACTGGGGAAACAGATGCAGTCCCAGGGTATGATCTGGTCTTAATAATAGCCAGGAGCTCTATCTCTGGTTTCAGTGGTGTGAAGCCTTTATGTGCCCAGTATATATGTATTGGTGGAGTCTGGAGTGTCACAAACAAATTGCATTCCAGCCGGTCACCAAATGATCAGGTTTTCGGTGTCGTGTGTGGAGTGAACTCTCCTTGACACATGCCTGTTTATTGACTCGATGCACAAGCCCCTTATTGTTCTGTTGAAGATCACAGCTCCAAGCTGAGAAATGTTTTTAATGGCTTTAAGAGTAGAATGATAGATCGAAATTTGGTCTGTTTTGGAAGATGTCAGGGTACACTTTGAGGCCCTCAAGCTTCACAGATCCCCGCTCTGTATCCCAGTAGCTCTGCTTCCTGCTTTCTCATATAAACCTCCAGCATCGAACTGTAACTGCTCAAGTGAACAGCCCCAAGGTGCCATTACTTCACTTGTGCAATCTCTTTCTAATCTTCAGTTAATTTCTTCTGGAAAGAAAGTGCTAGTAAACCATGCATGGCGAATTCTTGGCCAGCTCATGAACAAAATCCTTACTCAGAAAACACCAACTTTGGCAACTGGTTAATTTCATGGTAAATAATTATTTACCAAAACTTGAGTTTAATTAAATATAAACTATAAACAATAATAATTCAAAAAAATAATTTACCATTTTTTCTTCACCACCTACTCATTGCAGAACAGCTATTTGGCTGTGGAAGTATTACTAGTACTTGTTTTTAAATGATGCAAGTATTCTTTGCAGCAAAGAAAATGCTTTTAATCATCCAGTGAGTATATAATATTTGGCCCAACTAACCTAGACTTTGAGTGGGTGGCTGAATTGAAACAGCAAAATAAAATCTACACAGATTCTCTTAGCCCACCACATTTAGAACAGCATCCTTAAAGGGATAGTAGCCAAGGCCTGTGTAATAGGAAGTGCAGCATTGAAGTATCTGCACAGAGCGATCAATAATACAAATACAAATACCATTCAACTTAACCATAATGTCTGCATGTTTAATATAGGAAAATGTGAGATCTAAGAAATGATGGCCATGCATATTAGGTAAGGTGCATTTACCTGATGCATCGTGGAAAGGGGTTGTGAAGGGCAAGCTGTGGCTGGTAAGGCTGATGCATCGTGGAAAGGGATTGTGAAAGGCAAGCTGTGGCTGGTTAGGCTGATGCATCGTGGAAAGGGATTGTGAAGGGCAAGCTGTGGCTGGTTAGGCTGATGCATCGTGGAAAGGGATTGTTAAAGGCAAGCTGTGGCTGGTTAGTCTGATGCATCGTGGAAAGGGATTGTGAAGGGCAAGCTGTAGCTGGTTAGGCTGATGCATCGTGGAAAGGGATTGTGAAGGGCAAGCTGTGGCTGGTTAGGCTGATGCATCGTGGAAAGGGATTGTGAAGGGCAAGCTGTGGCTGGTTAGGCTGATGCATCGTGGAAAGGGATTGTGAAGGGCAAGCTGTGGCTGGTTAGGCTGATGCATCGTGGAAAGGGATTGTGAAGGGCAAGCTGTGGCTGGTTAGGCTGATGCATCGTGGAAAGGGATTGTGAAGGGCAAGCTGTGGCTGGGTAGGCTGATGCATCGTGGAAAGGGATTGTGAAGGGCAAGCTGTGGCTGGTTAGGCTGATGCATCGTGGAAAGGGATTGTGAAGGGCAAGCTGTGGCTGGTTAGGCTGATGCATTGTGGAAAGGGCTTGTGAAGGGCAAGCTGTGGCTGGTTAGGCTGATGCATCGTGGAAAGGGATTGTGAAAGGCAAGCTGTGGCTGGTTAGGCTGATGCATCGTGGAAAGGGATTGTGAAAGGCAAGCTGTGGCTGGTTAGGCTGATGCATCGTGGAAAGGGATTGTGAAGGGCAAGCTGTGGCTGGTTAGGCTGATGCATCGTGGAAAGGGATTGTGAAAGGCAAGCTGTGGCTGGTAAGGCTGTTGCATCATGGAAAGGGATTGTGAAGGGCAAGCTGTGGCTGGTTAGGCTGATGCATCGTGGAAAGGGATTGTGAAGGGCAAGCTGTGGCTGGTTAGGCTGATGCATCGTGGAAAGGGATTGTGAAAGGCAAGCTGTCGCTGGTTAGACTGATGCATCGTGGAAAGGGATTGTGAAGGGCAAGCTGTGGCTGGTAAGGCTGATGCATCGTGGAAAGGGATTGTGAAGGGCAAGCTGTGGCTGGTTAGGCTGATGCAGGTGAAAAGGGATTGTGAAAGGCAAGCTGTGGCTGGTTAGGCTGATGCATCATGGAAAGGGATTGTGAAAGGCAAGCTGTGGCTGGTAAGGCTGATGCATCGTGGAAAGGGATTGTGAAGGGCAAGCTGTGGCTGATTATGCTGATGCATCGTGGAAAGGGATTGTGAAAGGCAAGCTGTGGCTAGTTAGGCTGATGCATCATGGAAAGGGATTGTGAAAGGCAAGCTGTGGCTGGTAAGGCTGATGCATCGTGGAAAGGGAAGGAAGGGGGGGAAAAACAAAAGAACAGAAGGGAGACCACATGAAAACAAGGGCAACAACTCAGGTAAGACAGCCATTAAATGTATTTATCTAAATGCTAGATGTCTGAGAAACAAAAAGTTAGAACTTGAAGCTACTGCACTAACAAGTAACTACGATGTGATAGGTGTTACAGAAACTTGGTTGTCTGAGAGTGATGGAGATGAATATAATATCAGTGGGTACACACTGTATAGGAAAGACAGGCAGGACAGAAGAGGCGGAGGGGTAGCGCTATATATAAGAAATAGTCTTGAAGCCCAGGTGTTAAGTCTGGACAAAGAAAACAAAGCCAAATCAATATGGGTCAGAATAATGGACAAAAATTCAAAGGGCATAATAATAGGAGCATGCTATAGACCGCCAAATTCAGATGTAGAGCAAAATAATCTGTTATGACTTTAGAAATGCGTGTAGAAAAGGAGAAGCCATATTAGGAGGTTAAATGTCTAAGAAATACAAATGGCAAAATCATAGATAAAGAAAAAAAATAGCAAATATATTAAATGATTACTTTTCACAGGTTTTTACAAAGGAGGATACGGACAACATGCCCCACATGTCGACCTGTTTCTATCCAGTTTTAAATAGCTTTAGCATAACAGGCAGAAGTGTCAAAGGGACTAGGAGCTCTTAAAATAAACAAATCCCCTGGGCCGGATGAAATCCTCCCAATAGTTATTATTATTATTATTTGTTTATTTAGCAGACACCTTTATCCAAGGCAACTTACAGAGACTAGGGTGTGTGAGCTATGCATCAGCTGCAGAGTCACTTACAACTACGTCTCACCCGAAAGACGGAGCACAAGGAGGTTAGGTGACTTGCTCAGGGTGACACAATGAGTCAGTGGCTGAGGTGGGATTTGTACCGGGGACCTCCTGGTTACAAGCCCGTGTCTTTAACCACTGGACCACACAGCCTTCTCAAAGAAATGAAATAAGTTATTTACCAACCGCTAACCAAGATCATGAACAGTCCCTTGACACGGGTTGTACCGACAGACTGGAAAATTGCAAACGTAATACCAAATCCACAAAAAGGGAGACAAAACCAGGTAACTACAGACCAATAAGCCTGACTTCTATTATATGTAAACTTATGGAAACTATAATAAGATCCAAAATGGAATATTAGCGAGTGACTGCTGTACATTATTATCCACTTGGCAAAACCTTTGAATTTGAGTAAACTGTATTTCTTGTGGTAATATCTGCTGCTATCAGCAGTAACTTGGAGCACATACATGCAACATGTCATGTTTCAGGCAAATCTTCTATCGGTGCGAAGTGAAGGTACAGTTACGCACAACAAAAGGCCAACCAATAGAATGTTAGCAGAAGCTGGGAACAGGCGGTCGCCCTAGCAACCAGTAGCAGCACTCAGCCACAGTCAATTAAAATGTTTGTGGAGTTGAAAAATCTGGTGGCAGTTGGCAATTTAAAGTCTTGCGGCAGTCCAATATTTGATGGCTTACCTTGGCTTTTACCAAATACGACTGACTATGGAGGCAGCTCCAGGGTCTACCAGTCTTTACTGTACGCTTTTATATGAGAGCCCCCCCAAAAAGGGTTTCTGTTCAGTCGATTTTTATAATCTTTTTTTACCAACACTGCAAGGCTACACAAGTCTGTTCTTCCAGGAATGTAGATTAAAAAAAAGAAATGACTATCAAAGGCACACAGAACAGTCAGTAAACACACCAGCAGTTATGATGATCACAACAAAAACACAAACCCACAGGAGAGTTTCAAAATGAGCTCATTAGGGTTTGGGGAACTGCTTCAATATGAAGGTTTACAGCAAACCTCCCAGATAAGAGCTGTAATAAATTGGGCTGCAGGAAGATCTTGAAGCTGGTTCTTCAAGGGGGTTTTGTGAAGACCCACGGTAATCGTACTGCCTTTGAGTTACAGGGAATTGGCAGTTCATTAGTTTTCAAATGCTGACCTGCAGTAAAACTTTATGTATATCAGTGAACTATTCAAAACATATCCAAATGATAAATTTAAATATTCAAAAACTTTATAATAAAAACATTTACGAACGAGAGGAGGTCATTTGGCCCATCTAAACTCGTATGGTAAGTAGCTGATTGATCTCAAAGCTTTATCAAGCTGTGATTCAGCATCAACAACATGACTATGTAACCCATTCCATACCCTCACCTCCTTAACTCTGTCCTAAGTCTATCTCCATTTAATTTCCAACAGGTCCTGGTTTCTGTGCTGCGCTTAAAGTATTGGTTATGGTTAACTTTGTCAACTCCTTTTAAGAATTTAAAGACTTCAATTACGTCCTTCCTAATTCTTCTTTGTTCTAGGCTTCACGGGGCGGAGCTATGCCACCTGGTAGTGTTTATTGACAGAGTTAGTGAACATATACACAAGGAGAGAGGGGCTCCGCCTCTTCAAGGCCCAACATTTACTTGATCGATAGACACGATAAACAGGAGGGGGGCCATCGTCTTTGAGGTGACCCGACATACGAGAGGGGCACCGTCTCCGAGGTTACCCGACATACGAAGAGGCTCGCGAACCGGAAAGAAAACATAAAGTTAGTATCTGTTAAAACATGTAATGCGTGGTGTTCCGCCTCTTCAAGCCCAACATAATAGAAGGGGGTTCCGTGGCTGAGGAGACCCGACAAACAGGAGAGGGGCCACCGCCTTTGAGGAGACCCAACAAACATGAGGGATGCCACCGCTTGGGGACCCTCGCATAGAGGCATCAGACCTGAAAGAAGAATCCCAAAAGAAGAATCCCAAAAGAAACATACATGCAGATGGAAGGGTTTGGCCGGGGTCCCCTCTGACTCATGGAGAACCCTCCTCTATGAGGTAAATGAAGCGGAGCTTAACAAAGGGTTGGAGAAAGTGGAATCACTAACCCCCAGAGGAGACCGATGCAAAGGCGGTTGAGATGCTAGAGGAGGAGGAGGGAGGAGGAGGAAACGAAAAACACAAGACAGCTAGGTAGAGGTGACTAATGTTTAAATAAGGTAGATTTAATTGATGACAGCAGATGATAGGTTGTTGGTGCCTAGCTCCTCCCCTGAACCCCACCTATAGGTTAACATTTCACGGGCGGAGCTATGCCACCTGGTAGTGTTTATTGACAGAGTTAGTGAACATATACACAAGGAGAGAGGGCTCCGCCTCTTCAAGGCCCAACATTTACTTGATCGATAGACACGATAAACAGGAGGGGGGCCACCGCCTTTGAGGTGACCCGACATACGAGAGGGGCACCGTCTCCGAGGTTACCCGACATACTAAGAGGCTCGCGAACCGGAAAGAAAACATAAAGTTAGTATCTGTTAAAACATGTAATGCGTGGTGTTCCGCCTCTTGAAGCCCAACATAATAGAAGGGGGTTCCGTGGCTGAGGAGACCCGACAAACAGGAGAGGGGCCACCGCCTTTGAGGAGACCCAACAAACATGAGGGATGCCACCGCTTGGGGACCCTCGCATAGAGGCATCAGACCTGAAAGAAGAATCCCAAAAGAAGAATCCCAAAAGAAACATACATGCAGATGGAAGGGTTTGGCCGGGGTCCCCTCTGACTCATGGAGAACCCTCCTCTATGAGGTAAATGAAGCGGAGCTTAACAAAGGGTTGGAGAAAGTGGAATCACTAACCCCCAAAAGATGGACCCCGCTCCCGCTGACACAACGTGAAGAAGAAAAGAGAGAACCGCCAATGCATAAGAAAAGAGAAAAGAGAAAACATTTAGACGAAAGAAAACAAACACTTAACGTGACCAAGGGGTTAGTAGACTGTACCCTAATGACTATGTGAAGACCCTCTGCACAGTGGAAAGAAAAACCCTTTCTTTTAATTTAATTTCTTAGGGGAAATCTTTGGAGGCCCAGGCAGAAAGGTCGTCCCCACTCGGACATACTAGCAATGGACTGATGTGCGGAGGATATTTCAGATGATGAAGAACGAATATAAGTTTCAACTGCTGATGAAGTCCAGCGCCCCATATTTTTAATTAAATGCTGGTTAATGTTGGCTTTTGCAGCTGAAGTAGCTGCCCCTATTCTAAATGAATGAGGAGTGTAGAATTGCGAAGGAAGACCTGCTCTGGACACCACGGTGGAAAGGTGTGTTGAAAACCAATGCCTTGATACAATGGACCGGCTTGAATTGATAAACAAAGGGTCGGAGGATGAAATGGCCTTATGTTCTGCAATGTACTTCAACATGGAAGTGAAGGGACACAGAGGAGAGTTGATCTTAGAAAGCTGAATACATTGTCCTTGCCGCAGTTGATCTGTTTTGAAATGCTAAGAAATAAGATGAAATGAGAATCTGGGATGAGCTTGAGGTCACTGCAGCGGATACCGAGGGTAGGAAAGCTGGCAATGGAAGGAACTGTATATTCAGAACATCTCAAAACCCAAAAATGCAGATAGACATATGACTTCCATAGTTAAATCATCAAATGGAGAAAAACAGCCATGGCGGAGAATTGAAATCAAGTTACTGAGAATGTCTATTGAAATAGGCAGGCGAGCAGAAGAAGGAGCCGGAGAGCACTTGGAAATTCCTCGTAAAAGAAGACGAACCTCTGGAATTGATAATAGAGTTGGGGAATTGATGGACATCAAGCGAAATTGATGCTGAATTCCTGACAAATATAGTCTGATTGTAGCTGGTGCCAGATGTAGAGAGTCCTTTGCATGCACTATGAACGCCATGATCCAGTCCTGGTTGAATGGAGTAGGATTAATCCTGCTTTGTAAACAGAAAGTTACATAACATGCCCAACCTGTAGAGTACGAGGATCTGGTAGATGGGGCAAGTGCTGATGCCATGTAATCTTGAGCTGAAATAAGAAGTTTATTAATAGTTGGATTTAGTTGAAAATCAGCTGATTGAACTGTGGCGTTGCTGCTGGATATTGCAGAGCTGTAGGCAGCAAACTGTGGAATTTGGAAATCTTCGAGAATGTTACGTCTGATTCGTGGAGATATAGTGTGACGTCTAGCTGCAGTTGGAGAGGAGGATCCGTATGTAGATGCAGTAGCGAGGTTGAATTTTGGAGGATCTGCTTCGCTGGCTGAAATTGGGGCTGGACCAGAAGAAGCTGTAGGTGGCGCTGCAGTGTTTGATGCTGGAATTAATGACAGCGCTGAAGATTGTTTTCCCTGTTCCATAATAGACACCCTTTTATTTAGATCCGACAGTTGAGAACTGACCGAAGATAGAGTATCGGAAAATGGCTGCATAAATGATTTTATCTCTTTAAATATTTGCGAATGTTGGATTTCCATGGCTGGCTGCTGGTTAGCGGTGCTAGTTGTGGGGTGGTTAGATCCGGAATAGACTGCCTGCTGTCTGTTTTAGGATGCTGAATGGCTGGCGCGGCTGATTATGTTTTTCGGAGGAAAAACTGGTTCTGCTGATACTGAATTGCAATAGAGAATGAAAAGAGACTCTCTATCACTCCCTGCCGGAATCGCATTACCGTTTTAAGGAGGGTTTTATCAATTTATTCATGGGCCAGTCCTTCCAAAACAATCGATCCGAGGGGCGTCCTGAGGTCGAAGTCGCTTGGATCGGGCGCAGATTCGATGTTTGGGTGGCAGGAACGGTAGGCAATACTTGAACTGGAACCTGATCGGGAGCCTGATCAGATGTAACTGAAATGCCAGAAGGGGAGAAAAACGGAGACTGGATGGGCCCTGGATTGAAGCTGGAGAAGAATGATCTGGTAATGATAGAAAATCCTGGGAATCCTCTGAATCCGATGACAACTGCTGTAAGTACTCCATTATTGAGGTATACAAAAGTTGATGGGTCTTGAAATCGCTTAGGTTTATGCCAAAACGAAAAAACACAAGACAGCTAGGTAGAGGTGACTAATGTTTAAATAAGGTAGATTTAATTGATGACAGCAGATGATAGGTTGTTGGTGCCTAGCTCCTCCCCCTGAACCCCACCTATAGGTTAACATTTAATAAATTCAGTTCTTTCAGCCTCTTTACAACTCATTCCACTGTATGAAAAATAGAACACAGTACCTGGAAGCTGACAGAAGTTCATTATTGCAGTGAGTGATTCATTATTGAGTGATTCCTGCACCCACACTGTTTTACAGCATGCACACTATATTTCAGCCTGCAAGCATATAGACAACTGCTGTTAGCTCCCTTAGTGCCTTCGGACAACAGTCAGGTCTGTCTGTAATAGCACATGACAAATTTAAATACCACGCCAGATAAGAAAAGCCATGCATCTTCACTTTTTTACACCAAGGCTTTCAAAAATCATAACACATGATTCGTATACTAACAATAGCATACGGTGACAAGGTAAAGTATAAAATGTGTATAAAAATGATACCAATTGGGTTATCGCCTCCCTCCGTTCCAGCCAGAATGAAGCTGGAATGTAGGAAACTGGGGCACTGATTGGTTGGCTGATTAGCCAATCATTTAATCGGTTATTCATGTAATGAATTCACCTGCTGACAAAGAGGCTTCAGAAGGCCCAGACCAGGAAGGCAGGAAAAGGGCTGGCAGAGAAAGTGTTGTCATCAGTCAGCCAGTCAGTAATAGTTTGACGCAAGGGTGATACAAAAATAGAATTGTGCAAAGCTACACTGAAATGCATATCTCTTGTGTGATGGTGCCCTACTGTACAACCAGCTCATTCAAACACACCAGCATTCTCACAAAGCTCTGGTTTGCTGTCTGTTTTCTGGTGAAGCTCATTTACTTTACATTTACTAGTTTCTAGAGTGAAAACAAAACAAAAAAAATGTTTTACTATATGAATTAAGTTTGAATTAATAGTGATGAATAATGAATTACTAATAATAATTAACCCAAGCAGTTACATTTGTTTAGTGATTAATTAAAATATAAGTTGTGTGTGGAGAGTGGACAAGCCAATACATACAGTACTGTGCAAAAGTTTTAGGCAGGTGTGAAAAAATGCTGTAAAGTAAGAATGCTTTCAAAAATAGACATGTTAATAGATTATATTTATCAATTAACTAAATGCAAAGTGAGTGAACAGAAGAAAAATCTAAATCAAATCCATATTTGGTGTGACCACCCTTTGCCTTCAAAACAGCATCAATTCTTCTAGGTACACTTGCACAAAGTCAGGGATTTTGTAGGCATATAGTCAGGTGTATGATTAAACAATTATACCAAACAGGTGCTAATGATCATCAATTCAATATGTAGGTTGAAACACAATCATTAACTGAAACAGAAACAGCTGTGTAGGAGGAACTGGGTGAGGAACAGCCAAACTCAGCTAACAAGGTGAGGTTGCTGAAGACAGTTTACTGTCAAAAGTCATACACCATGGCAAGACTGAGCACAGCAACAAGTCACAAGGTAGTTATACTGCATCAGCAAGGTCTCTCCCAGGCAGAAATTTCAAGGCAGACAGGGGTATCCAGATGTGCTGTCCAAGCTCTTTTGAAGAAGCACAAAGAAACGGGCAACGTTGAGGACCGTAGACGCAGTGGTCGGCCAAGGAAACTTACTGCAGCAGATGAAAGACACATCATGCTTACTTCCCTTCGCAATCGGAAGATGTCCAGCAGTGCCATCAGCTCAGAACTGGCAGAAAACAGTGGGACCCTGGTACACCCATCTACTGTCCGGAGAAGTCTGGTCAGAAGTGGCCTTCATGGAAGACTTGCGGCCAAAAAGCCATATCTCCGACGTGGAAACAAGGCCAAGCGACTCAACTATGCATGAAAACACAGGAACTGGGGTGCAGAAAAATGGCAGCAGGTGCTCTGGACTGATGAGTCAAAATTTGAAATATTTGGCTGTAGCAGAAGGCAGTTTGTTCGCCGAAGGGCTGGAGAACGTACACGAATGAGTGTATGCAGGCAACAGTGAAGCATGGTGGAGGTTCCTTGCAAGTTTGGGGCTGCATTTCTGCAAATGGAGTTGGGGATTTGGTCAGAATTAATGGTCTCCTCAATGCTGAGAAGTACAGGCAGATACTTATCCATCATGCAATACCATCAGGGAGGCATCTGATTGGCCCCAAATTTATTCTGCAGCATGACAACGACCCCAAACATACAGCGAAAGTCATTAAGAACTATCTTCAGCGTAAAGAAGAACAAGGAGTCCTGGAAGTGATGGTATGGCCCCACAGAGCCCCTGACCTCAACATCATCGAGTCTGTCTGGGATTACATGAAGAGAGAGAAGCAACTGAGGCTGCCTAAATCCACAGAAGAACTGTGGTTAGTTCTCCAAGATGTTTGGGCCAACCTACCGAGTTCCTTCAAAAACTGTGTGCAAGTGTACCTAGAAGAATTGATGCTTGATGCTGTTTTGAAGGCAAAGGGTGGTCACACCAAATATGGATTTGATTTAGATTTTTCTTCTGTTCACTCACTTTGCATTTAGTTAATTGATAAATATAATCTATTAACATGTCTATTTTTGAAAGCATTCTTACTTTACAGCATTTTTTCACACCTGCCTAAAACTTTTGCACAGTACTGTATCTCTTATTTTTATTTTTTACATCTATCTATCACTCATTCATCTGTGATGAAACTTGACCTTATTTATCCAGGGATATATATCTAGTTTACATGTACTATGGCACAACTCAGGTCTGCACAGCGCACAGTGGCACAGGTCAGGACTACACAGCACACAGCAACTTTCTCAGAAACAAATTGATTTCCATCACTTTAAGACATCTGTTTCCACAAGTTATCAACGTGAATCTTTTTGACTGCAGTTTGGTAAAGAGGCACGTCCTAAATTGAAGTTCTTGGAAGGGGATTACTTTTCGAGTGTACTGGGACCCAGTTTGAGCTCCAGAAATTTCCAGAATCCAGCCCCCTCTGAGATTGTACACTGGCTCTATCAGTGCTGGCCAGCTGATATCAGCTTGAATGGGAGTGAAATGTTTATTTCTCCTTAGCGAGAATAATGCAGGGTAATCGTGTGCAGTACCTATTAACGCCAGAGTTTCTCTGTCACTTGTAATTGGTTCTAGGCCCAAAAGGCCTGTCTTCAAGTGAGCACCTGCTTTGAAATGCAAGCTTCGGTTTGTTTAAGCAGCTTAAAAGGGAAAGGTGGCCCCCAGGTTGGCATTGAGCCCACCCAGTTGCCTGCAGCTAACAAGGGTGTCCTATGAAAGGAAAGGGCCCCTGTCAGCAGGCTAGCTTCTTTCACTGGCATTAGTTCACAGAATTGTAAGGTTTGGTTCATCTTTATCTGGTGTGTTCACTTGGGCCCAGTTCTCTAATGCAAAGCTACTAGCTGCTTTCTGCCTTTGATTCGAAATGTATCAAACATAAGACACATTTTGTCTGTTTTGCCGTGGTGCTGTAGCTACTTAAAATAGCCAATTACATTGTAGCTGCAGGTTGTATCGGAGAAGTCGGATAGATTTACAATGTGTATGAATATTCTAGTGAAATAACAAGCACAGCTCATTTAGGCTAGAGAGATCAGACGGGTTTCATTCACTCTATTGCTATAGTACACTTTTACAGGGCATATCTAACGTAGTGGTTACTGAGTGACTGTTAGGTATAAACAGCTTTGCTATACTGTAATCCAGGGGTCGTCAATTATTTTATGTGTAGATCTGGAATTGTTACTTCCAGCAAGGTGAAGGTCCGGAGCACATTTAACTGACCCCTATCCCGATACACACAAACAAACACAACTACAATGATTACACATGCTGCTGGTTTGAGAGTTCTTCACTTGGTTTATAGGAGTTTTTTGGTAATCAAAACGACGTCTTTTTCACTAGTCAGTCTTTTTTACTGACTTGTTTCTACTGTATTTGTCTGTGTTAGCAGAGCCAAACATTGTGTTTTACCATTGCAAAAACAAAGCATATTGTAGCAAACAAAAGTGAAGCACAAGGGGGAAAAAAAATGAATTAGAAAATGACTGTGCTTTCTTAATTATTAATTAATGAATGTACTGTAGTAATTACGTAGTGATTTCTGGATTATTGTTTTCTGTGGGGATTGCCACATATTCTCAGTAAGTGTTTCTTCTTTTTATTTTAATGCAGGTTTTGAGGCTTGCTATTTGGCTGCTCTTTTAATAAACACCTTCCTGCCAGCCTGTAGGTCATGTAGGCCCCATTGCCAACGCCGTCTCTGCCAGCCTGTTGGTCATGTAGGCCCCACTGCCAACGCCGTCTCTGCCAGCCTGTAGGTCATGTAGGCCCCACTGCCAACACCGTCTCTGCCAGCGCTGTGCCTGTCTCCCTCAAGCTGGCCAGCACTGATAGAGCCAGTGTCTAATCTCAGAGGGGGCTGATTCGCCTGAAAATCTCTGGAGCTCAAACTGGGTCCCAGTGCACTCGAACTGTAATCCCCTTTCAAGAGCCATGACTGAAATTTAGGACGTGCCCCTTTACCAAGTTGATAAGTTGTGGAGACGTCTTAAAGTAACCAAAATGAATCTGTTTGTGCTGCCTTCTTTATTACTGTGCTGTCAGGACCTGTGCTAGATCATAAACAACTTTTTTTCAATGATTTAACGAAATTAAACAATTTTAGTTTTCTACCCTAACTGACCCTTTCTGAAATTGAAAGGAAAATAAACTTAATGACTAACTGACTGGAGCTTGGTAACGAGGCATGTCTTAAATTCCAGTTATGGTTCTTGAATGACCTTCACAGGCCGGTAGGAAGTTTTGTATGAAGCTCTCCTGTTTTGTAAATCACTCACGACCGTGTCTTCAACAACACATATCTCATAAACCATTTCAGATATAGACTTCATATTTTCACTGGAAAGTCCTCAGGCATGATATAATGACTCCCTTCATGTTGACCAGTGATCTAATATGACTACCATATTGTGGTCATTTGTCTTCTGGACTTTAGTTGATAGAGACCTGACTCTTTGAGGATTTGGCTTTATACTCGGTTAACGACTGAGGATTGAACCAACATGATGTCTGCTTTACTTATAGTGCCAGCCTCCCTCATCAGCATATCTTTATTACAATCAGCACCTGATCTCCTCATCGAATATCGGACTGGTAGCAATCAAGAATAATGTGCATTGATGACAAGAAAGAAGCTAACAAGATGCGTCGGCTCTTCACAAAAACATGCATGTGCTGGTAATATTTTATATAGGTGAGAGTGAGGCTCCAAATAGGGAACAATGGTGCAATAGACGCTTGGAGATCATTTGATTAATCTCTAGCAGTGTGGAGTAGTGGTTAGGGCTCTGGACTCTTGACCGGAGGGTCGTGGGTTCAATCCCAGGTGGGGGACACTGCTGCTGTACCCTTGAACAAGGTACTTTACCTAGATTGCTCTAGTAAAAACCCAACTGTATAAATGGGTAATTGTATGTAAAAAATAATGTGTAAAAAATAATGGAATTGTATGTAAAAATAATGTTATATCTTGTAACAATTGTAAGTCGCCCTGGATAAAGGCGTCTGCTAAGAAATAAATAAATAAATAAAAAATGCTATGAATCTTTGTCGGCTGCTGGAGAATCACCCACCCAACCCTCCACTCCCTCACACACAAACAAAGACTATTGTACACAAATAGCCAAATATCCAAATATTCAAATATTGCTATGGAGCTCCCGCAAAAGAAAGCTGCTTCCAAAAAAAGGAAAAGTAGAAGCAGCTTGTTCTGTGTTAATAATATGTGCTGTAGTGTTTGCTTGGCCTGAGGACACAGACAGGTGGCTTATTTACAGAATGTCGAGGCACATGAACAGTGACACGGTGTCGATTTGATTGAGGGCTCTGGTCCGACGTTTGCTAATTCATGTGACTGTGCGTAGAGATTTGAAAAGGTCAACCTCGCAAACCATCCAGTGATAAAACCTGCACTGAATGACAGCCCTGCCAATAGTGTCCCTTGAATGGACAGGCCCTGCTCGGCTCAGTAACTGAAGGTTCAGATTGCAGTGAATTGCGCTGCTCCCTTATCTTTGTACCAGGTTTGAAAACATTCTGAATGGACAGGCCCTGCTCTGCTCAGTAACTGAAGGTTCAGATTGCAGTGAATTGAATTGAATTGAATTGAATTGAATTGAATTTCACTGCTCCCTTATCTCCTCACACAGGAGAGACCTTGAGCAGGCTGACTGCTCTCCTTTTATACCTGGCAGCTGGCCTCAATTTGCAATAATGAGGCCAACTGCCAAAACAGTTCTCAAATAATAATCATTTTCACTGACTCCCCCCCCCTACCATGTTATTATATATAGCACCATTATAGTTATAGTTGAGTTGGGTGCTCAATGTTAAACCCGTAACTCTATGACTTTGGCTGTGTCTTTTCAGTGTTTAGATCCACTTGTAAAGTTGTATAAATGTGGGAGCTTTCATGTCGCTGCCTTACATAGTTTCTGAGATCTGGATACCCATTGTTTTGAAAATCTTTCCCTTTTCAGCCTATTCTTAAAATGTTTTTTTTTTGCCCTTACAGGCTACAAAGAACTAAAAAAAAAAACGATTATTGAATTATAATTAGGGCTTCTGATTTTCGATTTTAACTGATAAAACACCCCCCGATACAAAATAAATTAAATCGTGGATAGCCAATAAACACCGGAAAATACCAGAAAAACTGTGGAAATGGTAAATCATTCACGTTGACTTTACCCTTTTTCCATCAAGGAGGCTGTGTGGTCCAGTGGTTAAAGAAAAGGGCTTGTAACCAGGAGGTCTCCGGTTCAAATCCCATCTCAGCCACTGACTCACTGTGTGACCCTGAGCAAGTCACGTAACCTCCTTGTGCTCCGTCTTTCGGGTGAGACGTAGTTGTAAGTGACTCTGCAGCTGATGCATAGTTCACACACCCTAGTCTCTGTAAGTCGCCTTGGATAAAGGTGTCTGCTAAAGAAACAAATAATAGTAATAATAATTTTTTTGTAAAAAAAACAACCTACTACAAAAATAATAAAAAATACATTTCCCAGTGCTGCTGGGCAATGTCCCGCCTTTCTGACTTGCATGTATCATTGATTCGTTCTGAATACTTTAAACCCACCCCAACTACTGAGTGACAGCACATTCCTACATTTCTATTGGTTTTTAAACAGATTTAAAACAAGATTACAATCAGGATGGCTTGTTAGCAGGATTTAAAACAGGATCTAAAACAGAATTATGGCGAAATGTACAAAAATGCCTACACACAAAAACCCCAGAAGAATGTGCCCGTGACCATAGCGATTTCGTTGTGGAAGACAGTAAAGGTAAGAAGAAGGTACAACTTAAGTGTGCAAGTACTGCTGAGTTACTACTATACATATTTTGACAGAAAAAAATGAAACAAAAAAAAATTAAAAATAAGATAGCCGCTTGTAGTACATGTCACGACACTCTGGGATCTGTAGTTCTGACAGGGCCTGTAACAATACAATCACTTAGGAACGGCAGTTTAAACTACAGAGCCCAGAATGCACACCGAACGGCTGATATGTAACGTTTCAAGCCTTCCGAAGCATGGCAGAGCATCACATACTGCCCTCAGTAAATAAATAAATAAATAATAATATTGATAATGACAAGGTGAATTTAAAACCTACATGTACACAGACTGAGCGCCAGAGCAGCAATAAATAACAGCGAAACATTTCAAATAGGCCTATCATTATTTACATGCTAGATTTACAAAAAGCAAAATCACTCACCCATATAACAGATTAAAAGCCAGAACTTCCAAAGAAATCCTTTATGTTTATTTCTCTAAGGAGCAGAACAAAACTTAAAATGAAAAGGTTTGGTGTGAAAAACGTGGCTTGATGTGCTTACCGGTAAATTTAATTAAAATCTTTAAAAAAAAACCTTTCAGATTGTAAGTCTGTATTGTAACCCTTAAAAGCTGCTCTTTGGTAAAGACGTGGATTTTGTTTTAGCGTTTTGATAAAATGACTCTTCCAATACTGTTCCAAACACCTATGAAATACAGTTTATACTACTGTACAGTCATTCTCGTAGCACAGTTACTGTCAGGACACCGGCGTATTTTATCTGTACTTATTATTATTATTATTGATTTCCTCATATTTAAAAAAAAAAAAAACATTAAAAAAATGCAACAGTCAAGAATCGCAGCTGCAGTACAGTCAAATTGTTCTTGCAGTTTAATAGTAGATTTCAATTAAATATATTCACATTCTAATTTTAGTACATAATGAGCAATGTTAAACATTTGCCCTCAATTGTAATATACTGTATATACATTTATGTCTCATGTTCATAATATAGGCTACTGTATACACACACATACTGTATATATTGAGCATTATACTACATGTTTCACTAATAGATGGTAAATAGCATGTTTTTGTAATTAGAAAACTTTGCATACAAACACAAAGCTGGTCTCATTACTGGATTGCTGTGGTGTATGATAAAAGTCATGTTGCATAGCTACAGATTTTTTTCATAAAGACTGTAATAAGTCAGTTGACACATTTCAGTAGCTGATCTCACATTTTTATGTCCCTTTGTGAAAAAGTGTATTGGGATGCAGGTGTTTTATTTGGATCTCCCCAGTACAGTCCTGTTTTATTATTATTATTATTATTATTATTATTTATTTCTTAGCAGACGCCCTTATCCAGGGCGACTTACAATTGTAAGCAAATACAACACCTGTTTCACCTGCATTATACTTTAAATTTCAAAGACTATGTAGATACAAATGATTAACTTTGCTTTAATATCTTCCTAGAATTAGTTTAAACTCTTTGTATTAACATGTCTAATAAAATGGTAAAATGCAGCAGTCGTACTTAACACCTCCACAAAAGTAATTTTTAATAAAAAATAAAAACTCTTAAAAAAGTAGGAAATTCATTGCAAAAACTGCTTAATGCAGCAGTTAGGGTTGAACCCATCGCCACAAAAGCAAGGAAATGTGGCGTTAGGGTTTTTAACCCAAACTCACCATTCCCACCCTCACACAAGCAGCCAAAGGAACCAGACAACACAAGCAACTGCAGACTGCCGTCATCAGGTAAGACACAGAACATGCAACTCTTTCCAGATGACACAAGAAACAGTGTCAATTCCATCGTGGTCTTCCAGTGCTGGTGTATGGATATGCATGTACGCTTCAAAACACAGACGACCACTTAAGGCTGTAGAGCCACATCAACTTTACCAAAATAAAACTATACTTCCATGCACTTTTGATTCCAATGCAAGTATGTAAATAACTGACATTTGCACTGTTAGTGTTTTGTAGCACTTCAAAGCATTCAGTATAATCATATACTGGCTGGTAGGGAGCCTGTCGGGTGTAAGGGTCATTCCACCAGATACACTGTTGCCTCAGTGGCTGCATCCAGGGACATTCCTACCCAGAAAATCTGCAGGGCTGCTACCTGAAGTCAGCACACACCTGTGCCTCTCATTAGCATATTGTGTTACTTGGTTCTGCAATCTCTTTTTCATACACTGGTTGTGTGCCTCTACCTCTACATTTGGTGTCGGGGCACAGAGCTCAGTGGCTGGCATCCAGGATTACCTCTGATTCTTCCCAGTTTGGCCCGTGGTTGACAACCCAAAGAGTGCATTCGGCAGCTATCTCTTCATGTCAGGTATAGCCTAGTTTGCTAACGATGGCACGGGAGATGAGAGACCTGACCATTTGTCCCTGTCCAGTGCGTCACCTTGGGACTCATGTTGGTGCTGTCAGTGCTCACTGGCAAGCCATGTAAACCTGTACACAAGTTCATATGGCTCTGGTGGACCACAGTGTAATTGACATTGTCTCTTGAGTTGCATGTTCTGTGTCTTACCTGATGACAGCAGTCTGTAGTTGCTTGTGTTGTCTGGTTCCTTTGGCTGCTTGTGTGTGGGTGAGAATGGTGAGTTAAAGTTAAAAACCCTAACGCCACATTTCCTTACTTTCGTGGCGATAGGTTCAACCCTAACTGCAGCATTAACACAGTTTAAAATTATATATATAAACTAAATGCAAAGTGAGTGAACAGAAGAAAAATCTAAATCAAATCCATATTTGGTGTGACAACAAATGCCTTCAAAACAGCATCAATTCTTCTAGGTACACTTGCACAAAGTCAGGGATTTTGTAGGCATATAGTCAGGTGTATGATTAAACAATTATACCAAACAGGTGCTAATGATCATCAATTCAATATGTAGGTTGAAACACAATCATTAACTGAAACAGAAACAGCTGTGTAGGAGGAATAACACTGGGTGAGGAACAGCCAAACTCAGCTAACAAGGTGAGGTTGCTGAAGACAGTTTACTGTCAAAAGTCATACACCATGGCAAGACTGAGCACAGCAACAAGACACAAGGTAGTTATACTGCATCAGCAAGGTCTCTCCCAGGCAGAAATTTCAAGGCAGACAGGGGTTTCCAGATGTGCTGTCCAAGCTCTTTTGAAGAAGCACAAAGAAACGGGCAACGTTGAGGACCGTAGATGCAGTGGTCGGCCAAGGAAACTTATTGCAGCAGATGAAAGACACATCATGCTTACTTCCCTTCGCAATCGGAAGATGTCCAGCAGTGCCATCAGCTCAGAACTGGCAGAAAACAGTGGGACCCTGGTACACCCATCTACTGTCCGGAGAAGTCTGGTCAGAAGTGGCCTTCATGGAAGACTTGCGGCCAAAAAGCCATACCTCCGACTGTGGAAACAAGGCCAAGCGACTCAACTATGCACGAAAACACAGGAACTGGGGTGCAGAAAAATGGCAGCAGGTGCTCTGGACTGATGAGTCAAAATTTGAAATATTTGGCTGTAGCAGAAGGCAGTTTGTTCGCCGAAGGGCTGGAGAGCGTACACGAATGAGTGTCTGCAGGCAACAGTGAAGCATGGTGGAGGTTCCTTGCAAGTTTGGGGCTGCATTTCTGCAAATGGAGTTGGGGATTTGGTCAGAATTAATGGTCTCCTCAATGCTGAGAAGTACAGGCAGATACTTATCCATCATGCAATACCATCAGGGAGGCTATATACACTGAGTGTACAAAACATTAGGAACACCTAACTAATATTGAGTTGCACCCCCTTTTGCCCTAAGAACAGCCTCAATTCGTCGGGGCATGGACTCTACAAGCTGTCAAAAGCATTCCACAGGGATGCTGGCCCATGTTGACTCCAATGCTTCCCATAGTTGTGTCAAGTTTGCTGGTAGTGAATAGCTCATTCCATCTCATCCCACAGATGCTCAATTGGATTGAGATCTGGTGACTGGGCAGGCCACTGCAGTAAGCTGAATTCACTGTCATGTTCGTGGAAACTTTCCTGGACAATCCTAGCCTTGTGGCATGGGGCATTATCCTGCTGAAAAAATCCATTAGCAGATGGATACACTGCTGCCATGAAGGGATGCACCTGATTGGCAGTGAAGTTCAGATATCCTGTGGCATTCAAACGTTGCTCCACTTTTATCAAGGGGCCCAATGTGTGCTATGAAAATACACCCCACACCATCACACCACCACCACCAGCATGCAATGTTGACACGCAGCATGATGGATGCATGTACTCATGTGGTTTTCTCCATACCCTAGTCCTCCCATCAGCGTGAAACAGCAGGAACCAGGATTCAGCAGACCAGGCAATGTTTTCCAATCCTCCAGTGTCCAGTGTTTTCGTTCCTTAGCCCACTGCAACCACAGTTTCTTGTGTTTTGCTGAAAGAAGTGGAACTCTGTCAGGTCGTCGGCTGCCATACCCCATTCGTGTCAAGGTACGACAAGTTGTGCATTCTTTTATGGGTCTTTCGGCACCAATGTTGTACTGGACTGTCAGTTGACTAACTGTAGCCCGTCTGTTGCTCTGCACAATTCGTGTCAGCCTCCTTTGGCCACTTTCATCAATGAGCCATTTTCGACCACTGGCCTGCCGTTGGCTGGATGTCCTTTGGGTGGTGGACCATCCATGATACACACGGGAAACTACTGAGCGTGAAAAACCCAGCAGCATTGCAGTTCTTGACAGACTCAAACCTGCGCGCCTGGCACCTACTACCATACCCCGTTCAAAGGCACTTAAATCTTTTGTCTTGCCCATTTACCCTCTGAATGGCACACTGTAGAAGGGTGGTGGGTAATTCACTGACACACACAGGAGACACAAAGGTGATTTGGGAACACCGCACAGGTGCCCAGTTTTATTATGGGGCGTAATTTCTTTTCAGCCATGAGAGGCTGTTGTCTGTGGTCTGTCTTACCAGCGATGGTACAGACAGAGCCACGACTATACCGAGGCGGTACAGAGTACAGGTACTCAAACACAGGAATAATCAAAAGGCGAAAGGAACAGGGAAAATAAAGCACAATAAACAAAACTACAAAATAAAAGGTGCTGCGCTCGGCAGCTTTCCCCAACCGTCGCTACCCGCACGGCCCGGGTCTCCGTCCTACACTAGCTGCTCCCTCAGCCTGCTATACAAATGTTTATCGGGGCTGCCCAAGGTTTTCCCCGCTACCGCTAATTCTTTTTCTTTTCTTTTTCTTTTCTTTTTGTGGGGATTTCCGTCCCTGCAGTTCTCGATCCTGGACCAGAGCTTCCGTACGCTTAGTACATCTCAGAGGGCAGACCTGAGGGAACAGCAGAATATTATTTTATAGGGCCAGCAATCCCCCCAAGACCCGCCTCTCCCACACACCCTCTCTCCCACCTCTCCGTGTCACTGCCATGACTGACAGGCGAATATTGACGGGCTACTGCCCTCTTCCTGCAGCACTTCGAACACATCAGAAGAGTCAGTACAGGTCTCCCCCTGTTACACACACATACACAATCCATGTCTCAATTGTGTCAAGCCTTAAAAATCCTTCTTTAACCTGCCTCCCCTTCATCTACACTGATTGAAGTGGATTTAACAGGTTACATCAATAAGGCATCATAGCTTTCACCTGGATTCACCTCGTCAGTCTATTTCATGGAAAGAGCAGGTGTTCCTAATGTTTTGTACACTCAGTGTATATATATATATGTAATATATTAAAAAATCTTTTATTTTCAGGATGTTTCGGGCAAAAGCCCTTCAGCTGTTTAAAAAGAAAAGTAAACACAGTGCAGTAAACTTGTTGTTATTCAAGAATTGTAATTATATAAAATTCTGTGGATGGTGTCATGATTATTAGAATAGAATGTTAATTCCCAGAGGTTCCAAAGTTCCCAGTTTGAAGATAAACTCTCGTTCCTTTTGTTTACGAGCAACATTTGTTCCATAGCACTGATTGATCACACAGTCTGTTTCTCGGAAACAAAAAGAGTTTATCTTCAAACTGGGAACTTTGGAACCTCTGGGAATTAACATTCTATTCTAATAATCATGACACCATCCACAGAATTTTTATATAATTACAATTCTTGAATAACAACAAGTTTACTGCACTGTGTTTACTTTTCTTTTTAAACAGCTGAAGAAGGGCTTTTGCCCGAAACGTCCTATATATACAGTACTATGCAAAAGTTTTAGGCAGGTGTGAAAGAATGCTGTAAAGTAAGAATGCTTTCAAAAATAGACATGTTAATAGTTTATATTTATCAATTAACAAAATGCAAAGTGAGTGAACAGAAGAAAAATCTACATCAAATCAATATTTGGTGTGACCACCCTTTGCCTTCAAAACAGCATCAATTCTTCTAGGTACACCTGCACACAGTTTTTGAAGGAACTCGGCAGGTAGGTTGGCCCAAACATCTTGGAAAACTAACCACAGTTCTTCTGTGGATTTAGGCAGCCTTAGTTGCTTCTCTCTCTTCATGTAATCCCAGACAGACTCGATGATGTTGAGATCAGGGCTCTGTGGGGGCCATACCATCACTTCCAGGACTCCTTGTTCTTCTTTACGCTGAAGATAGTTCTTAATGACTTTCGCTGTATGTTTGGGGTCGTTGTCATGCTGCAGAATAAATTTGGGGCCAATCAGATGCCTCCCTGATGGTATTGCATGACGGATAAGTATCTGCCTGTACTTCTCAGCATTGAGGAAGACATTAATTCTGACCAAATCCCCAACTCCATTTGCAGAAATGCAGCCCCAAACTTGCAAGGAACCTCCACCATGCTTCACTGTTGCCTGCAGACACTCATTCGTGTACCGCTCTCCAGCCCTTCGGCGAACAAACTGCCTTCTGCTACAGCCAAATATTTCAAATTTTGACTCATCAGTCCAGAGCACCTGCTGCCATTTTTCTGCACCCCAGTTCCTGTGTTTTCGTGCATGGTTGAGTCGCTTGGCCTTGTTTCCACATCAGAGGTATGGCTTTTTGGCGCAAGTCTTCCATGAAGGCCACTTCTGACCAGACTTCTCCGGACAGTAGATGGGTGTACCAGGGTCCCACTGTTTTCTGCCAATTCTGAGCTGATGGCACTGCTGGACATCTTCCGATTGCGAAGGAAGTAAGCATGATGTGTCTTTCATCTGCTGCAGGAAGTTTCCTTGGCCGACCACTGCGTCTCACGGTCCTCAACGTTGCCCGTTTCTTTGTGCTTCTTCAAAAGAGCTTGGACAGCACATCTGGAAACCCTGTCTGCCTTGAAATTTCTGCCTGGGAGAGACCTTTGCTGATGCAGTATAACTACCTTGTGTCTTGTTGCTGTGCTCAGTCTTGCCATGGTGTATGACTTTTGACAGTAAACTGTCTTCAGCAACCTCACCTTGTTAGCTGAGTTTGGCTGTTCCTCACCCAGTTTTATTCCTCCTACACAGCTGTTTCTGTTTCAGTTAATGATTGTGTTTCAACCTACATATTGAATTGATGATCATTAGCACCTGTTTGGTATAATTGTTTAATCATACACCTGACTATATGCCTACAAAATCCCTGGCTTTGTGCAAGTGTACCTAGAAGAATTGATGCTGTTTTGAAGGCAAAGGGTGGTCACACCAAATATTGATTTGATGTAGATTTTTCTTCTGTTCACTCACTTTGCATTTAGTTAATTGATAAATATAATCTATTAACATGTCTATTTTTGAAAGCATTCTTACTTTACAGCATTTTTTCACACCTGCCTAAAACTTTTGCATGTAGATGATTCTGCAGACATGTGGAAAAAGGTTTTGTGGTCAGACGAGACAAAAATTGAACTTTTCGGTCTAAATTCCAAGTGTTACGTCTGGCGCAAGCCCAACACTGCACATCACCCAGTCAACACCATTTCAACTGTCAAGCATGGTGGTGGCAGCATCATGTTATGGGGATGCTTCTCTTCAGCATGGACTGGGAAGCTTGTTAGGATAGAGGGGAGAATGGATGGTGCAACGTACAGGTGAATCCTTGAGGAAAACCTGTTTGAGTTAGCCAGGACTGAAACTGGGGAGGAAATTCACATTTCAGCAGGACAATGACCCGAAGCACAAAGCCAAAGCCACACTGGAGTGGTTGAACAAGAAGAGAATTGATGTTCTTGAGTGGCCCAGTCAAAGTCCTGACTTGAAAAATTATGGTGAGACTTGAAGATTGCAGTGCATCGACGATCCATAACAAACTTATCAGAACTGGAGCAATTTTCCTGTGAAGAATTTCCTATATACAGTATTTATATATATATGCACACAAACAATTTTTATGACAGTTATGAACATGATTTACTATGAAACAATTGTGAAACATAAATAATTCAATTGCGTATAACACATTCATGCTTAAACAGTTTTGTGATAAGTAAAACAACATTTTTTTTATTATTGTGTATTAGATGTATTAGTAGAAGCAATATAAATAATACTTATGGTAATGCAACGAACAATAACAAAAACAGAACTGGAACTCTGAACTCTTAAACTCTCATTCTTCAAGAATCTAAAAGTTAAAACATCAGGCCCTTATGCTGATTTTTGCTGTCACCTTGACACTACAAACACGTAGTAGAAAAAATAAAATAAACTGATTATGCGCTAATGTAATTATAATCCAATTCAAAACTCTTGTACTCACCTATCACTTGACCTTTCTGCTCCCTCCAATCTCCAGACTATTTCTCCCTACAACCCCTCTTGCCCCCTCTGCTCCTCCGCCACCGGCAGATTAGCTGTACCCCCCTCCACTCCACGGCCTCCAGAGCCCGCTCCTTCTCCTCCCTTGTCCCTCAGTGGTGGAATGACCTACCCATGGATATCGGGTGCACTCAGTAGCAGAGTGCTCTCTCGTGGCGCTCCGTAACATATATTAGCAGTTACTGGACGGTCTGTTAGGAGGGAGCAGTTTCACAATAGCAGGCAAGTAGCAAGGGGGAGACCTGTGCTGACTCTTCTGGTGTATTCAAAGTGCTGCAGGAAGAGGGCAGAAGCCGTTCAATATCCGCCTGTTGGTCACGGCAGTGACACGGAGACATGGGAGAGAGGGTGTGTGGGATCTCCTTCTCTCTGAGTGGCTGAGAGGTGGGTCTTGGGGGGATTGCTGGCCCTATAAAATAATATTCTGCTGTTCCCTCAGCTCCGCCCTTTTAAGAGACGTGAGGACACTCTGGTCCGGAACTGTGACATGGCCGGGAAGGAAATTCCCAAAAGAAAATGAAAAGAACCCAACGAAAGAGAATAGGGGTAGCGGGGAAAACCGTGGGCAGACCCCATAAGTATTTTTAGCAGACTGAGGGAGCCGAGAGAGTAGGACGGAGACCCGGACCGTGCGTGTAGCAACAGTCGGGGTGAAGCTGCCGAGTGCAGCACCTTTTATTTGTAGTTTTGATTACTGTGTTTTATTTTCCTTTTTTTCTTTCGCCTTTTGCTTATTCTTTTGTTGAGCACCTGTGTGTGTGCCTGCACCTGTAAACTGTACCACCTCTGGTATTACTGTGGCTCTGTCTACCATCGTTGCGAGCTGAATAGGGGAACCGTTAATAAAACTGGGCACCTGTGTGGTGTTTCAAGTTCACCTGTGTCTCCCCTGTGTCAGTGAATTACCCACCACCCTTCCACAAGGCAATACATAGCTGTGTATTAAAACAGTTGCTTCAAGCCAGTTTTGCAGTTTTTGTATGTAATTACTACAACTGTATTTTTGTAATAGTTACTGGCACTTGTTTTGGTTTAACATCTTGAGGCTTGAGTCAGATTTCTCAAGTCATAAATAGTCCATGTTTCCTTTTCTAATATAATCGTCACTTAAAAAAACACCATCATCAGTTTTAAAAAGCCAAAATGACAACAAAAATATTACTTATCACACATGTGTTGGCTATACAAATCCATATTTGAAGAAATCCATTTGCAGCCACTGCACTGATAATGCAGGTCAGCCATTTTGGACCTCCAGCGAGGCAGCTGTGAGCTACTGTTAAGAAGCACTCTCGGCGTGCAGGTTGTTCAATAGAAAGCACCACGTAACGCCTTGGGGTGCTTTGCCTATTGAAGGCAACCCAGGACTCTTCAGTCCCTGACCTCCTTCCGGCACCTCCTCAAGACACACCTGTTCAGACAGCATCTGTAAACCTCAGAGCTCTCCACAATACTGGAGTATATAGCACCCAACTGTACCAGTACTTGCATCAGCTTGTACTTGCTCCATACCTTGCCGTATTCTACTACTGCTCTTAATTATAACTACCTCCTGTATCCGGTACTTTATTTTTCTCTTATAGGAATCCGTATTCACATTTTTTTATTTGATTTGAAATCGTTCATATCCATTTATTGTACTTACTACATGCTCTTAATGGAATTTATCCTTTTATAAGCAAATACTATAAATTTACTATAAATGTAACTGCTTTTAGTCGAAATCGCTCTCAAAAATAAATACTTACTGTATTAAAATAATAATATGTTTGTACTGTGGTTTTTACACGCTGTTGTGTGCAGGGTCGCCTGTTCACACAGAGACTCCTCCATGTTACATTGGCTTTCTAACTCATGCCCTTTTTTGACTATGGAAAGAAGCTAAGATGGTTTCAGGAAGGACCACTAGGGCCGTGGAACTGTATTTTTTGCCCTCCCTGCAAATTATCAATTAGTAGAGTAACTTACAGAGTAATAACTGTTTATGGAAATATAGATATTTTAAGTTAATGACTGAGGTTTAGCTCCCCCTCCAGTCAAGACTAAACTTGTTTGCTTATAAACATTTTTAACTGCAGTTTAAAATCATTTCAAGTTGCAGTACTATATGCTGCATAATGCATTTCATTAAAAATTGTCCCCTAAAAAAAGGCACACAGATTTCTTTTTTTATCTTGGTCAGAAACATATCAACAAGAATGACTGTTTAAGAAACATTTAATGGGAGGAATATTGGGATTATACAGCAAAACAATATTTGAAAGTGCAAGTGCTTCTAATAATGGCCCCTGGGACTGAAGCAGCTCCTTGCAATTAGGTGTTTAACTCTCACAGAGGGTGACCCAGAACTCGTTTGGAGTTTGCTGAAAGTACACTGATATAATAAGAACACAACCCGCTTCCATTCTGGGGGAGAGGGAGAGGTCTACATTAACCCTTTCAGTGCCCAGCAGCGAGCCCTCCTCATTGTACGATGGCTGTCTTTGTGCCAAAAATGACAAACAGCAAAGGCAAATACTTAGAGAGGAATACAACGGTCAAAAACCAACTTAGTGACAGGAAGCAGCAGTTCAATTATAGTGCAACTAATGTGCCTTTGCAATAACTCAGTCATTAACTTAAAATATCTATATTTCCATAAACAGTTATTACTCTGTAAGTTACTCTACTAACTCACAATCTGCAGGGAGGGCAAAAAACACAGTTCCACGGCCCTAGTGGTCATCCTTGAAACCATGTCATGTCGATGTTAATTGAATCAGTTTTGATAAAATTTCATAAAATCTGTTGGTACTATAAATTTGTTTATTCTCTGTTTTATGAGCAACATTAGCAATGTTGAGTAAACAATTATGGTGAGTGGAAGCTGTTCTGTGATTGCTTTTTCTTGTTTTACGTAGTTTGTGATTGATTAAAGTGAAAACTGCTTTATATAAAATGAAGCACAGTGCTGTAACACTTCCGCTCATTAGAACTCACCTAAACAATGATTAAGAGCCCACCCATGCCAACCAGACTGTGTGACTCAGTATAAACCTGATGCTACCTCACATTATTTTATAATTACACTTCCTGAGGCCTGTGTCCATGGCAACGCATCGTCTCCCAATGAGCACCCAAAGCAATGTGCGTCTACAGTGTTCTGAGGTTATTCACCAGAAGAGTTTGAGAAAGGACAAGGATCTATAAGATGGGAATTTATGGATGGAAAAAAATGAAATATTTCCTAAGGATGTTGTATTTACTATGAAACTGCCATACAGGTATTTTTGCAGAAATGAACTTGTCTAATGACACATTCTTATTTTTTCCATGTGTAACAAATCCTAGGCAGGCCCACTTGTGCCATTGTGCTCGTTTAGGGTCATGTATCCTTATTGTTTTGAAGTGACCACCCTCTTTAAAATGTATTGGGATAGATATGGAAGGTTTTGCAGATTTATGCAGCTTTTATGCAACTCTGCTCACATTGTGAATATCTTGCATATATTGAAATTTTAAATAACATTGCAGGGCTGTGGAAATTAATACATTTAAATGAATCTAAACAGGACATGAATCACAACTCAGACTATATCCCACTAATGCAGTGCATTTGATGCAAGGTGAGACAATGGCTCATAGTATTCAAAAGCATTGAGTAGGAACTTTCCTGAAACATTAGATTAAGATAATAGCTGACAAAAAGAGAAAACAACTAAAAAGATTTTGCACTAAACAATGTGAAGCGTATTAAAAAACTATACCACACGATGACTTGGTGTAGTCTACATATTCAAAATAATTATGATGATATGAGTTTTCAATTTCATATACAGTATTGTTTATACATTTAAATGCTTTCAGATCAAGAGAAGTCTGTTTGGGTGGGGCACTAAATCAATGAGAACAATCTAATTATACTACATGATTAAAGAAGTGTCAAGTCATATAATGATGATGCTTTTTAATATTCTGTACAGAAGGTCAGTAATCGTGTGGTACAGTTTAAGATGTTTCACACTGTTTTAGTGCCTGGTCCAGGCAGTGTTGTCTTCACCCGTTTCTCACCCACTCCCCAGATTATGTATTACTGTTTCAACTGTTCCATGGGATATAGATTAGGGTTAGGGCTAGATTAAAAAGGATATACAAATATTAAACATTTTTAAATATATTATGATTTAAAATTTGAGTTAAAGAATAAACTTCTCAGATTAGAAAATCTGCCAAATCTGCTGGTGGAGCAGATCTCTTTAACAGAGAAAGGGCGCTCCAAACAATTCTCATAGAGGCTGTGGAAGGTATAGAGACCATGACAGTATTGGGAGTGCTTCAAAAAGTAGAGCACTTTAAAGGGAATGCCAAAATTAACCAATAGAACTCGAACAAGAGGGCTTTACCGTCTGGTAAGGCCCACCTCTCACAGTTAAATGTCCCGAGCCGAAGGCCAGTGGGCATCCTCCAATCCCACGACTAAGCCAATTGCCTCTTTACACCCAGTGGATGTCAGCAAGCTACCAGCCCCTGGAGGTCAAAGGTGTCCACCTGAGCTCAGCAGGGCTTGTATTTATCAATTGTGCCTGTGCAGGTATTCCCTTCTAAACCGTGTGTACCCACATTCAAACAGAAAGTATGTGCTTTATTAACACAGAGGTTTGTGTGAGAATGTCCGTAGACTCCACACACTCTCAACCATGCGTACGATCGCTCCCTTGTGTTAGAATGATGGTACTGCAAGATAAGATCAGTCTAATATTATAGACTAGACCAAAGCTCCACAATCAGTGCAAGATGTAAAGTAATAGCATTCTCATTGGGGTTATGTTATTGATGATTCTATTAGAAAGAGTTATTAATATTTAGGTCGTAGTATGATATAAATGTCGATTACCACCATCATGACTATTACTTAATAAACAGAAGGTAATAAAAAGAAAGTTTTGTTTCAGTTGTATACTGGTAATTACAGAAGACAGTAATGATACTGTAAGTTGCAGCAGGTTTGTAGGCTATTAAGAAATCATTCTTTTCTATAAATTCACATACGGTAATACGTCAAAACATCATTTGAAAATGTCTGGTCTTGCACTTCTGGAAGACCTCTTTCCAAAGGCAGTCCTAAAGGAATTGTGTGAGATGTTGGGTCCTAGGCTGCACAGACACACCAATCACACACATCCTATTGCTGCACATATTCAAGTTCTGTCTTCTATTGGCTTTATGGCCACTGGAAGCTTTCAAAGGCAGATCGGAGACATAATGTGATATCTTGTAACAATTGTAAGTCGCCCTGGATAAGGGTGTCTGCTAAGAAATTAATTAATTAACTGGCATTTCACGAGCCTCTATTAGTGCATTGATGCCTGGGGTTTGAGACTTGATCATTTCACTCTGTCTTCGGTGTATTCAGTTTAACTACAGGGAAGAGCAGCAGATTGAGTAAAAGGGGATTTCTATTCATACGATCCGTTCTATAGACTGTACTCAGGTAGCAATTAAAGCACCAAGAGAGGAATTTAATTTCATGAGCATAAAACAGTGCCATTCAACTCATGAGCAGGTTATATCTGATGCTCGTCTCCGTCTACTAAATGTTGTTGTTATTATTATTATTATAGCTGATAGTGTAAGGATTATTGCCCATATAGACAAGCAGGTAACACAGCAGTAACGACCCATCATGTCACACGGTACACAAAGCCAGAGTACTTGTAGTTTCTATTCTTTTTTCTAATCGCTCTTCCGGTGGTGATCTGTGGCACGTCCACGATCTCAAACCCGAGTGCTGGCATGTTGAAAATACCTTTAAACAGACTATAAAGGTAAAGACAGAAGTGTAAAATAATGAAATGTTAACAATAAAAAGAACAGCTGTAGCAACACGGAGAACGCTGCTTATTCTTTAGTGGGCAGCAGTGTGGAGTAGTGGTCAGGGCTCTGGACTCTTGACCAGAGGGCCGTGGGTTCAATCCCAGGTGGGGAACACTGCTGCTGTACCCTTGAGCAAGGTACTTTACCTAGATTGCTCCAGTAAAAACCCAACTGTATAAATGGGTAATTGTATGTAAAAATAATGTGATATCTTGTAACAATTGTAAGTCGCCCTGGATAAGGGCGTCGGCTAAAAAATAAATAATAATAATAATAATAATAATAATATCCCCCGCTAGGCTGCAGATCTCTGGGGAAGGAGATACATACATATCGGCTGGATATTTATACAACAAGTGCTGAGCTGTATCTAAGGAAAGCAATTCACTGATCCAGATTACTCTGTGTGGCTGAGCTGAATCTAAGGAAAGCAATTCACTGATCCAGATTACTCTGTGTGGCTGAGCTGAATCTAAGGAAAGCAATTCACTGATCCAGATTACTCTGTGTGGCTGAGCTGTATCTAAGGAAATCAATTCCCTGATCCAGATTACTCTGTGTGGCTGAGCTGAATCTAAAGAAAGCAATTCACTGATCAGATTATTCTGTGTGGCTGAGCTGAATCTAAGGAAAGCAATTCACTGATCCAGATTACTGTGTGGCTGAGCTGTAGAATACTTCACTGAAATCAGCTGTTGAATATACAGCAGGTTTAAACATACTTTGTTTTATAGAATACTCCATGAACGCTCCAAGAGTGCTGTGCTTATTTCACTCATGAGAACAGCCATAAGCAGCCCACTCAGCCTCTTCACATGCTTGTCTATCCTCACTGGTGGAATAACTACAGCACTATGAATGGTCATGGAGGATCCTCTATACGTACTTTATATTACAATACCACATAGTCCATGGTAATCAACTACTTCAACTTGGATAGAATCAGTGTTCTATAAAGTACAGTATCTAGTATAACAGGCTCAGTATTACTAACATTTTAATTCTACATGTAATTTCACTTTTTCACTGACTCACATGTCTGTCTATCTGTCTGTTACACTATAAACACGATAACTGCATTGATTTTGCACCAATCTATACCAAACGTATATTGTACACACCTAACCTGCTATCGAAGTTTCAGAGTGTATTTCACTACAACCTTTCACTTGTTAATAGATTCTGAGGACACTCTGTATGTGCCAACACTGGTTTTACTGGCAGTAGCTGTGTGAACATGGCCCTGAATCTTTCAAAATGCAAAGTCATGTTGAATCAGTTTGCTAATGTGCACAACTAGAATCTGGGGCATTTTAAAATGAGAAGAAAACACTTCAGTAATTCACACTGCTTCCATAATCCCCAAATCCACAGTAATATCTGGGACAGGTATGTGATGTGTGTCTGGTATCTGAGACAGGTATGTGATGTGTGTCTAGTATCTGAGACAGGTATGTGATGTGTGTCTGGTATCTGAGACAGGTATGTGATGTGTGTCTGGTATCTGAGACAGGTATGTGATGTGTGTCTGGTATCTGGGACAGGTATGTGATGTGTGTCTGGTATCTGGGACAGGTATGTGATGTGTGTCTGGTATCTGGGACAGGTATGTGATGTGTGTCTGGTATCTGGGACAGGTATGAGATGTGTGTCTCGTGAGGATTTCTGATTTGCTTTGCACTGGTCTGCAGACCTGATACACCAGGATGTTTCTGCAAACGTTGCAATTCCAGGAACCCCCAGATATTGTCCTGATGGACACACTGGAACCCCTAGAGACTGTCCTGATCCACATGCTGGAACCCCCAGAGACTGTCCTGATCCACATGCTGGAACCCCCAGAGACTGTCCTGATCCACACGCTGGAACCCCCAGAGACTGTCCTGATCCACACGCTGGAACCCCCAAAGACTGTCCGTCTGGCTCATTTTGTAGTTGATCCTTCTGCTCTCCTATGATTGTTGCTGACCAATAAAACTGCTGTGTGCTGTGCAGGGTGAGTCGTACAGTCAGGGGAGTGTAGAAAGGGCTGGTGAGTTGCCTTAATAAGAGAAAGCCCCTTCCTCTCACACAGCAGAACTGAGGGGTTCTCTAGAGGAAAGAAGCCAGGCTCTGTTTAGAGAGAGAGAGAGAGAGAGAGAGAGAGAGAGAGAGAGAGAGAGAGAGAGAGAGAGAGAGACTTTGACTTTTGAGAGGCTTTAATGAATCATTGAAAATAAATCCAATAATCCACAATACAATACAATAATATATTTCAAAATCCTTCTAAAACACCATTTTAAATATAAAAATAAATTACACTAAGAAGACCAATAAAAAAACTTTATCTTTTTTTTAATTAACACACACTGGATTAAAAAAAAATTAAAAAATGTTGAGCTCCCCCCTGGAGTCACTGAGCACACAGTCTCCCACACACCACTGCTCTTGACCATTTTAAAACATTTCAAATTAACCAGGACCCTACTGACCAGCAGCACCCGAAGCAACCTCACCAGGTCAGTCAGCCCCGTCCCCAAAACTTGATTTGTCCTTGTTTTCAAAACGGCCAGTTTGGCCTGTCCAACAATAACATTAATTTAAAGGCTCCTGCCTCTTATTCTGACACTGCAGGGGACGCCGTAAATAAACAACTCTTTGCTGAATGCCACCCATAGAGACTGCAGAAGATCCTGCAGCAGATGGAAAAGTGACTCCAGCCTTCCACAATCACTGTAGGCATTAAAGATTGTCTCCTCCTGCCCAAAGGAGGAGACAATGGGGTCAACTCTGTGAAGAAACCTTCTCTATACAGTACTCACTATACAGTGGAGACGTCTCCACTGAAGATCCCTACCTCTCTTAGACAGTGGTAATTTATACAAAACTCTCCAGACAGGCCTCGTGTCTCCTTCAACAGAGAGATGAGCCCTTCACTTAGTGTCAGTCAGCCCTTGCAGCTGCCTGAAATGTGCTGTCTTGACATGGAAGCGATAAAGCTTTTTGCTCTCAATCCTGTGGAGAGCCCGATCTTTCTCTCTTTCAATATTCAGCAGCCAACAGCTGCTGCTTTCTGTCTCTATCGTTCCTATTGGAGAGATGAGTATTGAAGTGAAGATGGGCTCCCTTTCCTGCTCTGCTCTCCTGGACATCCCCTCTCTCAGAGCCTGTCTGAGCACCGGGGAGAGAGAATCCCTCAGCCCACTCATAATCCTCCTAGCCAACCTCTGTGAATGCCAGCCTAGCCTCCCAGCTAGCTGAGCTGCACATATCCAGTGACAGGAACCAGGCTCAAACAGGTGAACTAGTCGGGTCAGGCCTGCCTGACTTAGACTGAAAAGCTGCCACCCTGCTCGCAATACTCACCAGGCCTTGCCCCCCTTCATCAGTGGGGAGATACAGCACTGCTGGCCTTAGCCAATGTCTCCCACTGCTGAAGAACTCCAAGAGCACCCGCTGGATCTCCTGTACCATGCCCTTGGGAGGGTCCAGACACACCAACCTGTGCCAGAGCATGGAGGCTACCAAGTTATTAATGACCAGGACCCACTCTCTGAAAGACAGCTGCCCCAGCAAACCCTGCCAGCTCTGCAGTCGCCCCATCACCCTTTCCACCAGGCCCTCACAGTTTTTCTCCATAAACAGCCGGGACCCCAAGTATACTCCCAGCACCTTGAGCCCAGCTCTGTTCCACTGCAAAGACTGATGCAACATTGGGAGGCCCCCCTCCTGCTAGCTGCCCGACAGGAAGGTGTCACATTTTGCCCAGTCTATCCTTGCAGGCGATGCCCTCTGGAATATTTCTAAACTTTCCTTCAGGGCCTGGACATCCCCATCACTGCAAACAAAAATGTTCACGTCATCAGCATAGGCTGAGAGCTTAACAGTAACAGGGTAGGGTGAAGCTGGCACCGCCCAGCCAGACAGTCTACCCTTCAGAAGGTGCAACAGCGGCTCTCTGGAAAGTGAATATAACATACCAGACTTGTCTAATGCCCCTGCACACCGGAAAAGGATGACTCAGGCTGTTATTAACCTTTAAAATACTAAAAATATTTGTATTTAAAAGTTTTATAAAATTAGTAAAAACAGACCCAAATCCAAAAGCTCCCAAGGCCTTAAAAAGGTAGTTGTGGTCAACCCTGTCAAAGGTCTAGGGAGACCAACCCCACATTAAAATTCCTAAACTCATTTAAAGACATAAAATCATGAATCAAAAATAAATTGTCAAAAATGGAACGTCCAGGAACACATTGTGTTTGATCTGTGTGCACTATAAGTCCAATACATTTCTTAAGTCTATTTGATAAGGATCTTGAAATTAATTTAAAATTGGAACATAAAAGTGCCACAGGTCTCCAGTTCTTTAAAAAACATAGGTCTCCCTTTTGGGGAAGTAATTTAATTACTGCCCTACGGCAGCTGAGGGGCAATTCATTAAGTTCCAAGCTCTCTTGCAACACCTGGAAGAAGTCCTCCCCATCAGAATCCAGAAGTGTTTGTAGAACTCCGCAGGTAGGCTGTCAATCCCGGGTGCTTTCCCACTAGACAACTGAGAGACAGCATCAGTTAATTCTGTAAACTCCAGTGCAGTGTCCAGGTCCCTCTGCTCATCCTCTCCTAGTCTGGGCAGGTACTGAAGCAATCGTTGAGTGTCCTCTGGGTCACAGAGATAGCTGTAACTAGTAAGCAGCGGTGACTATTAGGAACAATAAATGCTGCTGTAATAATATTTAAATGATTTCTTAAAATATACACCCGGTCTAAACGCACTCTATATACACATGTACTATGGTGCTGCAACCAAGTATATTGCCGTGTGTTTGGCTGCAGACACCTCCAAACATCAACCAGGTCACCAAACTTAAAAACTGCAGTTAAAACTCCAGCAGACTGGGGATGCGGCTCCTCGCCGTTCCTGTCTCTGTTAAACCCCCCCCCCCCCCAACCATCAAAACCTCATCGCAGTTAAGTTTTAAAAGAGTATACTTAAGTTTATAAAAAAATAAAATTCTTTCCTTTCCGACATTTGAAGCATATGTATTAATGAAAACATAAATAATCTCCCCAATTTTAACTCTCACATTTAAAAGCCGCCCTTTAACTATCTCTTCCATATCTAAAATGCTTAAACTTAATCTAGAGCTAAAAGCACCGCAACCCCTGTGCTAGCATTAGAGCCGTGACTCAGCACACTCTGCCCCCGCCACTCTGCACGCCAGGCTGCTTCATTCTCTGTGTCAGACCTGCCCACTTCTTATTTAAAAAGTCATAATGCTGCGCCCTTTTAAAAGCCTGTCTACATCCATTAGCATTCAAAGAGATAAAATTGGTTTTCTCCATTACAGCTAGAAAGTTAAAAAAACAACAACATGAAAACAATAACAAATAATACATTTATATAAAAAACAGCCATTTAAATAGTTTTCTTTAACCGTTTTCCAACCATTTTCTTCACGCTCTGCACCATTTTCTTTAATCTAAATCTTTTTTGCTGACTTAATTGAACTAACATTGCTTTTTTGAAAGTATCTGTACGGAGCACAAAAACAATTTTAAACCAGGAAGTAATGTTTAACTTCTACACCTTTCTTGTTTTTTGGAATATCCAAAAAACAATTTATTTTCTCTGTCGAGAATATATATTTTTTGCTGGCATGTTGACTGCCAAAGATCTCAGAAGAAACAGAGGAATGAGAGAGCTCCCCGTCCTCCGTCTCGTACATCTCTTCATGTTCCTCAGCCTCACTCACCCCTGCTTGTTTCAGCTCCTCGCTGCTCCTTTCCGCTGCTCCAGACTGCTCCTCCCCTCTGCTGAGTCGGACACGGGAGTTCGCTGTCAGGCTGGACTCCCCTTCTCCTCCGGCATGTCAGTACAGCCGCTGGACGGACTCGGACCGTCAGCTAACGGTGCCTGTAGATCACCTACGCGCTCCACAACCTTTGAGCTGAATGAGAGAGAGAGAGAGAGAGATAATATATATTATACACTCCCTTTACCTTTACCTGCACACAGACACATTAACAAGGGGCTCTTCTGAACTGCACTGTAAATACCAGAGCTTGAGTGCAGAAGAGCCCCTCACACAGAAACATTAACAAGGGGCTGTTCGGGTGGAAGCTCCTGTGTTGTAGATTTGATTTCCAGTCCAATTGTGGCGAAAATGAGTTCTGGTTCTCAGCACCATACATTCAGGCACTGTTGTCAGTTTCTTCTTTGGAGAAAATGAAGGGAAACTCACCTAGCGATATGTCTGACTGTAACCACTGGTCCATCACCTTTCCCTAAATTCACAAATAAAATAAAAAGGACAATAGAATTTGAAGAACAATGCCATGTTTCTCCTTAAGGAAAGCATGTTAGGCTTGTGTGACAGGCATGCTGTGTTCTGAGAGTTCCCTTTAGTAATATTCTTCCTGTGAAGGCTACAGCAGCTGTGTAGACCCACAGCCGCTCTCATGCTTTGCTGCTGTTATATTCACTAAAACACATCAATCCTACTTCAGTGCTGTTTACAGGCTCCCAGGGGTGTACAGGTGTTTGAAATGCAGGTGAAATCGTCTGTCTGACTTAACAGGCACAGAGCACCAGAGCTGGGGTCTTAGTGGCCTTTGAACCTTGTTATTGCACTACCTGACTCACACATCATGCATTTTATCAACTGTGACTCAGTGAAGGGTCCTTATACAGTACAAACGAGTCACTGAAAATGGGCAATTTAGTGAATTACCAAACCCTGAAATAACTGGACAACTTGGGATATTTTACATTAAATGAGCACTTCAAAATGTAGAATGGGTTTTATTTGTTCTTTATCTGATCCTTTAAGCAACCATCTTTAAATTGATACACCTTCAAATGACAATAGGGTTAACGTAAACACCTTCAATTCTTTTTGATAGGACTGTTTAATATGTTACAATACATGGTGGTAGAACCTCTGGCTGAGGAAAAGAACATTCCCAAAACTGAAGAAACATACAATTCATGTATTTCTCAGAGAAAATGTAAAACCTACCAGTAACTTGTTTAGTTTTTTTCAAAGCAGAAAGTTTTACCATGTGTAATGAATCTGATAAGTGAAGGCTGATAAGTGTTAACACAGGCAGAGGCATGAGACCTGTACTTGTCTCTGGGCTTCAGAGCTTGCTCTCTGGCTGAATGTTCAGACACTCTTCTTTACCGTATGATTTACATGCAGCCCTGGCCTTTCCATTCAATTCAATGACATGCCAATTCATTACACATTGTGTGCTGGAATCTTATTATCAGCAAGTAGTGACTTCCCAACAGTAAATACAGTGTTAGATACTGTAGGGTATAGGATTGCAGTGTATTATAATGTGATCCAATGCATATATTAAACACAATGAAACAGTTTAACTTCCATGTGATAGCTGGGCAATGCAAATGCATTCTGATAATATTGAGGGGCATTAGAAAGCTAAAGGACACATGCAAATAGATGTGAAGTATTGTATTTGTAAAACAATGCAATATGAATGGCAGTGCTGTGTTCTGTTTCAGTACTGTCACAGAGGAGAACTTGCAGCTTTTCTGCAAGAGATGCCTGCATTCGTTACACTGGAGCTTTTCTGCAAGAGATGCCTGCATTCGTTACACTGGCAGCACTTCTTCCTTGAAGCGAAACACACTCTGCTAACCCTCCCACACACACTGCCACTGGCTTGAAGTGGGAGCGACCACATGAGCACATACATACAGTTCAGTATGCAAGGGGAGGGATATGACTGAGGATGTTTCCCAGTGTCTTATGCTATTTGGTGCTTTCAGCACTGCTCACATCCACATGAGCAGTTAGTTGGAAAATCATTTTAGAAACCTAGTTGCTAGGAAACAGGTAAAGGAAGGAGTTGAAGCAAAATAAGGTGATCTTCCCGTATTAACCTGCCACTGCAGCAAATGCAAAAATCAATTTAGTGGAGAACGAGCTGATAATGACATGCTGTGCTAAGAGTACAACATGTTATTTTTGTTTAAATTTTATATTCATTTAACAGTATTAACGATAGAATCCTGATCCCCTTTAGCTCATTTGTGCATTTAGAAACATACATAGAGGTGGATAGCTGTGGACTGGAGAGGGATATATAGAGGATCCACCCTGAGCATTCACAGAGTCCTGTAGTTATTCCACAATGAGGATAGCTGTGTACTGGAGAGGGATATATAGAGGATCCACCCTGAGCATTCACAGAGTCCTGTAGTTATTCCACAATGAGGATAGCTGTGTACTGGAGAGGGATATATAGAGGATCCACCCTGAGCATTCACAGGGTCCTGTAGTTATTCCACAATGCCGAAGGGGTCAAGCAGGTTGTTTACAGCTGTCCTCATGAGTGGAATAACCATGTTCATGGGGTATAGGGTTTATATAACAGCAAGATAGATTGCAAGTTAATATTCACTCAGGACCACAGAATATGAAAATGTTATTCAATGTTCCACGCTAAACGCTACTGCAGAGATGTAACTAGGTGGCGGGGTGGAAAGTTACAGAATAGCTAGATGAATAAAGAAGTGATTCAGTTCGCAAAGTTACGGAATAGCTAGGTGAATAAAGAAGTGATTCAGTTCACAAAGTTGCAGAATGGCATCACTCAGTGACAATAATAATAATATCTTTATATAGCGCTTTTCATAGTGGACCACTATCACAAAGTGCTTTACAAAGGTAGGCTGTGAACTGTGCATTACATGCAGAGTCACTTACAATTGGACATTGATTTAACATCTCATCCGCAGGATGGAGCACAAGGAAGTTAAGTGACTTGCTCAGGGTCACACACTGAGTCAGTCAGTGGCAGAAGTGGGATTTGAACCGGTGACCTTCTGGTTACAAGCCCTGGACTTTAACCACTGGACCACACTGCCTCTTTATTAGTTTATTTAGCAGACGCCTTTATCCAAGGCGACTTACAGAGACTAGGGTGTGTGAACTATGCATCAGCTGCAGAGTCACTTACAACTACGTCTCACCCGAAAGACGGAGCACAAGGAGGTTAAGTGACTTGCTCAGGGTCACACAATGAGTCAGTGGCTGAGGTTGGATTTGAACCGGGGACCTCCTGGTTACAAGCCCTTTTAACATCTTAGAGCTCCCAGTCTCTGGTAATGTCATGTGAACCTGCTTATACTCATCAAACCAGTTCATTACAAGTTGTTTGAGGATCGGGTCCTGGAACAGTGCTGAGGTTTTCTGTGCCTCTCTTTATCTCAAGCTGGAGTCTGTGAGATTGTTACTGTATTCAAGGTCACAGGAGAGCAGTCTGAACACAAATCCACAGTTGCTCTGAGACAGGGCAGAGGCGATGAAACTCAAAAGGCAGAGAAAGTTTTGGTTTCGGTTTCAGTCCAGTTCCACTTGTCTTTGTAGATCAAGTGTCTTCTCTTGAAAACCTGAACTCATTCTCATGGGTTAATTATTCCAATTGACCCTTTTTAATTGAAGCTTGACAGCGCTCTCCACTTTGTAAATAGGGGTTGGGTCTCAAAGGTAACTTTATTATCCAATAAAGTCACAGGTTTCCATATGATGTGGTTTCAAATGTTTTTTAAAAATCCATTGTTTGTGAAAACATGATCCCATGTTTTAGACATGGCAGCTCCAGTTTTTAACACCACCTCTTAAGACAACCAATCAACAAGAACTAATTTGTACTGGGATCTTTAATTCAGATTTGTTTACAACACATGTGTAATAGAATGTTCTAGAAAACGCTCTCAAACTCAGCATGTTTTTTAAGGGTTACAGAAACATTTCCAGGATATTTGAAACCTAGTTTCTGTTTTAAGATGCAGGCAAAATCCTGATTTTGGGGATCAATAAACCTTCCAGCAGACTTCAGGAGTTAAAGGGTATTGTGTGTGTGTTCCCAGTTTCCTTGGAACATGCTGCAGGGTTTTGAATGTTCATTTACAGTTCCAGGTCTGCAAACCCATTTTATTTCAGAGTAACTGCTTTTCATGGATGTTTTAAATGTATAGAACATGTTGCAGACTCTGCAGCTCGGGCCAGTGTAGGGCAGTGCTGACTGTATGTGACAGGATCACCCTCTTCATCCCTCAAGTCTGTGTGAAGATTGGAGAGAAGCACAAATGCATCTTTGAGCTTTGAGAACACTTTGCCATTTGAAGGGCCACAATAGAATAAGATAACCCACAAAGACAAAGACAGAGACAGTAGAAGTTTACAGTGACATTGTATTTCTGTACTTTTAAAGCATACGAGGTACTTAAAGTATCAATGTGTCTAAGTCATAAACATTCAGCTGGCCCAGATAGACTAGAGCAGCACAGAGTATTGCTCAACCATTAGCCAATCTATTTACTCTCTCTCTCGTTTCAAATTAATCCCATCAATTTGGAAACCTGCATATGTTGACCATTGGAACCAAAACAACTGCAGACCTGTATCTGTACTTCCAGTTATTGCCAAAGTATTTGAGAGACTCTTAGAACAAATACTATCGGAGCAGGTCAGCAGTCTGAACAGTACATTCAAATTATGCAATTTGGGCTGGGTTGCAGCTGAAAGGGTTACAACTTTACATTGATCACTTTTTCTGAGAAATACAGGTTTTCAGAAATATAATTGGAAATTAGCCACGTTTTACAAAAGAAATGTGACCCTGAAAACTACCAACTTGCTTCCCTGTAAGGAAGCCCTTATACCAGTTCCCCCTACTAAAATCATAGCAAACGGTAATAAAGCACAGTGAAAGCATGGTAAAACACAGGCAAGCATTGTACAGCACAGGGAGGCATGGTAAAACTCAGGCAAGCATTGTACAGCACAGGGAGGCATGGTAAAACACAGGCAAGCATTGTACAGCACAGGGAGGCATGGTAAAACACAGACAAGCATTGTACAGCACAGGGAGGCATGGTAAAACTCAGGCAAGTGTTGTACAACACAGGGAGGCATGGTAAAGCACAGGCAAGCATTGTACAGCACAGAGGAGTATGGTAAAACACAGGCAAGCATTGTACAGCACAGGGAAGCATGGTAAAACACAGGCAAGCATTGTATAGCACAGGGAGGCATGGTAAAGCACAGGCAAGCTTTGTACAGCACAGGGAGGCATGGTAAAACACAGGCAAGCATTGTACAGCACAGGGAGGCATGGTAAAGCACAGGCAAGCATTGTACAGCACAGAGGGGCATGGTAAAACACATGCAAGCATTGTACAGAACAGAGAGGCAAATCATGGTAGACTATGGTAAATGCATTGCATAACCATGAGAAAAGCATGAAAAACTGCACAAAAAATTCTTTAAGGGAGGATTTCTGGAAATGTATTAAAATTGTAATCAGCATAAATGATAAAGAAATACACAACGCATACATTTAATGTTGGAGCTGTAAAGAATCTTGAGATATTTTTTAGAAATGGAATTGAAATGTTTTCATTTTAGAAAAAATGGTGCTGATAACAGTCTGAAGTAAAAACGTAATATACTTACCGACTGGAAATTTCAATGCAACCTGCATTGTTTTTATTTATTTATTCATTTTTACAAACCTGATTAATCTTGTTCTATCCTTTTTTCCAGTGTGCGGTGACATACACGGGCAGTTTTTTGACCTGATGAAGCTGTTTGAAGTGGGCGGCTCCCCGGCCACCACACGCTACCTCTTCCTGGGAGACTACGTGGACAGGGGCTACTTTAGCATTGAGGTAAGGAGAGGCTAAGAAAGCACCCGGGAGGGGCTGGAGCTGAGCTGTGCTTCACAATAATGGGTAATATACAGCAGTGCTTCTCAAAGGAGGGGTGAGGACAGCTACTGGGGAGATTATATTGACCTTGTACAGTATTCTGGCCCCTATCTAAACCCTGTCCTTAAAACGAGTCATACAAATGACCTTAGAGTTCTATGAGAGCAAGCAAGCCCCTTAATCCTGACCTGAACACCCCTGCCTGCCTGCCTTCCTGCCTGTCTGCCTGCCTGCCATTCAGCCATGGATCTCTCTCAAGCAAGTGTGGGACTCCTGAAGGCTAAGTTGAAACCACCAGATTGAGTTCAATTCAGATCAACTCAATTTAATTCAATACAGATCAATTCAATTATATATTATTTAGCCAGGATTGAGATGTTGATTGGAAGACAGCAGCTTCATACAATCACACTTAATGATCAAGTAGCTCCCCTTGCCCTTTTACAATATCTGCAGTCAGTTTGAGTAGTTCTGGGGGCCATTGCTTAAATATTTTAATAGTTTTATTGTTGTTTTTATGTGCTCTAAGACAATTAGTTGAATTGTTTTGAAAAGCCCAGCAACTTATCAAAGTAGCTGGAGCTTGTGATTTGTACTTCCTTGTTCAGGTAATGCTGTCTCCATGGCGACCTGTAGGGTCCCTTGATCCTGCAGTGACGTTGCTCTAAAAATCCGAAACAGGGACATTCTGTCTGTTTGTTTCTTATCTGATCCAACAGGTAAAGTACAACCTGGACACTAAATGATATCACACAGAACAAATACAAAATAAAACTCAAAATATTTGAGCGATGGCAGTCAGAACTATGAGAGCAAATATAAAAAAAAAGTTCAGGGAAAGAAGCTGTTAAAACACCATTTCCCTTATAAAAGTTTCCCACAGTAAAAGCAGAGCAAAGTGTAATAAAGCACAGTGAAAGTGTGGTTAAGTATAGGGGAACATTGTAAAGCACAGAGAGGTATGGTAGGGAAGCATTGTAATGTTGTTGAAGCTGACACCCTGGGATCCTTCAAGAAGCTGCTTGATGAGATTCTGCGATTAATAAGCTATTAACAACCAAATGAACAAGATGGGCCGAATAGCCTCCTCTCGTTTGTAAACTTTCTTATGCTCTTCTGTTCTTATGTAAAGCACAGAAGAGTAATAAAGCACAGTGAAAGCATAGTAAAGCATAGGGGAACATTGTAAAGCACAGAGAGGTATGGAAAACATATTAAAAAAACAAAGCATCGTAAACTAACCCTTATGAAAGTGTCTCACAGTAAAAGCAAAGCAAAGTGTAATAAAGCACAGTGTGGCAAAGCATATTACTAAACATGGCAAACCAGGGTAAACTATAGTATAACCATAGGAAAAGCATGGTCAAACTGCAAAAATAATGTGCAAAAATACTGTGGTAAACTTTTCTAAAGGGAATGCCAATCGCTCCCCAGGATAAAGCACACCATGCTGTGATACAATGTACAAGCCTGTCCAGCAGAACCCAGGCATTCATGTATGAGAGAGAAAAGAGACTCCCTGCTCTGTGAGAGGATCCCCATTGGAACCCAGATCACCTAGTCTTGTAGGGACATTTTCAAAGTTTACTCCTGTCTTAAATGAACCCTTATCTTTAAATGTGTAAAAACACCTAGTGACAAACATAGAGGTAATTCAAGTGAAGGGGCCATGTTTCCAAAGTGTTTACTCCAGTTTTTAATTAACTGTTTTTAAAGCAATAAAACACAAAAAAATAGAACCAAAGCTTGTTTGTCATTTGTCATTTTTCTCCTTTAAAAAAATAGGAGTTCATTAAAGAATGGAGGAAAAACTTTCAAAGTATGGCCCATTGTGACTTAAGAACTATCCAGTTGTATGTTTCTCAGTTTTTTACATTACCGTAGATTTTTCATCTTCTGGGTTATTTAAAAACTGAAAATATGTCCTGCAGTGTTTTATTTCCTCCATAACTGGGCTGCAGTTTTCCATATTGACATGAACATTGTGATGCTGTTTTTGAGAATGATAACGTATGTTGCTGGATGTTTGTGACACCTTCTGTTCGCTCTTTTTTCTAGTGTGTTTTGTACCTGTGGTCCTTGAAAATCCTCTATCCAAAGACGTTATTTTTACTCCGAGGAAACCACGAATGTAGACATTTGACAGAATATTTCACTTTCAAACAAGAATGTAAGTATAGAAGTCATGTTTATGTGTTCCTGTATTGAAATTCAAGTTAAGAATATACAGTACTGCTTTTTAGATCACCTATTAGTATCCCATGTTCATCTACATACATGTTTCTTATAGATTTGTTTCTGACTGTTATTTGACAGAAGTCCCCTAAATGAATCTTTAAATAGGACTGCTTCTACTGCTAAAAGTTATACTACTAACAACAACAATAATAAATAACGCTAACCTTAACCCTAACCTTAAATTAATCTTTAAATAGGACTGCTTCTACTACTACATCTTCTACTATAGCAACAACAACAGCAATAATAATAAAGGGTTTAATTCTGTTTCTTCAGCAGCAGTTTCATGTTTGAAGTTTGAACTGCGTTTATAATATGTTTAAACTTTTAGAGTTTACAAAAGAGCACCACACTATGTAGAAACACATAAAAAATGCACAATATTCGTCCTGCTCAAAGGCTTGTTGACTGTGCAAAGTCAGGGTCATTGGTTGACATCCCATGATACCTGGGTTTATGTGAAATGTATACATTGTATAATATACTGACTGCAGGGTACGGAATTAGCACCCACTCAGCAAAGCAGCCGACTTGTGGGCGGATATGCTGCACAGAACTCAGAGGAGCTGCAGTTTCTGTGCTGTTACACCTCCACTGGAGCCGCAAGACACTCAGACAGGCAGATATCAAGCCGCAGGGAAGAAAGCAGACTGTTAGAAATGTTTTGATATGGATTTGTTTTAAAAAGGGTCCACGTTCAGTCGTTTTTTACACTAAATGACTTTTATGAATCACCCTATGAAATACAACTGCCACGATAAAGAGACGGTAAGTTGTATGCATATTAGCCTAGGAATCAAGGCTTTATCTTTGAAACACATTAATTAGCCCTCATTATTAGGTAATGTTTTATAATTTTCTAAGTTAATGGGTTCATTACCTAATTGTTCTTCAGATAATTTTAATTGTGATCAACATATGGACATGAGGGATAGTACTGAATTGCAGGTGGGCCTGTCTGTACACATGGTGGAGTTCATTCCTCCCACTACAGGTCTTTGAAGACTCGAGTACTGAAGTCAGCCACAGAACTGGGAGTGCTTTCGGGCTGATTCATGTGTGAAAGAATCAGTCAAACTCTTAGCAGAGCTCTTTGACTAATTGTCGTGGAGTGATTGCCACTGATTTGCTTTTCAGGGTAGAGTTCCCTCTTTATAGCTAATTCTTGTTTTGTAGAATGGAATAATGATTGTAGAGACTAGGAGACTGTGATTTATCTTTTAAACGTGCCTTTGTTGATTACTTAACTGTTCTTTCGATCAGTTAGATTGGGGTCGATATACGGACATCTTGAGACTGAACTGCAGGTGGACCAGTTCATGCAAGTTTGGAGTGAATTTCTTCTCAAAACCCCTTGTGAACTTATTATGGAAACTCCTTAGGCAAACTCTTAACAGCACCCATCCACTTTGACCTGACCTAAGAAGACTATCGGGGTCATTTTGGTTTGAGATACTGGGGGAGATTTTCAAACATTAGTGTTATTGTATCGAACTCACGGTATAGTAACAACAGCTTTAGTAGCAAGTGAGTTTCAGACAAAATTTGTTAATAAAATCAATCAAATAAAGCTTTGAAATTCAGTCAATGAGGTCGTTAATTAATAAATTTCTCGTTAAAAAGCTTAATTGTTGCAGGTCACATACATCATTTCCTGTCTCAATGACTAGATAAGGGAAACTCGTTAACCAAAATGCATGCAAACAATATCAATATCTGTTTAAAGTTGGAGAGGAACATATTTGCAGAACAGAAGTCAGTCTAAAAATCAGCTTCAATTAGAATCATTTTCCTCATAATAATGCTGGGTACAGAAAAAGGATATCTACCTTGTATAGTGCTGGGTGCAGATGAAGGATATCTACCTTGTATAGTGCTGGGTGCAGATGAAGGATATATATCTTGTATAGTGCTGGGTGCAGATGAAGGATATATATCTTGTATAGTGCTGGGTGCAGATGAAGGATATCTACCTTGTATAGTGCTGGGTGCAGATGAAGGATATATATCTTGTATAGTGCTGGGTGCAGATGAAGGATATCTATCTTGTATAGTGCTGGGTGCAGATGAAGGATATCTACCCTGTGTAGTGCTGGGTGCAGATGAAGGATATCTACCTTGTATAGTGCTGGGTGCAGATGAAGGATATCTACCTTGTATAGTGCTGTGTGCAGATGAAGGATATCTACCCTGTGTAGTGCTGGGTGCAGATGAAGGATATCTACCTTGTATAGTGCTGGGTGCAGATGAAGGATATCTACCTTGTATAGTGCTGGGTGCAGATGAAGGATATATATCTTGTATAGTGCTGGGTGCAGATGAAGGATATCTACCCTGTGTAGTGCTGGGTGCAGATGAAGGATATCTACCTTGTATAGTGCTGGGTGCAGATGAAGGATATATATCTTGTATAGTGCTGGGTGCAGATGAAGGATATCTACCCTGTGTAGTGCTGGGTGCAGATGAAGGATATCTACCTTGTATAGTGCTGGGTGCAGATGAAGGATATCTACCTTGTATAGTGCTGGGTGCAGATGAAGGATATCTACCCTGTGTAGTGCTGGGTGCAGATGAAGGATATCTACCTTGTATAGTGCTGGGTGCAGATGAAGGATATCTACCTTGTATAGTGCTGGGTGCAGATGAAGGATATCTACCTTGTATAGTGCTGGGTGCAGATGAAGGATATCTACCTTGTATAGTGCTGGGTGCAGATGAAGGATATCTACCCTGTATAGTGCTGGGTGCAGATGAAGGATATTTACCTTGTATAGTGCTGGGTGCAGATGAAGGATATCTACCTTGTATAGTGCTGGGTGCAGATGAAGGATATCTACCCTGTGTAGTGCTGGGTGCAGATGAAGGATATCTACCTTGTATAGTGCTGGGTGCAGATGGATGAAGGATATCTACCCTGTATAGTGCTGGGTGCAGATGAAGGATATCTACCTTGTATAGTGCTGGGTGCAGATGAAGGATATCTACCCTGTGTAGTGCTGGGTGCAGATGAAGGATATCTACCCTGTATAGTGCTGGGTGCAGATGAAGGATATCTACCTTTGTGAACAGGATGTGAGTGGTGTAAAACACAAGTGAAAGTCCAGACCAGAGTTCTCCCAAAAAGGTCTGTGTTTATTTGAGGTAAACACAAAAATAATAATAATAATAATAATAATAATAATAATAATAATAATAATAATAATAATAATAACACTCCTGTGACCACAATCCTCCGTGCACGAAACTGTGCTCTTTCTCCGGGGACGTGGTGAGTGCTGGTGCTGTGCTGTGCTGTGTTGTGCTGTGAGGGACGTGCTGCGGGTCTTTAGTGCTGGCTCCGCGGCTGCAGCTCCCGACTCTCACTCCTCCTCTGGTTGAGACAAAACACAAACAATAACAAGACACAGGCTCCGGCTGGATACTGTCATCAGCGCAAGGGGGCCCGTACTAACGTAGCTGCTCCCCTTTTGTACCCAGAACCTCCTCCTTGCAAACAACCCGCAGCTGATTGCAATGAAATCCTTCCAGGTACATGCAACTACGCGCTCCCCCTAATATGGTCACCTTCCGGTTTCCGCCTACCGTCAAGGCAGTCCATCTAGGAGGAAGCATACGATCAACCTTACCCAGCGCCTTTCTTGGTCGGGAGGGAGATTTACAGTTCGAATTCTTTCTCTCTCTGTCACAACCTTGTATAGTGCTGGGTGCAGATGAAGGATATCTACCCTGTGTAGTGCTGGGTGCAGATGAAGGATATTTACCTTGTATAGTGCTGGGTGCAGATGAAGGATATCTACCTTGTATAGTGCTGGGTGCAGATGAAGGATATCTACCCTGTGTAGTGCTGGGTGCAGATGAAGGATATATATCTTGTATAGTGCTGGGTGCAGATGAAGGATATCTACCCTGTGTAGTGCTGGGTGCAGATGAAGGATATCTACCTTGTATAGTGCTGGGTGCAGATGAAGGATATCTACCCTGTATAGTGCTGGGTGCAGATGAAGGATATCTACCCTGTATAGTGCTGGGTGCAGATGAAGGATATCTACCTTGTATAGTGCTGGGTGCAGATGAAGGATATCTATCTTGTATAGTGCTGGGTGCAGATGAAGGATATCTACCCTGTATAGTGCTGGGTGCAGATGAAGGATATCTACCCTGTATAGTGCTGGGTGCAGATGAAGGATATCTACCCTGTATAGTGCTGGGTGCAGATGAAGGATATCTACCTTGTATAGTGCTGGGTGCAGATGAAGGATATCTATCTTGTATAGTGCTGGGTGGCTAACTAATTCTGTTCATGTAATCCTGGTGCCCAGCACCAGTGTTGGGGAGAAACACATTACATAGAAAGCGTTACTATAATCTGATCACATTTTTCAGTAATTTATAACTGTAATGGTTCTTTTTCAGGCAGGTAACACAATGTGGCAAGGGATTACATTTTATGTGATAAAATAACGTTGTGACCTTTCATTACATTTAGAAAACGGACTATGGCTAATGCATAACATGGAAATCAGAAAGCTCTTAAACAATACAAGTCAAACCTTACATGTGAACGTGCGTTTCATATTGATAGAAAACAGCCTCAAAAGGAGAGAACGAGCGGGTTCAATGTAAACTGTGCTTGACGAGTAACATAGTTGTAACTATAACTGTAAGCAGTTAATTTTATTCAAGCAACTACAACGGATTACTTTTTAAAAGTAGCTTCCTCCACATTGTCAACACACTGTCAGGCTCTTGGTACTTTTAAAAATGATTTTATTTCTCACTTCCCTTCACAACGCAAGAGAAACCTCTATGAACATTGATTATTATTGGTAGCCACCCAACATATTTAAATTAATAAAATAATGTAGTAATTCAGACATTTCGAAGGGATTTTTAAAACTACACAGCAAAAAGGAGTTGTCCAAAGTACAGTTGTTCTCATTTATATATATATATATATATATATATATATATATATATATATATATATATATATATATATATATATATATATATCAGCGCTAAAAGATTGTTTTCCAATTTCCTTCAAAGTAGGGGTGTCTTGTCCAATTTCCTTCAAAGTAGGGGTGTCTTGTCCAAATGTCTCAAATAAATACCTTCCAGCGGTGAAACCATAGCTAGGAGAAAAGACGGCAGCCCCTATCAACAAAATCCAGATCCATGGCAGATATTAATAAAACAAACTTTACTCTTACATTCGCAAGTCAAAATAGTGTTTGCTAATGCGTTTTGACAGAAACATGTCTTCATCAGAGTAAATGATAAAGAGGTGCATCTCGGGCATTTTATACATACAGCACCCGACAACAATGGTTAATGATTAGTAATTAAACACACGGTCTCAATGAGTTTACTCAAGTAAATATTCAATGAGCATCAATTAAAGTATGCAGGGCAACAGAACTACATCATTAGTATTTTACATCTTACTTGAAGTAGTTCTACAATTATATCACATGTACATTCGATATATTAGATTCCCAGTTAATTCACAAATATCTCATTTAATAGAAATCTAGTTACAATCAATAAACACACTTAATAAACAATCAAAGTGCAACAGATATTGCAGATTAATCACATATAATGGGTGTTGAGTGTGCGCTAGCAATAGAGAAGCGTGGAATGCAACGCATTCATACTCTTATAGATTAATAAATCCAAAAATAATATCTTTTGTATGTCTGATTCACATTTATGATGTAAATTGCTGCCAACTGCATTAATATACACTACAAATTGTTCAAGTCTATAGTGGAACCCCCACCTTTACCCCCAAATACAAAATGTGTTTCTATCAAAAAGCTTTTCATAATCATACAGGAGTAGCCCCTCGTTAAACTGGATATGTTTGTTTGACATTAAGAGATGTTGGTTTTAAAAAAGATAAATTGCACACACTAGGCCACTAGGCCATTCCAAAACTTTAAATTTCTTGTTCTTCAACCATTCTGATGTAGACTTGCTTGTGTGTTTCGGATCATTGTCTTGCTGCATGACCCAGCTGCGCTTCAGCTTCAGCTCACGGACGGATGGCCTGACATTCTCCTGTAGAATTCTCTGATGCAGAGCAGAATTCATGGTTCCTTCAATGATGGCAAGGTGCCAAGGTCCTGATGCAGCAAAGCATCCCCAAACCATGATACTACCACCACCATGCTTGACCGTTGGTATGAGGTTCTTACTGTAGAATGCAGTGTTTGGTTTTCGCCAGGCATAATGGGGCCCACGTCGGCCAAAAAGTTCCACATTGTTCCAGAACTCTTGAGGATCATCCAGGTGCTTTTTGGTAAACTTGAGACGAGCATTCATGTTCTTCTTAGTGAGCAATGGTTTTCTCCTTGCTACTCTGCCATGAATCCCATTTTTGCCCAGTGTCTTTCTGATGGTGGAGTGATGAACACTGACCTTAGCCGAGGCGAGAGAGGCCTGCAGATCCCTGGATGTTGTTCTATGGTTCTTTGTGACTTCCTGGATGATTTTACGCCTTGTTCTTGGAGAGATTTTGGCAGGACGTCCACTCCTGGGAAGATTCACTACTGTCTCAAACTTTCTCCATTTGGACAATATGGCTCTGACTGTGGTTCGGTGGAGCCCCAGAGCCTTAGAAATGGCTTTGTAACCCTTTCCAGACTGACAGGCATCAACAATATTTTTCCGGAGGTCTTCAGGAATTTCTTTTGTTCGTGGCATGAAGTGCCTCTAGAACCTGTGTGCTGACAACTTCACTCTGATGGTAAGGGCCAAAGTTAGTCAGATTTATATTGGGTAGGGCTGGCCCAAATCAGGCCTGGTTATTAACCAAAGTACTCAAACAGCTGACTCTAATTATCCCTTTAATTGGGTTGATTAATTGGGGCAATAACTTTTTCACACCTGAAGATTGCATGTTTGATTACCAAACAAATGAAAGAAGCACCAAACTTTGGTGTCATTTTTTTCTCTCAGACTCCCTCTATATACTACTACAACCCACAAAAAAATCTGACCAAATACAATGTGAAAAATTTGCAAAAATGCAGAAAATCAGACAGGGGGCAAATACTTTTTCACGGCACTGTACATTTATAGTGCTCAATGTATTTTAAATGTATAAATCATTGCACTGAAATAACACTCATGTGTTTTGGGTAGGCTACACATTACATTATGAAAAAAATATAAATGTGTACAGTATGCCTATACAGTATACAAGTAAAATCAAATGAATACCTAGCGCACTTTCTTTTTGCTTTGGCCTGTAGGCTACCGGTATGGTAACACAAAATAAATCATGCAATTATTTTAAATTGAAACTAAAAGCGTTTTTATTATTATTATTATTATTATTATTATTATTATTATTATTATTATTATTATTATTATTATCTTGGCAGCCTAGACAATTGACACAAAATAAATCATGGTGCCGCATTGACAAATTACGATACTTACAGAAGGACAGTCAATTCTCATTAATACGAAGTTCAAGGGACACAAAATTAACGCAATTGTCTGCAGCTTTCGTACATGTCATTATAATATTTGAGAACCCTGATTTGCACTATCTCCACCCCCTTTTTGTGAATGTATGCAAGAATGCCCATAACTACATATTCATCTGAGGTTGAGAAAGCGAAACGTTAGTTACTTACCGTAACCCTGGTTCCCTGAAAGAGAAGACGGCCACCAAAACATTACATATGGGATACGCCTGCCTATTGGTAGATATTTTCTGAGCTCTCTATACAAGCGCTGCCGATAGGCCCCTTCCTGGGATGACGCCCTTGGTCCTGCCTACCTAGGGGTTAAAGCCATCATTCTACAGAAGCCATTTCTCTTTCTGCATCAAAGCCGCGAGGGCGACCGATGCGACCTCGCTGGTTGGTGGTCGTCTTCTCTTTCAGGGAACCAGGGTTACGGTAAGTTCAATTCAAAGACGACCGCCACTACATTATGTATGGGAAATGTATACCAGAGCCTTTGTGAGGGAGAAGGAACGGCAGCTTACGAAGGATGCATCAGAACTGCTTAACCCTAGGTTAGCAGTGTGAGCGTGCAACCTCAAGGACCCTCGTGCCTATTGAAGGCAAATAAGAATCTACCACATTCAAGCGGTAGAAACTGGAGAATGTATGCGGCATAGCCCAGTTAGCCACTGTATATATATCGGACAGTGAGGGCCCAAAATGTAGCCAACCCTGTAGTGGAGTGCGCAGCTACTCTCCCAGGTGGGAGAAGCCAGCACTGTCATACGCCCCAGAGACTGTATCCACAATCCAGTGGGACAGTCGCTGTTTTGAGAGGGGCTGTCCTAGAGTCCATAAACTGTGACAAACAAAGAGCTGGTCAGAATGACACAGAGCTTTTGTTCTATCCATGTAACATCTCAGTGCCCGCACCGGGCAGTGGAAGTTCAAGCTCCTATCCTCAGAAAAAGAAAACGGAGGTGGATGGAAAGACTCCAGTTTCACAGACTGATTCATGTGGAAGGCTTGGGAGGAAAGCAAAGTTTGTATGCAGTGACACCCTGCTGCCATCATCCCAAAGCCACAAAGTGGGTCAGTGAGCTACAGGCGCTATCTGTGCACAGCTCCTGTAGCTCACTGACCCGCTTTGCGGGTGTCGATGCTGAGTGGACCACCTAAGCGGTGGTCCAGGTTCCAGTTTGCCACTCCAGGAAGATGCGTCGCCCGTAGGGACAGCAGGTTCTGTTGTCCCCAATTCAGGAGCCGGAAGGCGATGCAATGCAACCCCGGGGACCAGAGGCCACCATGGTGGTTGACATACACCACCACTGACGTGTTGTCCGTTCAGACCAGCACATGTTTTCCTTACAACACCGGAAGAATGTGCTGGAGAGTCAGGAAAACAGCCTGCAGCTCCAGCATATTTATGTGCAGGGCTATCCAATAGCCTGACCAGATGCCGCGGACTCCTCTGCCTTCCCAGACTGCTCCCCAACCCAAGTTGGAGGCGTCCGTCGTCACCACTTGGCAAGTTAACACCACTCCCATCCTCACGCCCTTGCGCAGGTGAGAGGGCATCCTCCACCATCGCAGGGCCGCTGAGCATGTGTGAGACACTGTCAGCTGACAGTGTCTGTTGCGCTTGGGGTGTAAATGAAATGCATTGAGCCACACTTGGAGCGGGCACATGCGTAATAAACCCAGCTCGATGGCTGATACAGCTGTGGCCATCAGACCCAAGAGTTTTTGGTACCACACCAAAGGAACCTGCGATCCCTGTTGAAACAGAGAGAGGCAACCCTGAATAGCTGCTACCCTGTCGTCTGACAGGTATGGAGCCCAGCCGGAGCCCCAAGTATGTCTTGCACTGCACCGGTATAAGCCGACTCTTCGCATCGTTGATGGTGAGACCCAGCCTCGTCAGATGCTGTGTCGCAATTGCTGTGTAGGCCACTGCTCCCTCTCGCGACTGGGAGCAAATCAGCCAGTCGTCGAGATAGTTTAGTACTCGGAGCTAGGGAGAGGCCGAACAACAGCATGGAGAACTCATAAACTCTTCCCTGAAAGGCGAAGCGAAGGTACTTCCTTTGCTCTGGACAAATGGGAACGTAAAATTACAAGTCCACGGTGGTAAACCAGTCACCCGGCCGGACTGACTGGAGAATGTGATGGTGAGTCAACATTTGGAACTTGTTGATGAATCTCAGGTCTAGGATGGGGCAAAAGCTGCCATCCTTCTTGAGTACCATAAAATATCTTGAGTAGAACCCCTCTCTGCAGGAGGAGGGGTCTACATGATGACTGACTCGCTTGCACAGCAAGGTGGCCACTTCTTTCTTGAGTACCGATACCTGAAGAGGGTCCTTCACGGACGTGTGCGTGACTCCTCAGAAGGGGGGAGGTCTCAAACGTAACTGCAGTGCGTAACTGTTGTGCACGGTAGCGAGCACCAGGGATGGGTCTGAGGCCACAGGCCTTAAGGGCCCCTGCTGGGGCTGCTGAGGTTGTGGCTGGGCACGCTGAGGTGGTTGCCTAGGGCGATTGCCTCCTAGAATGCTGTTGGTTGGCTGCCGCCGCTGTGGCCTGTAGGCAATGCCTCAGGTCACCCAGTGGAGCCGCGTGCAACGAGTGCACCAGGTATTATACGCACGGGGGCGCTATGCGCAACAAGGGCACCAAGAACCATGCACACAGAGTGCACTAAGCACTGTGCGCACTGAGTGCACTAAGCACTGTGAGCACTGTGCACCGAGCACTGCATGCACCGCGCACTGTGTGCACCGGGGTACCATATGCACAGAGGCGCTATTGCTCCCCCAGGGCACAAGCTCGTGCGCAACAATTGCACTAAGCACTGAAGCACCGAAGTACCACGGGTTGAGTCAGCCAGCGATGTCTACTCTACAGCAGGTGTAATAAAAATACAGCCCCATGGAGGACAAGGCCTGCTGTTGTTTTTTTTATTTTTTTATTTTTTAGCTAGCTGCCGCGCAACACAGACAAGCGGGTGTACCGCGTGTGCACTGCAGATGTGCCAGCAAGGTTATTTAGTCAACAACAACAACCATATATATATTTTTAAATGTATTTAAACTGCCACATGGCAGCTAGCTTAGTCGCTTGACAGCGGGGGTATGGCAAAGCCTAGCCCCGTGGAGGACGTGTCCCACACGAGTGAAGGCTGAAAAAAAAATAACAACACTCACTCCTTTAAACCAATACTGCACAGGCAGTTGACTCACATACCACAGATAGGAAAGCAGCAGCCTGCAACGCGAGCACAAGCAGGTTGCTGAAGAAAGATAGAAAGAAAAAGGCTGGATCAGGAATCACTGATTCCGTAAAAGTGGCAAGCCAGCTTTCAGCCTGAAGTCAAGGGAACTGCAGGAGACTCAAAAGCTCTTTTTAAAAATGTGCTCAGATACCAACTCAGAGGGTCTTACCTTACCATCTTGAGAGGTAAAAAGAGAAATGGCTTCCGTGGAATGACGACTTTAACCCCTCAGTAGGCAGGACCGAGGGCATTATCCCAGGAAGGGGCCTATCGGCAGCTCATGTATAGAGAGCTCAGAAAATACCTATCAATAGGCAGGCATATCCCATACGTAATGTTTTGGTGGTCGTCTTTGAATTGAAAGGGAACTGCTGCCGCAAACCATTTCCTAAAAAGTTGCTAACAGCATTGCACTTGTTTAGTACATTTCACCCTAGACATCCAACTCGTTTGCAACTGGCACAATACTACAGTACACCTACGCCTCGGTGCGGAAGTTAATTGCCATCGATTAGAAAGGTGAGAGAAAGGTGACATCTTTTCTTCTTCTGAAATCAACACATTAATAAATAGGGGTCTTTTGATTTATTTACTGTAATACTTGCTGACAAATGCTTCTTAAGGGTAATTACTAGAAAATACAAGTATCAGCACACCCCTAGTTTGTATTCTGTTGTGTTTTTCTGGGCCCATTTCTACTGGGGATGTCTTAATTCATCTGCTTTATAGCCTCCTGAGCTAATAAGACGGTCAATTGGTCAATTTCATTAAACAAATGTACCTGTAAAGGCTGCAATCAGAGAGGGAGGAGTGAAGGCTGATGCTTGTTCAGCAGCTGCAGTCAGGGGCTGGCCAGCGCAGCCAATCAAACATTTGTTTAAAAACCACAAGGGCTATTAGGCTTCTTTTTAATAGCCTGGGAAAGGGCATTTTGTTTTATTGTTTCAAGTGTCTCACCAGGCACTGGAACAGCCATGTGTTGTGCATGGCGAGTCGTAAAGTCATGCAGGGTGTGGTAACTTTAATATTTATTATAATTAAATCAGACAGTTCTACTTGTAGAATTATTCCAATTCCATGGCTTATTGATTCATGAAAGATGATTCTGAACAGATGTCCACACATGATTACATTTGTTTACATTCATTGGTTATTGAAGATACAGAAACGTCACAATTATTGCAACCCATTCGTCTAGTCGAATAATGGTAGTTTTCTAACTTACAGTCAAAATAGTAATTAGCCATTACCTTTAACTGGCAACACCCTTTCAGAACAGGTCCGGAGGTAGTTGTTAGTTCATTTCACCTGGGCAAGTCAAATAAGTGTAGCCCCCTCTAAGCTTTTATAGTTTTATTTCATTTTGCTCTGAACATGCGCAGTCTTAATCCTATAGAATCCCATTGTCTGGTTCTGGTTTGTCTTCACATATAATGAACCTATACAATGGATAAGCCCCTGCAATAGGAAACTCTACACACACCCTGATACCAGCCTAACACTGAACTCCTTCCAGATGCATATCTATACATAGAATACAAGACTACTTTATTTTAACCCTTACAGTCAGGGGAGTGCAGGTTTGCAGCCGGTCTTCGCTGGGGATCACACAGGGAGCGTTGCATTGGCTCTGGCGCTCCCGCGGGTTATGGAGACAGAACCGACCGGCACTGTTTCTCCTCATCGCACAACAGACCCTCCTGACCAGACACCTGCAGGGCTGGCCTGTGTCCTCCAGAGGCCGGGTAGCTCACCAACACCTGCTGTCGAGCTCCTGGGTGTAAAGAGGCAATCATTTGGGTCATGTGATCTGATGACAACCCCTGACCTAGGGAATTGCTGCGTTGAGGGAGCATAATTGGACATACAAATATGTGAAGAATTTCACTTCTTATAGGTTCAATTGCCCTTTAAGCAGACCCAGACACACAAATTGAAGTTTTTAAGCAATTTTGTGCAATTGTATTAGTTATAGAAGTAAAAGACAAACCAAGACAAACCAAAACAGAACAAAAGCCTAGCTCAACTAAAGAACACTAACTCAAACTTTTTCTCTGTCTCTAACTAAAACTGGATGGCTAAGCCATTTACCAGTAAAACAAAATAACACACTTTCACAAAGTACCTTTTACAGACCACACAGGCATCTTCACTATGTGAGCCTCTCTCTTCACACAGACTGGAGACTGCCCCGAACAAACACTTTGGTGCTGTTTAAATACCTGCCTGCTACAGGCAGGTGACATCAATTAATTTAACACAAATGATTACACCTGTGGCTGTGCGAGAAGCCACACCCACACTCTGGCAGGGACAGAAATGAACACTATCCCTGCTAATCACCAACACATTGTTCCAGGCAGAGATCCACTCTGCCATACATATAAAATAAAATTAATCTATTTTCCCTTTACTTGTGGCACCACACACACCTGCTGCTGCACATAGGATTCCACCTGATCCCACACAGTTTCCTATCAGCTGTTTTGTTTAATTGAAAAATTAAATTTAAAAAAACACCTGTTAAAAATGCAGTTCAGTTTGGTTGTTCATTATTATTTTCTTTAATATGGAGTCATTTGCAGCTAATGTTTAAAATGGAAGGCATTAGAGTTATTATTTCTGTCTCTTTGATAATTCCCAGCTTTGTTTGAATGTATAAATCTTCTTGCATGCAGTCTCTTGCTGTCACGTCAGCCTTTAAGTCTGACAGGAACAGGATGCTGTGACAAAGCAACAAAAGTGAAAAAAACAACTAAACCGGTCCTGAGGGTAACTAGAAAGTGAGTGCTGAACCCAGCACACATGTGACTCAGAGAGTGTGCTGGAAAGGGAATGCTGAACCCAGCACACATGTGCCTCAGAGTGTGCTGGAAAGGGAATGCTGAACCCAGCACACGTGACTCAGAGAGTGTGCTGGAAAGGGAATGCTGAACCCAGCACACATGTGACTCAGAGAGTGTGCTGGAAAGGGAATGCTGAACTGCGGCGGAGTGTCCCGCCCCTATGTATTTATTTATTATTATTTGTATTATTGTTTGCGGCGTGGATAAAAGCTCCACGTCTTTTGTTATTATTTTTGTATTTATAAAAACTTTGTGAGGATGCGTGGCTGATCAGCTACTGATTATTTAACTAGCTGACAGTCATGCATCCTTACTAAACGCATGCAGACTGTGGCTGAGGGGTAATAAGATAATTAACAGCTAGTTAACCCCTCGGCCAGAGTATAAGAACCTGCAGCTGTCCGTGCTGCGGGGTTGGGTGTACAGAGAGGAGGTACGGGGAGAAAGAGCGGAGACAGAGTTTAAAAATAACAATTGCTAAAACGTACTGGATTAGCCAGCACGACACTTACTTGTTTGTTTGTCTGTCTGGTTTGTTTGGCCCTTGTGCCTTTTTGTTTTGTATTATTATTTATTAAAAATGCTGACCGCAGTAGCGTTCAGCTTCACCCGCCCATCCATTGTTGTTTTGGTTCAGTTACTTCCTGGTCCGTGACATCACCACACCTCACCACTGCAAGCAATCCTGCCACATGAACCCAGCACACATGTGACTCAGAGAGTGTGCTGGAAAGGGAATGCTGAACCTAGCACACATGTGACTCAGAGAGTGTGCTGGAAAGGGAATGCTGAACCCAGCACACATGTGACTCAGAGAGCGTGCTGGAAAGGGAATGCTGAACCCAGCACACATGTGACTCAGAGAGTGCTGATTCACTACAGCAGGGCTTGTTTCCATTTCTTCTTCTTCCAGGTAGAATCAAGTATTCGGAGCAGGTGTATGACTCCTGCATGGATGCGTTTGACTGCCTTCCTCTGGCTGCCCTGATGAACCAGCAGTTCCTGTGTGTTCACGGAGGCCTGTCACCTGAAGTACACACTTTAGACGATATTAAAAAGGTGAATATAAAGGAAGTGCAATGTATTTGATAATGTTCCTTTGAGAAGGAAAGACAGGACCTGATTCAGCACTACTGAGCAGCGCTCTCCTCTTCAGGTATTAGTCCCCCTTTCTTTCTCTATATTAGTGCATAATCAGAAGTATAACACTGCCTGATTTATGATCTGCACTCTATATCAGTGCATAATCAGAAGTATAACACTGTATGCTTTATGATCTGCACTGCCTATCAGTGCATAATCAGAAGTATAACACTGCCTGCTTTATGATCTACACTGCCTATCAGTGCATAATCAGAAGTATAACACTGCCTGCTTTATGATCTGCACTCTATATCAGTGCATAATCAGAAGTATAACACTGTCTGCTTTATGATCTGTACTGCCTATCAATGCATAATCAGAAGTATAACACTGTCTGCTTTATGATCTGCACTCTATATCAGTGCATAATCAGAAGTATAACACTGCCTGCTTTATGATCTGCACTGCCTATCAGTGCATAATCAGAAGTATAACACTGTCTGCTTTATGATCTGCACTCTGTATCAGTGCATAATCGGAAGTATAACACTGCCTGCTTTTATAGTTAGACAGGTTTAAAGAACCTCCTGCATTTGGGCCAATGTGTGACCTGCTGTGGTCAGATCCGTTGGAAGATTTTGGAAATGAAAAGACCCAGGAATTCTTCAGCCACAACACTGTCAGAGGCTGCTCATATTTCTATAGGTAAGGCTTCTTTTAGCAATTCACTTATTATACACAACAACAAGCTACTGATGTCTGCATAGCGACAGACAGTTGTTATTAATTATTGTTATTAATTAACTCAGTTTGCCAAAAGATACTCAAAAAATTGTGTTGAAAAATTAATGGACCAATGGTACATCTGTATCTTGTATCACTATATTTTGTAAATATATTTAGGAATTTCTTTCCACAAATTTTACTGATTATATCGACTTAATAAAGTTCAATTAGTTCTGTTCAAGGGTAAAAAAGGATCTTTTAAAAATATGATTCAGAGGACAGCATATGCTCGTCTTCGCCCCTCCCAAGTCAGCGTAAGGGTGGCAGTGGTGAGCTGAGCTAAACAAAATAATTGGATACTACTAAATTGAGGAGAAAATAACAAAAAAATAATTGGCGACTACTAAATTAAAAAAAAAAAAAACATGCAAATAGGACGCACCCCACTGGCTCTAAAGCAGACAGTAAAGGACGGGGTCACCAAAATCAGGGAGAAGCTCGTTTTGCCTACGCATTTAATGGATTGCCCCTTTGTCAGAATTGGGCCCCATGTGTTTGTTTCTAAACTGCACATTTGAGATGTATGTAGTGAATGGAGGTGCAACAACGGTAAGATGTATGGAATTATTATCATAACTACAATTACTTCAAATAAAAGGGAAGACAGTTTACGCATATGAAGACAAAATGCAATACACGGCCATTCTGTATAACCAATGTCTACTTCTGAAATATATCCCTTCCTTTTTCATTTGTAACTGCGCATACAAAGTGCAGATGTAGGTCATGTTGTTCTATTGCCTCCATGGTTCTGTGGAATTGCAAGCGAGCCCCTAGTGGTTTGCCATTTAATTTGTCTTGCTCTATTTTTTTATACAAGCAAATATGTCAGATCTAATTGCATGTAAGTTTTACTGCCTTAAACTACTTTTCAAATGTCAGGGGCATTCAATAAGGAGGTCAAATATATCCGAAGGCAAGGTACCAAGTCTGTCATTTTCTATGTGAATGCTCATTTATTAAAACATGTAAATGTTCATTAATCTTTCATCCAAAATGTAGAGCACCACGGACTACCTCAAGTAAGGTCAATATTGTTGTGTTATTCAACTGATCTTCAGATGAGAAGTGCGTAATAAAAAAGAATATTGCACCCAGCTGTACATAATATCCATCAAATTGTAAAACTCACTTGACTGCACCTGAAATAGGACTTTGTAGTGTACAGTTTTGAATAGGGAGAAATGGAGGTTCTAATGCATGTTATTGGAGATTCAAACAGGGAAATGGAGGTTCTAACGCATGTTATTGGAGATTCAAACAGGGAAATGGAGGTTCTAACGCATGTTATTGGAGATTCAAACAGGGGAAATGGAGTTTCTTACGCATGTTATAGGAAATTCAAACAGGGAAATGGAGGTTCTAACGCATGTTATAGGAGATTCAAACAGGGAAATGGAGGTTCTCATGGAACAAATTATGTGGTGGAGATTGAAATGACTTTAAACACTCCCCCAGATTAATACTGGTATCAAAAAATGTTTGCTGGTGTTTAATACTTCAAACTGTCCTCTGGCAGCGTAAACTAATCTAACATTATCTAACAGTGTGTCATACCCAATCTATTAAAACCACTTTGGTTTGATTGTCTAATAACACGCACATCATGCCCTTATAAACACGGTTTGAGTGATTGGCTCTTGAATAGAAGTGTTAAAAACAAGTCACTGAACTGCTGAATTATTGGACCTCCTTAGAAGAGTCTGATCTTAACGCATGAAACAAAGGTAAGACAAATAATTACAGATCAAATATGAGAGTTTGAATAGGCTGTGACGCGCTTTTAAAGCATGTTATATTAGTTCACACCAGAAGACCTTGTCTTATAAAGTGTAGATTGCAAATGATGGTAAAAGCATAATTTCCTATTTCACAGTGAACACATTTGCTTCTGTTTTAATTAATATAAAGTGTTAAAGGGACTTACTTGGAAAGTGCATGCCCTGATTTAAAGGTGTTTAAAATGAGTCATGGATTCATGGATTTAGAATGACTTGGAATACCCTTGCACTCCGGGGTGCCTGGGCCATAGTATGGTACTGATTGAGTAAGACCAGCCATCAGAGACACCAGGGAGACATTAAACACCAACCTGCTTGCTGAATGATGCAATCCTCCCGTCGGTCAGTGAAGACCGCATATCCAGGGCAGCACTTGCACCTCAGCAGATACCTGCCCTAGAAAACTTAAAAGTAAAAGCACTGCATATACAGGAAGAAATATAGATTTCAATATACTTCTTATATACGATGTTTATGGGTCATACATTATGTAAGCAGTAAGGCACTTCAGGGTGTGTGACATACAGGTAGTGGACAAAAAAATGGAAACACCTGGGTAAATGAGGGACACCAAGTATATTGAAAGCAAGGGCTTCCACACAGGTGTGGCTCGTGCGTTAATTAAGCAAATAACATCCCAGCATGCTTAGGGTCATGTATAAAAATGCTGGACAGGCCTGGTTGCCTATAATTATGGCTAGCATGGCTGCAAGAGGAGACCTCAGTGACTTTGAAAGAGGGGTGATTGTTGGGGCGCGTTTGGCAGGAGCTTCAGTGACCAAGACAGCTCAACTTGGTGATGTTTCACGAGCAACGGTGTCTAAGGTGATGTCAGCATGGAACTCCGAGGGAAAGACATCATCAGCAAAGGGCAACAGTGGGTGAAAGTGCATACTCCAGGATCTTAATATCCGTGCATTAATTCGAAGTGCAAGGCAAAACAGGCGAGCAACTGCAGATCAATTGACTGCAAATTTCAACCTGGGGTGCAAGCAGCCAGTTTCATCAAAAACAGTCCGCCGAGAACTCCACAGAGCGGGATACCATAGTGGCCCAACGCCCTATTAAGTGACTTTACATTGGTGTTTCCATTTTTTTGTCCACTACCTGTACTCTAATATCAGCACCCCCTGGGTGTGCTGTAAACACGAGGCGAAGCCCAGTGTATCACACACCCTGAAGTGCCTACTGTGCTTATAAAATGAGTTAACTGACTACATTGAAAAACAAATGTGAAAATGGTTTTTAATTAACAAAAAAGTCATTTTTATTAAATATTCTTCTGCCTAAAACTGAGCTAAGAAAAAATAGTTCCATAAAACATTTAAAAAAAATAAATCCAAAAATGTATTAATTAAAAAAAAAGCAAATTATAGGTGTTGAATTGAACATTGCCATTGAAAGTGCAGTTTTTCTGTATTTGATTTGTTATACTTCTTGTAATTCTTGGTTTCATTAAATCTGGACGAAGAAAACAACGGCGAATCAACATGGGTCAGAATAATGGACAAAAATTCAAAGGGCATAATAATAGGAGCATGCAATAGACCGCCAAATACAGAAGCCGAGCAAAATAATCTGTTATACAATGACATTAGAAATGCGTGTAGCAAAGGAGAAGCCATACTAATGGGGGATTTCAACTTCCCCCATATATTATTATTTGTTTATTATTTGTTTATTTAGCAGACGCCTTTATCCAAGGCGACTTACAGAGACTAGGGTGTGTGAACTATGCATCAGCTACAGAGTCACTTACAACTATGTCTCACCCAAAAGACGGAGCACAAGGAGGTGTTCAGTTCTGGTCACCTCGTTACAAAAAGGATATTGCTGCTCTAGAAAGAGTAAAAAGAAGACCAACCAGAATTATCCGGGGTTTAAAAGGCATGTTGTATGTAGACAGGCTCAAGAATTGAATCTGTTCAGTCTTGAACAAAGAAGACTACGCGGTGATCTGATTCAAGCATTCAAAATTTTCAATGTCGACCCTGGGGACTTTTTCAGCCTGAAAAAAGAAACAAGGACCAGGGGTCACAAATGGAGATTAGATAAAGGGGCATTCAGAACAGAAAATAGGAGGCATTTTTTTACACAGAGAATTGTGAGGGTCTGGAACCAACTCCCCAGTAATGTTGTTGAAGCTGACACCCTGGGATCCTTCAAGAAGCTGCTTGATGAGATTCTGGGATCAATAAGCTACTAACAACCAAATGAGCAAGATGGTCTGAATTTGTAAACTTTGTTCCCTTTCAAGTCGAAAATAACCATCAAGTATGGGATATTGCCGTCAGGCAGTAAGAATTGGCTGAGCTTTTATAGCAAAGCTGCCGATAGGCCTCTGCGTGAGCTGCCACGTAAGCCCGCCCCCCTGGGAGCTTACTATACGCAGCGTGCAGAGACTCTCTTCCTCTTTTGCCTTCAGCCTATGTAGGACATTGAGCTGGTAAGTTTTCTCTCTGAGAATTACACCACTGATTGTACTCGTCAGCCTTGAGCTTGAGAAGCTGGCTACTGCCCCTTCGCTGAGCTGATTTCAGTGTTCGCTCTACGGAGCATTATATATATTTTTTTCAACTTTCACGCTTTGCTTCGGCATTGCGTTTCTCGCGTTGGTGCTCGCCGTCTGTCTTTCTTTTATTTTCATATAATTTTACATATAATTTTTTATATTGTAAAATATTTGTTGTTGGGTTTTTTGTACTGTCTATTCTCTCCGTTATATAGAATAGGGTTTAGAGGACACGTTGCGCGCCTGGCTAGGCCACGCAATTTTTTGCAGCCTCGGTCTTGCCTCGGCTAGACCCGGAGTGCAGCCTGCTGCTAGCAGCCACTCCTATAATAACACCCGCGGATTGTAACATCACCGCGTGGTTGCTGCACGACTGTAGCTACGCTACAAAAACATCGTTTGTGCGGCTGCAGTTCCTCTAAACTGAAATTTAAAAAAAAAATTAAATTAAAAAAAAGAATAAAAAATAAATAAATAAATAAAAGATTTTTCCCCATACAATACACATAGGAAGACTACCGCCAACTGCACTTTTTAGTTGCCCCTTGTAAACAGGTAGGTATAGCAGAACACCTTTGTCTTTTTAGACTTTGACACTGTACTGGCACTTAGTGTCTCCGCTCTGCGGGTCAGCTGACGTTTCGGCGTCTAGTGCATAGCGTTTTCACGCTCAGTACACGCGCTTCGCCGTTTTCGGTGTCAGCGCTTTGGCGCTTTGGTGTAGCGCTTAGGCGCTTTGTGCTTAGTGCCTCGGCACTTGGGGCTCTGTGCACGCACCTCGACGCTCGACGCTTCGGCGCTCGACGCTCGGCGCATCGACGCCTCGACGCTCGGTGCACGCACCTCGACGCTTCGACGCCGGCGCCGGTGCACGCACCTCGACACTCGGCGCTTCGGTGCTCGACGCTCGGTGCCTCGACGCTCTGTGCACGCACCGCGACGCTCGATGCTTCGGCGCTCGACGTTCGGCACATCGGCGCTCGGCGCATCGGCGCTCGACGCTCGGCGCATCGACGCTCGACGCTCGGCGCACGCACCTCGACGCTCGGCGCTCGATGCTCGGTGCTCGGTGCCTCGACACTCAGTGCACGCACCTCGATGCTCGACGCTTCGACGCTCGGCGCATCGACGCCTCGACACTCGGCGCATGCACTCGGCCGACGCCGGCGCTGGACGTTCGGTGCATCGACGCCTCGTCGCTCGGTGCACGTACCTGGGACCAGAGCACGCCGCGTCTGCCTTGGCAGATAGATCGTTTTGCGCATTGTGCACTAATTTTCAGCTGCGCACTCTTCGCCAGAGGGCGAGGAAACTGGTGGGTAGCCACTCCCCTTCCTCAGGGTCATCTTACACCCTGTCTGTCCCGCCGTCGTCCACAGCGACTCCGCCCGTCACACTGCGGGTATCCAGGAGCCCCTCCCAGCTTACAGCTGGCCAGAGATCCCCAGACCATAGACGTGCCCGGGAGCGCTCTTGTAGCCCGTCTATTCGACCCTGAGGCTCCTCCCCTCGCAGGGAACGTCCTCGCCGATCACGGTCTCGCTCCGTGTCACCCCGCCGTAGGGGACGCTCCCATTCTCCTCGTCGGGACAGGCGTTATAGGGACAAGTCAGGCGTGGCAGAGCTCACATCAAAAATGTCCCAGTTTATGGACGTGATGATGGGCCAGCAATCGTTGCTCATGTCTCTTACCAACATGGCACCACCGGCCGGTTCGATTGCCAATCAGCCGGCGTTTCCGCCACAGCCTCTGGCCGTCCCTGTTGTCCAACAACCCCAAGGGGTATGGGACGTAGATGCCATCTCCAGGGATGCTTCCGAAGGAGAGCCTCTCCTTGAGGAGGACAGTGTGGAAGCTGAACTGACATCCCAGCACTCGGAGCAAGACACTGAGTCGGAGGCGCTGGACACCAGTGATCCCTTGTGGACACTGGTGGAGCGAGCAACTCACCACCTGGGGATTGAGTGGCCAGCCGTGGAATTACCTCAGCGGTCACTGTTTGAGTCGCCGTCTGTACGGTCTCTACAGCCCAGGACGCTCCCAGCCTTCCCTGATTTTATTAAGGAGGAACAGTCCACCTGGGGGGCCCCGGCTTCTTCACCGGCAACTTCGCGGACGGCCTCCGCGTTTGCCATGCAGGGAGCGAGTGAGGCTGGTCTGGCGTCCTTCCCACCGGTTGATGCTGCCTTTGCAGCCCTAGTTAGAACCCCGACACTTTCGGGTCTAGCTAAGGACCCTGCATGTCCTAACAAACAGTGCAGGACCACGGAGATTCATTTAAAGAAAGGCTACTTAGCGGCTACAGAGGCAGTTAGGTTGTCCAACGTGGCCAGCCTCCTTTCAGTTTACCAGGCGTCGCTGGTGAAGGATCTCCCGGAGCACCCATCGGCGTCTCTGAGGGCAGAATTGGCGTTGGTCGCGCAACTCCTAGTCAAGATAGCCCAGTTAAATGCACGGGCTCAAGGCAGGAGTATTGCTTCCCTGGTAGTCGCCAGAAGGCAGCTCTGGCTCTCGCAGGCAAGAGTTCAAGAGCCTGACAAGGCCCCATTATTAGATGCTCCTATTACGCCGGGGCACACATTTGGCCCAGCGGTTGAGGAGATGCTGCAACGCTCTGCTAAGGCCCGGGAGGCATCTCAGCAGATGGCTAAGATGTGGCTGCATAAGCCCTTCCAGCCAAAGCGCCAACAGGAGCACCAGTGGCATAGAACACCACCGCAGCACCAGCCACGGCCAGGGGGTACTAAGACCTCTCCCTCAAGCACAGCAGCGCGCGGTCAACCTCCATTTGCAAGACCGCAGTGCATAGGGTGGCGCCCTAGAGGAGGTGGCAGGCCACGCCCTCGGGGCTCTGGCCAGGCCCCTCGCGAACGAGCGCAGCCAAAACAGCCCTGAGAACTCCAGGCAGCTGTTAACCCGCCCCTACACTGTCTCACAGCTCCAGTTCTGGCAACAATGCACCAATGACATCTGGGTGCCCTAAACTATATCCACCGGGTACATCCTTCAGTTCCGGTTAACACCTCCCCCCTTCCGTGGAGTAGTCGTAACTGCAGTGAAGGACTCGGTTCAGTCCTCAGCTCTGAATGTGGAAATACAGGCATTGCTCAGGAAGCGTGCCATTCAACAAGTAGACCCTGCTCTGATTGACCAGGGGTTCTATTCCAAATACTTCCTGGTGCCCAAATAGGACGGCGGGCTCCGTCCTATTTTAGATCTGCGAGTACTGAACAAATACCTGCGGGTGTTATCGTTCAGGATGCTTACGCACAGGCACATAATCCAGTCAGTCCGACACGGCGACTGGTTCACCACCGTGGACCAGATGCGTACTTTCACGTTCCCATCTGCCCGGGTCACAGAAAGTATCTGCGTTTCGCATTTCAGAGCAGGGTATATGAGTTTTGTGTCCTTCCATTCGGCCTGTCACTAGCTCCTCGAACCTTTTCCAAGTGTATGGATGCCATTCTAGCTCCCTTGCGGGCTCAAGGCGTCCGACTGCTGAACTATCTAGATGACTGGCTCGTCTGCGCGCAGTCGAAGGAGCAGGCGGCACAGCACACAGTGATGGTTACAGACCATCTTCAGTGGCTAGGTCTGAAGATCAATTCAGAAAAGAGCCGCCTCGTGCCAAGCCAACAGACCGAATTCTTGGGTCTGCATCTGGACTCAGTGTCCATGGAAGCGACCCTGTCGACACAAAGAGTTGTCTCTCCCTATTCAGGTTGAGTGGAACAGTGAGCATGGAGCTGTGTCAGCGCATGCTGGGGTTGATGGCTGCCGCCTCGCAAGCCCTTCCTTTGGGCTTACTACACCAGAGACCTCTGCAGGCCTGGTTCAATGCCTTCGCGTTGCATCCGTGGAGAGACAAACACCGCAGGCTAAGGGTATCCCGAGCCTGCTGGGAAGCGCTACGCTGGTGGAAAGTTACGTCGAACATCCGCCAAGGCGTACGCTTGGGTCCCATTTTCAGAAGGGAGGTCATCACGACTGACATTTGCGCTGCAGCCAGTTGGGCTACACCGCATACTTTTATGAGGTTCTACCGTTTAAATGTACTGGAATCCTCTGCTCAGTCATTCGGAGCATCCGTGTTACACTCTATGACGCCCTAGTTGGCAGTCATATTGAGTATTGTCACGATATGGTGTTGACCCCACTTTAGGATAGGTGTCATTGCGAGAGTAGACGCTGAGGCGCGCTCCGCGATATCGCGTAGATGCATTGCCCACGCAGTTGCGTTATGACGTAAGTCTGTCCTACTGCCGAGAATCCTCCCTCGCGACGGCTTGGGTACACTGTTCCCATACTTGATGGTTATTTTTGACTTGAAAGGAGCGATAGGTTGCGGATGCAACCCGGTTCCCTGAAAGAAAAATAACCATCAAGCGCGAGGTTGCCCTGGAAGCCTTCACGGCCTGAAGAGCAAAGAGGAAGAGAGTCTCTGCGCTGCGTATAGTAAGCTCCCAAGGGGGGCTTACGTGGCACATCGCGCAGAGGCCTATCGGCAGCTTTGCTATAAAAGCTCAGCCAATCCCTACTGCCTGACAGCAATATCCCATACTTGATGGTTATTTTCTCTTTCAGGGAACCGGGGTTGCATCTGCAACCTATCGTTATGTTCTTATGTTCTTATTACATTTTAAAGTAAAATATTGCTGGCTATTTTCCCGATTCAGACTCATTCAGTATCTCATGTACACCTCAGTTTTTCAAAAGGTCAACATTTACACAAATCTCGTCAGTCATGTTTATTGCGCTAAATTCCAATATGGCTGCCATTTTTTTATAAAGACTAGTGGCGTATGGATAGCTACTAAGTGATCCACCCCTTTTTGAAAAGAAGTGCCAACCCATGGTGATATGCTGTAATATCAGCATCCCCATGTGACCTATTTTGACCAATCAGTATTTAAAAGACCCATTTTATAATTATATGTGACAGTACAGGGAACCCCCTTTTAAAGGAACATGTTGGTTTTGAGCCAGCTCGGGTTTCATTGAAGCATCATGAAGCCTGCTCGTTTCTGAGGCACTGCCACTGAATGTGGCGGCTTTATTAGACCTTGTCTGAGATCATCTTTATAGTATGTGCCGGACTGAATGAGTGCAGAAGAAGCAAGCTGTCAATCATATGTTAGACCTGCCTCATCTGTACGATTCTCCAATAAGGACCAGGGGCTCATGTTTGACATGTTTATAGTGTATCAGAAAACCCTGTACTTCAAGAGTCTTTCTTATTAATATTATCATGGAAAGAGTCCAACCAGACTAATCCCAGGGCTTAGGGAATGAGCTAAAAGAATGGAATATATTCCATTCTGGAACAAAAAAAGTAGAATGGGGGGGGGGTTGGGGCTTGATTGAAGCCTTCAAAATTGACAAAGTTTGACAAAGTTACCCTTAACCAGCCCAGAAACCAAGCACCACAGGACACAGTCAGAAATGAAGTGGAGACAAGACTGAGGACAGAGGGAAGGAGATCATTCTTCACACAGAGATTGGGGAGGGGATGGAATGGCTTACCTAGTCATGTTATTGATGTTGAATCACTGGGATCCTTTTAGACCCAACTTGCCAAAGTTTTGAGATCAATCAGCAACTAACAACGGATGAGCATAGAAGGGCTGAATGGCCTCCTCTTGTTTATACATTTTCTTATGTTTCTTTTAATATGACCTCCGCTCACTTTGTCACTTACAGAATTAATACAGTGGATCAGAAACAAAGAATAAAATGAGTGTTAAAGAACCCCATCAGTGTGAACTGCAAACATGTTGCTGTACCGGTGCTATTTCCCATCAGTGTGGACTGCAAACACATTGCTGTACCGGTGCTATTTCCCATCAGTGTGAACTGCAAACACATTGCTGTACCGGTGCTATTTCCCATCAGTGTGGACTGCAAACACATTGCTGTACCGGTGCTATTTCCCATCAGTGTGGACTGCAAACACATTGCTGTACCGTTGGTGCTATTTCCCATCAGTGTGAACTGCAAACACATTGCTGTACCGTTGGTGCTATTTCCCATCAGTGTGAACTGCAAACACATTGCTGTACCGGTGCTATTTCCCATCAGTGTGAAACACATTGCTGTACCGGTGCTATTTCCCATGTTGTCCATATCACAGGATTTTTTTTTTTTTTTTTTTACATACTCCCAATAGATTTTTTATTCACACATCAGGTAAATCAAGTAGGGAATTACTTTTTTCAACTCTCGCTCAGCTAGGTTCGCCAGGAGAAAGAGAATTTGCAGTGTATCCTGTTCATGCTCCCACTTGCAACAATGCTGCCGCTCTGTTTGAAATGAGTGCCGCTGTTTCGTGAGGGAGCGGGATCTGGACACACTGCAGTTGGCTCCACAACCGTATGTACAAACGGCACTCGCTGCGGTTGTTTGTTGTACACACACACACCTTTCATTACTGAAGTGAGTGACTCCCTGTTTAAACAAACCACTGAACCCGGGCCATCATTACATGCCGATCATCCTACACTTGACCGTCCTACACTTGACCGCTCCCTCAGCCTGCTTGCTGGGGTCTGCCAAGATTTCCCCGCTATCGATATTTTTGTTTTCTTCTCTTTGGGGTTTCTTTTGTTTTTATTTCTATTTCCTGACATTCTCGGTCCTCGGTCTTTGGGGTTTCTTTTGTTTTTATTTCTATTTCCTGACATTCTCGGTCCTCGGTCTTTGGGGTTTCTTTTGTTTTTATTTCTATTTCCTGACATTCTCGGTCCTCGGTCTTTGGGGTTTCTTTTGTTTTTATTTCTATTTCCTGACATTCTCGGTCCTCGGTCTTTGGGGTTTCTTTTGTTTTTATTTCTATTTCCTGACATTCTCGGTCCTCGGTGTTTGGGGTTTCTTTTGTTTTTATTTCTATTTCCTGACATTCTCGGTCCTCGGTCTTTGGGGTTTCTTTTGTTTTTATTTCTATTTCCTGACATTCTCGGTCCTGGAGCAGAGCTTCCGCTAGCTCGTTGTTTCGTCATACAGGGGCAGAGCCATGACTGACCGGCGGATATTGCAAGGCTGCTGCCCTCTTCCTGCAGCACTAGAAGAGTCAGCACAGATCCCCCCCTGTTACAATGCACTATCAGGCATTCTTATGAATTTACTGATCATCAATATTACAAATCAACTTGGCTCATCAGGCACTATATTATATATTAGCCATGTTTATCACACGGAAATGTCTGATAAACAATGACATCATTAGTTACGCAGAAATCCACTGCGCACCAACTGCGGTTGTGTTAGTGCGGTTGCACACAAGCAACCACACTCGATAATTGCTCTGAATAGAATGAACTAGTGTGGTTGTCGCTGCCCTTTGTAACCGAACTGTGTGTGTATACAAACCGTGTTTAGAGCAAAAGGTGAACTCACAACCGCATTTAGCGTGTGTTTTTGCGTCACCTTAGAAGACTTTTTTTCTCCTGCTCCAGAGTAAACGTTGAGATATGTTTTATGATGTGTGATTAAATGTTTAATGATATGTTTAAAAATATAACTCTGTGATACAGACAACACGAGACACAGCAAAGGCAGCGTAATGTGTTTCTTGTTAACTTTGCAGGTTGTTCTGTAACAGTGAAAGATCAATAATGTGTTTGAAATAGATGAAACATACATGGCTAGCAAATGTTCTTTATAGCATTTGTGTAAAGCAGACACTGCAGTATTTTTTTAATCTTTCTTTTTCTCTCTCTTTCTCATCTAGTTACCCTGCGGTATGTGACTTTCTACAGAACAATCATTTATTATCAGTTATCCGAGCTCATGAGGCACAAGACGCTGGGTATGTCTGACAAGTGTACTGTTCATAGCCTGATACTGCAGTGTCCTATTGTCATGTACTGCAAATCCTTCATTAAAGCACCTTCACCTGTAGAAATTGAGCAACATAGAGGAGGGTAATGTTTCTTTTCTTTATTTATGTGACTGTAGCTAACAAAATATTTCCCTATGTTTGCCATGCACACCCATTCACTGTATACTGTAGGTCTCAGCTGTATAGTACTTTCATTTTAACAGAAGTAGTAAAGGAAGGATACAGCACTAAAACAGGAGGCCTGTTATAGTCTAATATACTAATAAGGACATCTTTGACCATTTGCATTCATTTTTCAGCGTATGACGCTGAAGTTATTTAATTAGCAACCCTGAGGTGGTAACCCTGTGAATTTACTAGACTAGCTGCTGAAGACCATTTCAAACAGCCTTAGTTCAGTAGCACTTTCTGTGTAGTACTAATGTGAGCTGTTCTCACTGTTTCCTCTTTCATTGAAATGGCTGGTGCTGGGTGTGTGCTGTATACAAACAACAGTTGTACGTTTTGTTCTGCATCTAATCTTGAGTGGGGGCCAAGGATTTAGAGTAAATGGGCTTTACAGGATTCAGTCAAAACAAGTGCGATAGCAGATACTGATTGAAATCACTGCTCAATATAAACAGGATCAATGTGAAATATTATTGATCATTGGCCTTCTCTATTCTGACGTTTGATCTTAGAAATCACTGACAATGCATGGCTGTTAAAACGTACCTAATCTCAGATTTAAGATGAACTGGAATGGCCCTTACATTGTGAAGAACCCCCTGCAGCATTTACAGAACATGCATTATGTTACTTTTGCTGAGTCCCATGTTGTCCATATTGCACATTCATATTTTTAAACACACAGCTATGGTCAAAAGTTTTTCATCACTTCAAATTTTTGGAGACATAATAATAATAAAAAAAAACTATGTGAACATTATTTAGATATTTTATTTGACATCATGTAATCAAAGAAACTACAAAATGATATCACAAAAGTCTACCGGAAGCCATAATAGTAGTACAGTATTTCATTTTTTCATTTTTTTGTTAAGTATATGGAAAACTACAAATATGTAATTCAATATGTTAACGTAACATTATTTAGCAGGTTTCATTCGACTTTATGAAGCAAAAGTCCATTCTATAGGGTGATGCAAAACGTTTGGCCATAGCTGTACAGTATTGCCTCATCTGAAATTTTTAATCACACATCACAGGTCGTAAATCAACTGGCCAACACATTTCTCAACATTTACTCAGGAGGCTGTGTGGTCCAGTGGTTAGAGAAAAGGGCTTATAACCAGGAGGTCCCCGGTTCAAATCCCCCCTCAGCCACGGACTCTGTGTGAGCAAGTCACTTAACCTCCTTGTGCTCCGTCTTTCGGGTGAGAAGTAATTGTAAGTGACTCTGCAGCTGATGCATAGTTCACACACCCTAGTCTCTGTAAGTCACCTTGGATAAAGGCGTCTGCTAAATAAACAAATAATAAAGTGTTTATCAGGACAGAGAGAATGTCTCTTCTGCACATTGCTGTTGTTGCAGGAGGGAGAGTGGTCTGGTTTATCAGGACAGAGAGAATGTCTCTTCTGCACATTGCTGTTGTTGCAGGAGGGAGCGTGGTCTGGATACACTGCGATGTTTAGAAGAAAAACTCTTTCCTCTTACAGAGTAAAAGCTGAAAAAAACTTGATGTGTAAATAAAAATGTCAAAACCATCGGGATGATGTTGAAAATATATTGCTGCAATGTGGATGACATGGGGTACAGCAAAGATAAAGTCATGTGTTTCAAACACTGCAGGGGGTTCTGTAAGACCAAGTTTCTTAGTAAATCTGCACTGGCACTCCATTGATTCAATATTTATTTATTTATTGCATTTATACAGCACTTTTTATACAAAAGTATCGCAAAGCACTGTACAATACAGAGCAGAAAAAAGAACAAACCACAATACATTTGTATAGCATGCCACACATACAACTGCCATAATCAGACCATTTAAATAACAGTATACACATAATAATACAAAAGCAGCAATTTTAAAGTTACATTAAAACCCACTAAGATAAGAAAGCCATTTTATAAAAGTGTGTTTTAAGTCTTGACTTGAAAACTGTAAGGGTCCCAGCTTCCCTGACAAATGAAGGCAGAGCATTCCATAATTTCAGAGCTCTACAAGAAAAAGCCCTACCTCCCGTGTTACTTTTGTTGACCCTAGGAATAACCAGCAGCCCCACATCCTGTGATCTCAGAGTGCGGTTTGGAAGATACAGGGTCAGTAACTCCTGCAAATAACTAGGTGCTAATACATTCAGGGCCTTGTAAGTTAACAGCAAAATCAAGTCTGTACTGCACATGGAGCCAGTGTAAAGAGGCCAAAACATGGGTAAAATGTTCACTTTTCCTGGCTTTAGTCAGAATTCTAGCAGTGGTATTCTGAACAAGCTGCAAGCAGGATACCACACGTTTTGGGAAAACAGAAAAAAAGTGCATTACAATAATCAATTCTACAAGAAACAAAGGCATGCATTGCTCTCGGCAACAGATACGGAAATAATTGGTCTAAGTTTGGCTATACTTCTCAAATGGTAAAAAGATACTTTAGTAATTTCCTAATATGAGTCTCAAATTATAGATCAGGATTAAAGATGACCCCCAAACTGTTAATTTCTAGTTTAAGTTTTGATGAGAGACTGCAAGGGTCAAGCTCATGTAATCCCACATTTCCTTTTAGTTGGTTCTGTGATCCCACTAGCATAACCTCTGTTTTATCTGAATTCAACATTCGAAAATGCTGTGCCATCCAATGCTTGATGGCAAGTAGCTAATAGCTAATAGCACCCAGGCAGAAGAAATTCCTGGCTTTAGGGACAAATATAGCTGGGTATCATCAGCATAGCAATGGTAGCATATATAATGAAAACAGCAAGGGATCTAGAATGGAGCCCTGTGGAACACCGCAGACAACTTCCGATAATGACGATTTTACCTCCCCAATAGAGACGAACTGAAACCTATCAGACAGATAAGATTTGAACCAGAATAGGACAAGGCCAGACAGTCCTACAATTCAGTACGATGGCATGGTCTACAGTATCAAAGGCAGCACTTAGAGCAAGAATAATTAATACTGATGGAAAGCCCGAGTCAGAGTTTATCAGCAGATCGGAGGCCGTGTGGTCCAGTGATTAAAGTCCAGGGCTTGTAACCAGAAGGTCACCGGTTCAAATCCCACCTCTGCCACTGACTGACTCACTGTATGACCCTGAGCAAGTCACTTAACCTCCTTGTGCGCCATCCTGTGGATGAGATGTTAAATCAATGCCCTATTGTAAATGACTCTACCTCTGTAAAGTGCTTTATGATGGTGGTCCACTATGAAAGGCGCAATAAAAAAAAAAAATATTATTATTATTATTATCATTCACAACTCTGGCAAGGGCCGTATCGGTGCTATGTGCAGCACGAAAACCAGACTGAAACTTCTCGAATATACCATTAAGAGTTATACATTTTTGTAATTGAATTGCAACAATTCTCTCTACAACCTTATCTAAGAATGGTAGGTTAAGATTGGCCTATAGTTATTGAGGACTGTAGGGTCCAAATTGTGTTTCTTAAGCATAGGCTTTACCACAGCTACCTTAAGTGCTGAGGGAACTATACCGGAGGAAAGTGAACCATTTATAATTTAAAAAATGTGGGTATTAATAACACCAAGAACATCTTTTAATAATTTTGTAGGAATAGGATCAACAGAGCATGTATTATATATTATATATGTCTTCCTTAATAGAAGGTGTCTGTGGAATCTCATGTCTAGTATTTTATTTTTAAAGAAATGTAAAAAGTCATTGCAGCTGTGAGAGGAGCCAATGTCAAGGGTAGTACTATTAGGGGAAGGGTTAATTAATTTATCTAGGGTAGCAAAAATAAATCCAGGATTATTTTTATTTGTTTCAATTAAATTAGAATAATAAGATGATCTAGCCAATGCCAGAGCCTTCCTATATTTAACCAGGTAATGAACATGCAATTTAGATTCCCGCCATCTCCGTTCTATTTAACAACCCTCATATTTCATCTTACGAGTTGTATCATTGAACCACGGTGAGCTTTTTTTAAAAGACACTGTCAGAGATTTGATTGGCACTACAGTATTTAAGATACCAGTCAAGGTGGTGTTGTAGGTATTAACCTGTTCATCTACTGATGAGGACTCAGAGAGTGGTAATGAGCTCAAGACATCAGACAGCTTAACAGCAATTGAAGAATTAATTACCCGGGATTTTAATGTACGGTCCACAGTCTTTGTAGATACAGGCAGATTCACCTGAAAAAGAATGGCAAGATGATCAGAAATAGTAAGATCTAGCAAAACCACGAGAAATGACCAGATCTAAAGTATGGCCACGATTATGCGTAGGACCTTTGACATGCAGGATACAATGTAAGGAATCCAGTAGCCTCAAACATTCCAAGGAGTTAGAATCAGAAATTAGGTTATATAAAAGAATCCTTTCATATTTGACTGTCAATATAGATAGCAGATCCCCAAATTCAGTCAGAAATAGCAGGTTTGACTTGGGTGGTTGATAAATAATTACAATATGAACAGGTAATGGACTGTTTAATGTCACGGTTAAAACTTCAAAAGATGAATAACCTTCAACAATTCCTGTTTGATTCCAAGTTCACTACGGAAAAGAGTAGCAAGTCCACCTCCCCGCCCAGTAGAGTGAGCTTTCTGGAAAAAAGAATAGTTACGTGGAGAAGCCTCAATCAGGGAACATTGCCATTCATTCCAAATGTTGTAATCCTGAATAAAATCATTAATTAACCAAGCCTTATTAGACAGAGACCTGACATTAAATAAACCTAGGTGTAAATTGATCCAATCAAGAGCATGTGATTGAGCAGGGGTAATAGGAATTTGACAAGGTTACTGTAGGTTACTGTAATATGCAAAGTTTCTTAATACATCTTCACTGGCACTCCATTGAGTCAATAGGAGAAGTTTCTTAATAAATCTTAACTGGCACTCCATTGATTCAATATGAGAAGCCTGTGCCGGAGTTCAGCACTTTGATCATTAGTTAGTGGTTAAAATGAACATGTGCTCTTCACAGACAGACTGGACGTGCACATGCATGTCTTTCAGGAGTCTGCAAAGCTGGCAGGTCAGTCCTGGCCCTGTCACATGCTGTACAGCGTTGCTTGATGAATCATTTTAACCAGTGTGCCAACTTTTCAGATATGAACGTCGCCAGCTTAGCCTCAGAAAGTCGCTATTTTAAAACAAAAGTTGTCAAACAATCATAGACACACCAACAGCTACACGCAGTATGCAGTGTGTAGTCCTCAATCTAGAAGTACCAGAACACTAGGGGTGATAGAGAGCGGCGTGCGGTGGCATGGGACATTTTGTCCCCCCTGGAAAACTGTACCCCCAGACTAAATTTCATAGATCATCCTATGAAAAATTGCCAAAATTTGCTATTTAATTTTTCTGTGAATCCTATAAATAAATTGTGAAAATCAATACAATATCCCATATGCTCGTAGTTTATGGGGATGAGTGAGGAAGCTTTTTATTAGGAACCATATCAACTACTATACGTGCATAGGGGGTATTGTGTTGATTTTCACAAATGATTTATAGGATTTACAGTTAAAGAAAAGGTTAACCGCTTAACATCACATTTAAAGTTGGTTTGAAATGTCTAGGTGATATGGTTGCGAATATCAAATGAATATCAAACTGGTTTGTTTAGAACCAGGTTCGTGGTTGTTAAGCCCGTTGCTAAGCAAATGACACATTCAAAGGGGGCGGGCATAATTGGATTTCATTTTAATTACCCTGACAATGATTCTAAAAGGACTGACAATGATACTAAAAGGACGTTGCTAAAACAGGATAATCTAAACATTTTGACGATTTTACATATCTGGAAATCACTAGATTTGTAGCTAGTCGCTTTTGACAAAATTCGTTGCCAAGTCAGCCCTTAAATTGGCTAAATTGGCAACACTGATTCTAACTTCTTTCTTCCTTTGTGTCTCTTCTCTGCAAGCTACCGGATGTACAGGAAGAGCCAGACCACGGGCTTCCCTTCGCTCATCACCATTTTCTCAGCACCAAACTACCTTGATGTTTATAATAATAAAGGTACGTCTTCTAATGCAATAATAAGTAAGGACATGGATTCTGAAGTCATACAAAGCACTTCTGTATTTGTATCATTTTAGAACTATTTTCACTACATTCACAATCAATGAGTGCTTGAAGTTATTTACATTTTGTGTTAAAACCTTTTCAAATTCAGAATGCAAACTCTCTGGCACTCAGAAGTGGAGCAGACTGGGGACTTTTGTTTCTTAATAATATGTCTCTTTTGTAAGAAAGTTGTTGTTTTGTAATTGGTGTATTCAGTTGAAGAGCTGTGTAGTTACAATGCAAAACTCTGGGGCTGCTTTATCTGTTCAAAGGCATTCTGTTATTTTCCTTCTTGTATGGAGGTTCAAATAAAGCCAGAAAAAGGATTTTAAAAATCCTATATTTTTTATCTTCTTTAAAAACAGTAAATCCAAGAATCCCAACCCTTATTGTTAAGATTGCTGCTAGATAATAATATTACGACTACAAAGAAAAAAGATGAAGTTAGCTGTTGGGTATTGACTGATTTGCTGCAGCCTTCTCGAACACAGCTTCTGAGACACATTCGCCCTGACATTCTCAAAGTGCTGTATTCACCCTGAAATTCTCAAAGTGCTGTATTCACCCTGACATTCTCAAAATGCTGTATTCACCCTGACATTCTCAAAGTGCTGTATTCACCCTGAAATTCTCAAAGTGCTGTATTCACCCTGACATTCTCAAAGTGCTGAATTCACCCTGACATTCTCAAAGTGCTGTATTCACCCTGAAATTCTCAAAGTGCTGTATTCGGCCTGACATTCGCAAAGTGCTCTATTCACCCTGACATTCTCAAAGTGCTGTATTCGGCCTGACATTCTCAAAGTGCTGTATTCGCCCTGACATTCTCAAAGTGCTGTATTCACCCTGACATTCTCAAAGTGCTGTATTCGGTCTGACATTCTCAAAGTGCTGTATTCACCCTGACATTCTCAAAGTGCTGTATTCACCCTGACATTCTCAAAGTGCTGTATTCGGCCTGACATTCTCAAAGTGCTGTATTCGGCCTGACATTCTCAAAGTGCTGCATTGTCAGTATTTTATTTGTATTTTTTATAATTGTAGTGCTGTGCACTTGTGGGATGCTTAACACTGGTTCTAATCCAATCCATTGGCTGTGCTTCCTTTCTGTCCACACTGTGAATGGAGCAAGGTGATGTGCACAGCAGTATATGCTGGTAAAGCAAGGTTGTAGTGCATTTCTGTTTTACAATCACTATAATCTATAGCAGAAATTCTTATCTTTATTATTGTTAACTGTTTTTATTTTCTTGGTCAATGTTTATCAGTTTTTACCCCTGGTATTCTACCTAATATGAATTGCCCCCGCTGTAAAACTTTCTGATCAAGAAGATCAACCACTGACCCCTGTTTCTGTTACTTCAGTATCACTGACATGGTCTGCTAATGATGCATTAATCTGGATGAATGAATCTAATTCATTATCTCACGACATCAAGAAGATCTGATTACATGCTTATTGCTTTAATGACTGATACTAAAAGCATTACTACACATGACTTTTTTAATAGTAGTTTGAAGGTCCTGTTTTTCCTTGTTTGCTTCAATATTTGGTTCTTGTGAAAGTTAAGGTACAATAGAGGGAGCCATCTCAGTGGCACAATGTCAACATGGAACGTTAACCCCTCTGCCTGATTCACTTGACAGCCAGTTCACTTTGGAAGGGCTGGGGTAGGTTTTACTGGACTGAACACCCTGTCACATGTGTTGCTTTCCTTGGGAATTTCTTAGCAGTGTACAGCAGTCAGGTAGAACAGTTGGGCTTAATCACAAATAATTATCTTCCATAGAAAATATACTGTAAGTTACCTTGGATAAAGGCGTCTGCTAAATAAACAAATATTGCAACTCATTCTACAGCCCAGGAAACACAAGACAACTTCAGGTAGCTTTTTCTTACAACTAGTTGCATTGCCAGAAAAAGGTTGTTCCATGGGCTTAAGAACTCAGCTGTGTTTGAAATGTTACTTGACTTGACAAGATCTCTGCATGACCTGCGCACATGCGAAACAATATGAGCAGGGTGAAATGGGGAAGCATCTCGGTGCCTGAGACAATTACATGACAGACGTGCAATGTGAAGAAGTCTGAGCTGTACAGAATAGAGTGCAATGTGAAGGAGTCTGCACAGAATAGAGTGCAATGTGAAGGAGTCTGAGCTGTACAGAATAGAGTGCAATGTGAAGGAGTCTGTACAGAATAGAGTGCAATGTGAAGGAGTCTGTACAGAATAGAGTGCAATGTGAAGGAGTCTGAGCTGTACAGAATAGAGTGCAATGTGAAGGAGTCTGCACAGAATAGAGGGCAATGTGAAGGAGTCTGTACAGAATAGAGTGCAATGTGAAGGAGTCTGTACAGAATAGAGTGCAATGTGAAGGAGTATGTACAGAATAGAGTGCAATGTGAAGGAGTCTGTACAGAATAGAGTGCAATGTGAAGGAGTCTGAGCTGTACAGAATAGAGTACAATGTGAAGGAGTCTGCACAGAATAGAGGGCAATGTGAAGGAGTCTGTACAGAATAGAGTGCAATGTGAAGGAGTCTGTACAGAATAGAGTGCAATGTGAAGGAGTATGTACAGAATAGAGTGCAATGTGAAGGAGTCTGTACAGAATAGAGTGCAATGTGAAGGAGTATGTACAGAATAGAGTGCAATGTGAAGGAGTCTGTACAGAATAGAGTGCAATGTGAAGGAGTCCCAGCTGTACAGAATAGAGGTACAGGTACCAGCAGAAGAGACTGGGCTGGTTGATGAAAGCAATAGCCCTGAGTGCAGAGTGCCTGTCCTTTATAATCCTATAGCATTACTATATAACGCTGTACAGGACTGTGGCAAAGTAGTAAGTGGTACGTGTAGGTGCAGTGCAGTAATCCAACAAAAACAATTGGGTGAAAAACGTTTTTGTTTATTTTAATCCAGGGGTCTGATGACCAAACAGAAACAAACAATGATGGCTGGCAATACACAACGATGTGTATTACACAGTAAATGATGATGGGTTGCAGTCCCGTTTACAATGAACAATTATCCCACAAGAACAATAATTCCAATGCAAACACCCAAACAAAAACACAGTCACCTCTCCCAGTGAGTGCTGTAGTGCTGGTCGTGCATTTACAATGTTATTTAGTGCACAGTCAGTGCGTTGTTGTTCGGGTTTTGTGCTGGCCGTGGGCGACAGCTCCGGATCGTGTTTAGCCGTCTAGTTTAAATACACAAGAGAAACAAGACGATACAGACAGACTAACAAAAACAAACAAAACACTCACGTTCTTTTTAACACAGAATACCGGTCCTTTCGGTTCATTTGCATAACCACAACAAAGAAACAGATTGTGTCACTCCCCTACTTATACCGTCACTCATGACCCCTTGGTAAACGATTGCAGCCGCTTCTCCAATCTGCGGCTGCCACATCATTTCCCTTCTGGGTCGATGAGTTAATGTAACGAAGCTCCGCCCCTTTTCTAAATGACTCTTCCTTTTAACCCTAGGAACGAAGTGTCAGGCCAAGCAGTCCAGGGTACTCTGTTCCCGTTACTTAGCACCCTCACAGGTCGGGAGGGAGATTTACCACCAAGAATCATTGTCTTTCTGTCACAAGGACTGAAAAGACTTTTAAGGGGATCCTACAGGGTACACTGAATCTGTATTATATTCCTATAGAATATGTTCTCAAAAATGGCTTGTTCATCCCAAGTGAACCCACAAAGTAAAGTGTTTCTCATGAAGTGCAAAGAGGGGTTCAAAAGTGTAGAGTACAAATCAAAGGTAATCCAAACATGTTCTATTCTACAGTCCTCTATAGATTCTATAGTGTAGTACTAATGCCATTATAAACAACATCCTGTGAGTGACAGGGGTGCATGTTATTGCAGAGTAAGAACACCCTCCTCAATTCAACAGTTTAAAACGGGTAGAATTGATATAACCCCAGCGGTATAAAGTATTTGTATTTAATGGATTGACCATGTTACATAAACAGATTAACCAATTTTAAGATAATATAAGGAATAATGTACACCCAGCTGTGCATAATAAGATTATAATTCTATCAAGGGTTTCTGGTGACATATAAATTACAAGAGTGCTAGCTTGAGTGATTTATCAATTTCACCAGGAGCCTGAGGTACTGTAGAATACTGTACAGCTTTTAGTGTATATTATTTATTGTAAAACATGGTGACATACAGTAACTGCACTGAGTCTGTCTCCAGTTAGTTCCACTGTGTCCTGGTCCTGGTTTCTGTACTCCTTTCTGTATTGGCTCAGGTTAGCTACACTATGTCAACTCCTTTTAAGATTTCAAAGACTTAAATGAAGTGCCCCTAATGTTTCTTTGTCCTAAGCTAAATAGATTCTGTTCCTTCAAGCTGTATTCATAGCTCACTATAGTGATCCCTTTTTAAATCTACACATTTTATTATCCTCAATACAGGAAGTGTCTGGGAGCTTGTCAGCACAGCAACACTACAGTATGCAACACTAACTCTAATACATACGTATGATCAATGATAACTCTGATAGATACGTATGATCAGTAATACCTCTGATAGATACATATGATCAGTGACAACTCTAATAGATACTTATGATCAATGATAACTCTGATAGATACGTATGATCAGTGATAACTCTGATAGATACGTATGATCAGTCACAACTCTGATAGATACGTATGATCAATGATAACTGATAGATACGTATGATCAGTCACAACTCTGATAGATACGTATGATCAATGATAACTCTGATAGATACGTATGATCAATGATAACTCTGATAGATATGTATGATCAGTGATAACTCTGATAGATACGTATGATCAGTCACAACTCTGATAGATACGTATGATCAATGATAACTGATAGATACGTATGATCAGTCACAACTCTGATAGATACGTATGATCAATGATAACTCTGATAGATACGTATGATCAATGATAACTCTGGTAGATACGTATGATCAATGATAACTCTGATAGATATGTATGATCAATGATAACTCTGATAGATACGTATGATCAGTCACAACTCTGATAGATATGTATGATCAATGATAACTCTTATAGATATGTATGATCAATGATAACTCTGATAGATATGTATGATCAATGATAACTCTGATAGACATGTATGATCAATGATAACTCTGATAGCTACGTATGATCAATGACAACTCTGATAGATACGTATGATCAATGATAACTGATAGATACGTATGATCAGTCACAACTCTGATAGATACGTATGATCAATGATAACTCTTATAGATACGTATGATCAATGATAACTCTGATAGATACGTATGATCAATGACAACTCTGATAAATACGTATGATCAATGAAAACTCTGGTAGATACGTATGATCAATGATAACTCTGATAAATATGTATGATCAATGATAACTCTGGTAGATACGTATGATCAGTGATAACTGTGATAAATATGTATGATCAATGATAACTCTGATAAATACGTATGATCAATGATAACTCTGATAAATATGTATGATCAGTGATAACTCTGGTAGATACGTATGATCAATGACAACTCTGATAGATACGTATGATCAATGATAACTGATAGATACGTATGATCAGTCACAACTCTGATAAATACGTATGATCAACGACAACTCTGATAAATATGTATGATCAATGATAACTCTGGTAGATACGTATGATCAGTGACAACTCTGATAGATACATATGATCAATGATAACTCTGATAAATATGTATGATCAATGATAACTCTGGTAGATATGTATGATCAATGATAACTCTGATAAATATGTATGATCAATGATAACTCTGGTAGATATGTATGATCAATGATAACTGATAAATATGTATGATCAATGATAACTCTGGTAGATATGTATGATCAATGATAACTCTGATAAATATGTATGATCAATGATAACTCTGGTAGATATGTATGATCAATGATAATTCTGATAAATATGTATGATCAATGATAACTCTGATAAATATGAATGATCAATGATAACTCTGATAAATACGAATGATCAATGATAACTCTGATAAATATGAATGATCAATGATAACTCTGGTAGATACGTATTTTTTTTTAATTTAAAAATTTTCGGGACTGTTTTCTTAGAATGTCTTTACTCAGCGGAAAGGTACCCGATGAATCAGTACAAGTTCAAGGTAAATTTAGGTTTTAAGGTGTTTTTTTTTGTTGTTTTTTTTTTTAAAGAAAACAATGGTCAAAAAAATAGTTTTCTAATAGCGATAGTGACCTCTCGATGATGGCTCTACCGTGTGATAGTTGACCTTGACTTTTGTTAGCGCTCTCGCCTTTGGCTCGGGACGCATAATTCCCATCATGGTCAATTATCACACGGTAGAGCCATCATCGACGGGCACTATCGCTTAAATACTGTACTATTATTATGGCTTCTGTTACACTGCGATATAATTTTGTAGTTTCTTTGACTACATGATTTTAAATGAAAGATATCAATTCATAGATTTTTTTTTTAATTATGTCTCAATCCTAAAATTCTAGGTGTAGAGATAATGTGTAATTTAATTTGCAGTTAATCTTATTTCGTACACCACTCATGTCTCTACAGTTCCAGGAGTAATTCTTATGTTATGTCATGAAGAGTTAGTGACTGGATCTTTTTTTTTCATTGTGACAGACTGCACCGTTAATAAATTCCATTGCTAAGCATACTGCGTATCATTTAAAACAAACTATTTCCAAAACGCTGATAATATTCACAAAATACAATTTACGACGGAAGTACACTTTGATTAAATTTTTTTTATTTAGGTGAGGATATTTTAAGAGGAGTTTCTAAAGCCGGGTCTGAAGAATGCTCTTGTGTCCAGCCAGCTCACCTGCTGGAAGAGATGTGCCATGTAAAAGGTAAAAGATTACACATGAGTTAGGGGAGCTACAGCTTATTTATAGAAAATAGAAAACATTAAAACAGCATAACATACATGTCGTATGTCATGGTTTAGAGCAGTGGAAGGCGCCTTGGCAGTAGAGAGTGACATGAAGACAGGACTCCCACGGGACCTACGGCATTTCCGCGGTACGGGAAAAATTGTGTTAAATTTTGCGGGACGGGATGGTACAGGAGTGAAGCTCACGTGAACTGGCTGGACCGGGAAATAAAAAAGAAACCTCTCAGGACGGGCAATCATATAATACCCGGAAATACACAGAGGGCGATCTCCATTTCCTGGTGTGGGGCCAGAAGACTGTGACAGGCTCCTTGCATCTGCCAGTATAGATGACAGCGACAGCGAAAGTTAAAGTGAGAGTAGCCTAATTTTATCATTTTCAGTCGCCTCTTATGAATGTGAATTATGTAGTGGTGGATCTGATGTAGAGATTCAAGAAGGTTCAAACTCGGAGAGAGACTCCGACAACACCAACGCGGACGGACCAGTGGGACAGCAGATGTCCGCGGAGAATCATCGTCTTGGCAAATATACATGATGGATACTCCCTAAACGTTTATGAAATAGTATTTCAATACCATGTTTTATTTTTTTAATTTTTTTAATGAATTAATGGTTTGTAATACTGTATTTCACTGACAGTTTATTGTGGCATTGACATACTAAAATCTCTGAGCCGGGTTGCTTAGTAACCGATTTAGAAACTGAAACTGCCGCACAAAACTCTAAACAGTTGTTTTTATATTACCGAGTTTATATATTACATCATTATATTGCATATTGTGCTTATAAAGACCCTGTACTTGCACTGTAATTTTTTTTGAAAAAACAAAAACAAAAAATAAATTACTAGTAGTATACTGGTAGTGTTTAATGCAAAACCCTATAAAACCTAATTTTATACATGAATACGAAAATATGTGTACCTCCAAATAATAGTTGATCTCTGTTTATCACGGGATGGGATGGGACAGGATTGGAAATGATGACTCTTTCATGGGATGGGATGGGACAGGAACATTTTTGACAGGACAGGATGGGGCAGGACTGAAGTTTCATTCACGTGTCACTCTCTACTTGGCAAGGCTGTATCAAGGGCTGAGAGAGAGCAGAGCTTCATTTTAATATTACTGTAAGGGGCTGTCATGGCAGGGCTGTATCAAGGGCTGAGCAAGAGCAGAGCTTCATTTTAATATTACTGCAAGGGGCTGTCATGGTTTAGAGCAGTGGAAGACTCCTTGGTAGGGCTGTATCAAGGGCTGAGAGAGAGAGCAGAGCTTCATTGTAATATTACTGCAAGGGGCTGTCATGGTTTAGAGCAGTGGAAGACTCCTTGGCAGGGCTGTATCAAGGGCTGAGAGAGAGCGGAGCTTCATTTTAATATTACTGCAAGGGGCTGTCATGGCAGGGCTATATCAAGGGCTGAGTGAGAGCAGAGCTTCATTTTAATATTACTGCAAGGGGCTGTCATGGCAGGGCTGTATCAAGGGCTGAGCGAGAGCAGAGCTTCATTTTAATATTACTGCAAGGGGCTGTCATGGCAGGGCTATATCAAGGGCTGAGTGAGAGCAGAGCTTCATTTTAATATTACTGCAAGGGGCTGTCATGGTTTAGAGCAGTGGAAGACTCCTTGGCAGGGCTGTATCAAGGGCATCACAAATACAATACACACAGGGGTGGGGTGCTGTGGCAGGATGGCTTGCAGTGGTGAGGTGTGGTGACGTCACGGACCAGGAAGTAACTGAACCAAAACAACAATGGATGGGCGGGTGAAGCTGAACGCTACTGCGGTCAGCGTTTTTAATAAATAATAATACAAAACAAAAAGGCACAAGGGCCAAACAAACCAGACAGATAAACAAACAAGTAAGTGTCGTGCTGGCTAATCCAGTACGTTTTAGCAATTGTTATTTTTAAACTGTCTCCGCTTACTGTCCCCGTACCTCCTCTCTGTACACTCAACCCTGCGGCACGGACAGCTGCAGGTTCTTATACTCTGGCCGAGGGGTTAACTAGCTCTTAATTATCTTATTACCCCTCGGCCACAGTCTGCACGCGTTTGGTAAGGATGCGTGACTGTCAGCTTGTTAAATAATCAGTAGCTGATCAGCCACGCATCCTCACGGGTTTTAAATATACAAAACAAATAACAAAAGGCATGGCGCTTTTATCCGCGCCGCAAACAAATACAAATAATAATAAATAAATACATAGGGGCGGGACACTCCGCCACAGGTGCGCTCCATCACAAATACAATACACCATCACAAATACAATACACACAGGGGTGGGGTGCGCTCCATCACAAATACAATACACCATCACAAATACAATACACACAGGGGTGGGGTGCGCTCCATCACAAATACAATACACCATCACAAATACAATACACACAGGGGTGGGGTGCGCTCCATCACAAATACAATACACATCACAAATACAATACACACAGGGGCAGGGTGCGCTCCATCACAAATACAATACACACAGGGACGGGGTGCGCTCCATCACAAATACAATACACACAGGGACAGGGTGCGCTCCATCACAAATACAATACACACAGGGGCGGGGTGCGCTCCATCACAAATACAATACACACAGGGGCAGGGTGCGCTCCATCACAAATACAATACACCATCACAAATACAATACACACAGGGGCGGGGTGCGCTCCATCACAAATACAATACACCATCACAAATACAATACACACAGGGGTGGGGTGCGCTCCATCACAAATACAATACACCATCACAAATACAATACACACAGGGGTGGGGTGCGCTCCATCACAAATACAATACACCATCACAAATACAATACACACAGGGGCAGGGTGCGCTCCATCACAAATACAATACACCATCACAAATACAATACACACAGGGACAGGGTGCGCTCCATCACAAATACAATACACCATCACAAATACAATACACACAGGGGCAGGGTGCGCTCCATCACAAATACAATACACCATCACAAATACAATACACACAGGGGCGGGGTGCGCTCCATCACAAATACAATACACACAGGGGCGGGGTGCGCTCCATCACAAATACAATACACCATCACAAATACAATACACACAGGGGCAGGGTGCGCTCCATCACAAATACAATACACCATCACAAATACAATACACACAGGGGCGGGGTGCGCTCCATCACAAATACAATACACCATCACAAATACAATACACACAGGGGCAGGGTGCGCTCCATCACAAATACAATACACACAGGGACCGGGTGCGCTCCATCACAAATACAATACACCATCACAAATACAATACACACAGGGGCAAGGTGCGCTCCATCACAAATACAATACACACAGGGACGGGGTGCGCTCCATCACAAATACAATACACCATCACAAATACAATACACACAGGGCCAGGGTGCGCTCCATCACAAATACAATACACACAGGGAGGGCATGGTGCGCTCCATCACAAATACAATACACATCACAAATACAATACACACAGGGGCAGGGTGCGCTCCATCACAAATACAATACACACAGGGACAGGGTGCGCTCCATCACAAATACAATACACACAGGGACAGGGTGCGCTCCATCACAAATACAATACACACAGGGGCGGGGTGCGCTCCATCACAAATACAATACACCATCACAAATACAATACACACAGGGTGGGTGCTCCATCACAAATACAATACACACAGGGACGGGGTGCGCTCCATCACAAATACAATACACACAGGGGCGGGGTGCGCTCCATCACAAATACAATACACCATCACAAATACAATACACACAGGGGCAGGGTGCGCTCCATCACAAATACAATACACCATCACAAATACAATACACACAGGGGCAGGTGCGCTCCATCACAAATACAATACACACAGGGGTCGCTCCATCACAAATACAATACACACAGGGAGGGTGCGCTCCATCACAAATACAATACACCATCACAAATACAATACACACAGGGGTGGGGTGCGCTCCATCACAAATACAATACACCATCACAAATACAATACACACAGGGGGGGTGCGCTCCATCACAAATACAATACACACAGGGGTGGGTGCGCTCCATCACAAATACAATACACCATCACAAATACAATACACACAGGGGCAGGGTGCGCTCCATCACAAATACAATACACCATCACAAATACAATACACACAGGGGAGTGCGCTCCATCACAAATACAATACACCATCACAAATACAATACACACAGGGGCAGGGTGCGCTCCATCACAAATACAATACACCATCACAAATACAATACACACAGGGGCGGGGTGCGCTCCATCACAAATACAATACACCATCACAAATACAATACACACAGGGGCAGGGTGCTCCATCACAAATACAATACACACAGGGGCATGGTGCGCTCCATCACAAATACAATACACCATCACAAATACAATACACACAGGGGCGGGGTGCGCTCCATCACAAATACAATACACACAGGGGGGTGCGCTCCATCACAAATACAATACACACAGGGGTGGGTGCGCTCCATCACAAATACAATACACCATCACAAATACAATACACACAGGGGCAGGGTGCGCTCCATCACAAATACAATACACCATCACAAATACAATACACACAGGGGCAGGGTGCGCTCCATCACAAATACAATACACCATCACAAATACAATACACACAGGGCGGGTGGCTCCATCACAAATACAATACACACAGGGCGGGTGCGCTCCATCACAAATACAATACACACAGGGGCGGGGTGCGCTCCATCACAAATACAATACACCATCACAAATACAATACACACAGGGGCAGGGTGCGCTCCATCACAAATACAATACACACAGGGCAGGGTGGCTCCATCACAAATACAATACACCATCACAAATACAATACACACAGGGGCAGGTGCGCTCCATCACAAATACAATACACCATCACAAATACAATACACACAGGGGCAGGTGGCTCCATCACAAATACAATACACACAAATACAATACACCATCACAAATACAATACACACAGGGGCGGGGTGCGCTCCATCACAAATACAATACACCATCACAAATACAATACACACAGGGGCGGGTTGCGCTCCATCACAAATACAATACACACAGGGACGGGTTGCGCTCCATCACAAATACAATACACACAGGGACAGGGTGCGCTCCATCACAAATACAATACACACAGGGGCGGGGTGCGCTCCATCACAAGTACAATACACCATCACAAATACAATACACACAGGGGCATGGTGCGCTCCATCACAAATACAATACACACAGGGACGGGGTGCGCTCCATCACAAATACAATACACACAGGGGCATGGTGCGCTCCAGCACAAATACAATACACCATCACAAATACAATACACACAGGGGCGGGGTGTGCTCCATCACAAATACAATACACCATCACAAATACAATACACCATCACAAATACAATACACACAGGGGCATGGTGCGCTCCATCACAAATACAATACACCATCACAAATACAATACACACAGGGCAGGGTGTGCTCCATCACAAATACAATACACACAGGGACGGGTGCGCTCCATCACAAATACAATACACACAGGGCGGGTGGCTCCATCACAAATACAATACACCATCACAAATACAATACACACAGGGCAGGGTGCGCTCCATCACAAATACAATACACCATCACAAATACAATACACACAGGGGCATGGTGCGCTCCATCACAAATACAATACACACAGGGACGGGGTGCGCTCCATCACAAATACAATACACACAGGGACGGGGTGCGCTCCATCACAAATACAATACACCATCACAAATACAATACACACAGGGCGGTGCGCTCCATCACAAATACAATACACCATCACAAATACAATACACCATCACAAATACAATACACACAGGGGCATGGTGCGCTCCATCACAAATACAATACACACAGGGACGGGGTGCGCTCCATCACAAATACAATACACCATCACAAATACAATACACCATCACAAATACAATACACACAGGGGCAGGGTGCTCCATCACAAATACAATACACCATCACAAATACAATACACACAGGGGCAGGGTGGCTCCATCACAAATACAATACACACAGGGATGGGGTGCTCCATCACAAATACAATACACACAGGGAGGGTGCGCTCCATCACAAATACAATACACACAGGGGCGGGGTGCGCTCCATCACAAATACAATACACCATCACAAATACAATACACACAGGGGCAAGGTGCGCTCCATCACAAGTATCGATTACAAAATACAGATGAACCAGTTTTCTATCACCTCGCTTAATATCATACCCTGTTTATTATCATGATTTTTCAAAAACCACTCGCCATACACCATAGTTTATATGAAAGCGTACCTGTTTTAATATCATATCTCAAACCCGCTTATTGTCATGTTTTTTGCAGCCTGTGAAATGCTGCGTGGCCAGGCTTTACTAAGTAACCATAGGATATAATTAATTTCCAAAGCAACTAACAACCAATAATCATCTCGGCTGATAAACGGACATTTTGTGCAGCCTGTCAACTGCTGCGTGGGTGGTCTTAACAGGATTGTAGCAGGGCGGCAGACAGCCCTGCTGTTTAAATGTGTGTATTTATTTTTAGAACAGGGTTTCCCCTCCGCCCTGTGTTTTTTTTTTTTTTTAAATTTAGTCCTCGCCAATTTTTTACCCCGGTTTTCTCCCCAATTTAGTATCGCTTCATAACCCCCGCCGACTCGGGAAACGGTGGCTGGAACACGCGTCCTCCGAAATGTGCTTCTGCTAAAACTTACCGTAGGTTCAGTGAAGGCGATTGCCCAGCCTGACCAGTTTATTTTGTGTTCGTGATTATTTTTGTTTAACATTTTTATTTTGCTCTGTGAGCAAGTGTTTTTGTGTTAAAAATATTTGATTTATTTTTGTATTTAAATAAACTGCGCCGCCGCATCTTAATATTATTTTGAAACTGCAGTGCCTGTTGTCAGTATTTTCAGTTCCTGCTTCTGGCCTGACGTCAGATGACTCAGCCACCCTGTCACAGGGATATAGTTCAGTTACAAAACACCAACGTGAAAAGGCACTTTCCTACATAGACAGGACCGCAATAACATAAAATAAAAAATTCAAAAGTATCATACATTTTTATTTTAAATGCTTCATTGCGTTATGACAAATTTAATGAGGAAAATGGCACATTCGTTCTGCGATCAGCTTTAGAACACCAGATGTGATAGATGTGACGGCGATGCGTAAGCAGTCCGCCAAAGATTCTCCTGTCAGCCTGTTTCGTGCCTCTGTTGCAATCATTGTGGAATAAGCCTCTTCGCATGTGTAAGTAGATCCAAACATGGAGAGCACAGACAGAGCCAGCTTCTTCATCGTCACATAGTTCTCTGGACATATATAGGCGGACCAAAATTCGATTTGCTTTGTTAATGAATTCAGTTTTCAGCAACGACGATGCCTGCAAATCTACTAGTTCTAGTTGCAGAGCTGCTTCGTCGATTCAGAGTTGATTGAAAACGGACATCCCTGGGAATGCTGAAGTGGTCAAATCGAGAGCACTGTCTTTCAGCTGTACAATGAAGTCTGTCATAAGCCAGTGACTACATCGTTAGGAGTCATTTTGAGTTACGTTTCACTTACATATCGAAATGTTAAACTAAACTAATGTGTCTCTTAATAGATACAACACAGATGCTGTATTAGGGCTCCCGAGTGGCGCATCCAGCAAAAGCACTCGCTAGAGTGCAGGATGCGCTCTATAGCCTGGACGTCGTTGGTTCGAGTCCAGGCTATTCCACAGCCGACCGTGGACGGGAGCTCCCAGGGGGCGGCGCTCAGTTGGCCGAGCGTCATCCGGGGGGAGGGAGGGTTTGGTCGGCCAGGGTGTCCTCGGCTCACCGCGCACCAGCGACCCCTGTAGTCTGGCCAGGCGCCTGTGGGCTTGCCTGTAAGCTGCCCAGAGCAGAGCTGTGTTGTCCTCCGACGCTGTAGCTCTGAGGCGGCTGCATGGTGACTTTGCAGGGTGTAAAGAAGCGGGCGGCTGACGGCACACGCTTCAGAGGACAGTGGTAGCGGTGAGCTGAGCCTAAAAATAATTGGGCATTTCAAATTGGGGAGAAAATAAAAAAATAATAAAAAAAATTGGCAATGACTATATTTTTGAAAAAAAAAAAACCCACAAAAAAACAGATGCTGTATTATTTATTTGGAGGGTACACATACATATCACCATTGTTACTTGTTTTTTCATTTTTGGTTTGTTTTCAACCGGCCTGATCAGCTTTCTTATTGACAAGCTAGTATGCCATGTGCCATGCTGTAACACATTTTTAGGGCACATTTTTCATGGGCTGGGGGGGGGGGAGGTATTGCAAGTGGCCCGCTCTGCAGCTGCCCGCGGTCATTTGGCCCGCCATCAAATTTAATTGCCGACCGCTGGTTTAGAGGGATGAGTAACCTGATCACACAGGGTGCCACCTCTTGATGATTTCTTCCCTAAACATTACATACAAATCCACATTATTTTACACTTTTTTTGTTGCTGTCCTTTGCTTTTTTCTTCTGTTACCATTAGAATGAAAATACTTGCCAAAACCTCACAAGACATCCAGCCTTTTATCTTCTTCTAACTGAATCAAAGCAAAGCATTGTGGTTTAATGAAGCAGCCCTGTGCTGCAGTGCTTTCATGCAACTCTGTGTTGGTGATTACGTGGGTGGCTTATTATTATTCTTGAGGCTCCTTTGATGCAGATTTGCTGTGCCGAGAAGTGACAGTCACGCTTTCTCGCCCACTTCTTATAAACTGGCGGGGAAATGATTAGATCAGTTAGAAGAAGCCTGGGGGTAGATTGGCTATACCAAAGGTAGATTGCTTGCGAGGCTGTTTATGTCTGTAGAGACCAATATAATTTGATTCTTGCAAGAGATAAAGGTACTCCTACCTACTGTGCAACAGAACTGGCTGTAGTGCAGGGGAATGCAGGGTAGGCTAGAGGGGATGGGGGGCCAGGCAAAACACTGACTCTCTGGAGCTGCTTTTAGGCTCAAGCTGTCATGGCTTTTATATTTAGCTTTTTAGAAAAAGAATATGTTATACCTGTCAATTGATAGACTTGGGATAGAGGGAAGGAGATAGTTCTTCACACAGAGAGTGGCGAGGAGATGGAATGGATTATGGATTAACTAGTCATGTTGTTGAGGCAGAATCACTCGGATCCTTTAAGACTTGACAAAGTTCTGTTATCAATCAACTACTAGGCACTGGATGAGCTTAAATGGTCCGAATGGCCTCCGCTCATTCATACATGTTCTTGTGTTCTTGTGTTTGTGGTGCTGGGGCATGTATTGCTTGTTTAATCCACATTATCTTGGTAATTCTAAAGAATTCCCCACTTTGAGTATATGCACACGAACATCCACAATGCCCCACAAGCGCCCTCATAACTAGCAGTGCAGTCTGGGGGAGATGTGGTCCTTGTTTTACTCCAGTTGTTCACTCGTCTGTAGGTAGGTTCAGTAAGCCATCGGATTCAAATGCCTTATTCCACAGCACCACAAACAAACCAGCTTTTTAAAAACAAACAAAATTTGCCAAGCCTCGATAGATCATTTTTTTTGCCTGGGTCTGTCCTGGGTCTAAGCAAGTAAACCAGAATCCTGACCTGAACACCCCTTGCTGCCCTTCAGTTCTCAAGCAGAGATGGCGCTGAATAATGTGGGTTTTTGTGCTGTGGGGCTGTGTGATAGCGAGAGAAAGGATCGATGCTGTAAATCTCCCTCCCGATTAGAAAGGGCGCTGTGTAAGGGGGAAGGTAAGCTGCCTCCTAGATCTACTACCTCGGTGGTAGCTGGAAACCGGAAGGTAACCATATTAGGAGGGCGTAGCTGCAAGTACTCAGGACGATTCCATTGCAGTCAGCTGCGGGGCAGCCCTCTATTGGAGAAACCAGGCGACGCGTTGACTGCAGGGAGGAAGTTTGCTGGGTACAAAGGGGAAGCAGCTACGTCAAAACCTCCCTTAGCTGAGTTAAAAGCGTCGGCGGAGCCGATGTTTTGTTTTGTGATTACGTGTTTTGTTTTGTGTGTTAGCAGAGGAGCAGGAGGGCGGGAGGCTGTAGCCAGCGAGCCAGCACATACCCAGAGCACGCCCCTCATCGCACAGCACTTCACAGCACAGCGCACACACCACAAACCCTGAAAGAAAAGAGCACATTTTCGTGCACGGAGGACTGTGGTTATTGGAGTGTGTTTTGTTTACTTTTGTTTTAGCAGGGCGCTGAGTTTTGCCCCACTACCATCGCTGGTACTGGGGCTTATTATTATTATTATTATTATTATTATTAATTATTAAAACCTTTTGTTATTGGGAGAATTCAGTCTGGACATTCACTTTCTACTGCACCACACCATTCAGCGTGTCACAGGCTGATAAGATGAGATATTAAACAGAAGAGCAGTCACCTATCAACTGGCGAGAGTGCAGTGCAGGATCCTCTCAGCTGCAGATCCCATGGCACTGGTGGGAGTGCAGTGCAGGATCCTCTCAGCTGCAGATCCCATGGCACTGGCAGGAGTACAGTGCAGGATCTCTCAGCTGCAGATCCCATGGCACTGGCAGGAGTAAAGTGCAGGATCCTCTGAGCTGCAGATCCCATGGCACTGGCAGGAGTACAGTGCAGGATCTCTCAGCTGCAGATCCCATGGCACTGGCGGGAGTGCAGTGCAGGATCCTCTCAGCTGCAGATCCCATGGCACTGGCGGGAGTGCAGTGCAGTATCCTCTCAGCTGCAGAGCCCATGGCACTGGCGGGAGTGCAGTGCAAGATCCTCTCAGCTGCAGATCCCATGGCACTGGCAGGAGTACAGTGCAGGATCTCTCAGCTGCGGATCCCATGGCACTGGCAGGAGTAAACTGCAGGATCCTCTGAGCTGCAGATCCCATGGCACTGGCAGGAGTACAGTGCAGGATCCTATCAGCTGCAGATCCCATGGCACTGGCAGGAGTGCAGTGCAGGATCCTCTGAGCTGCAGATCCCATGGCACTGGCGGGAGTGCAGTGCAAGATCTCTCAGCTGCAGATCCCATGGCACTGGCGGGTGCAATGCAGGATCCTCTGAGCTGCAGATCCCATGGCACTGGCAGGAGTGCAGGGCAGGATCCTCTCAGCTGCAGATCCCATGGCACTGGCGGGAGTGCAGTGCAGGAATTCTCAGCTGCAGATCCCATGGCACTGGCGGGAGTGCAGTGCAGGATCCTCTCAGCTGCAGATCCCATGGATGAAAAACAGAAAATGAGATCCAGAAAGTTCCTACATTGTTTTTCACAAACTGTGACTAGAGAGTGTGCCTTTGCAAAATGTGTACATTCTGTGTTAAAAAAATAGTAGTTTTTTGGTACTAGTAATAGTTAGTACTATTTTTCTGTATAAGGGCCCTTCATGTATTCACTGTTTTCAGTCAGAGAAATAATAAGTGAACACTGTACTGTAACATCACTCTGCTATAATAATTTTTTCATTATAAATTACAGATTGTCTCCGACTTATTAACAGAAGAAAGGAAAAATACAGTAGGCAGTTGGCTTAATTTCACATTTAAATCGGTTGGTACTAACTTTTCTCCAGTAAACGCAATGGCAAAAATGTGTCATGGTTTTTATGAAAGTTTTTCATGTGGGAATTCATTGCATGGGGACATGTGACTGCTCCTAATGATGGCACTGCACTGACTGGGACCCTTGTTTGGTGCTGAATCTGATACATATGCAATTATCCTAAATTGAGAAAGATCTATCTTTTTTTTACAAAGACACAAATGTACCTCTGAGAACCTCCTGCAGGAAAAATGAGCTGGGTTGGAACGATATGATATGTGTTAACTGAGTCACACTCCATGCTCACTGTATCTATAACTATTACACACTCAGAGTCTGTGACAATAGAACCAGACAGTCCATGCTCACTGTATCTATAACTATTACACACTCAGAGTCTGTGACAATAGAACAAGACAGTCCATGCTCACTGTATCTATAACTATTACACACTCAGAGTCTGTGACAATAAAACAAGACAGTCCGTGCTCACTGTATCTATAACTATTACACACTCAGAGTCTGTGACAATAGAACAAGACAGTGCATGCTCACTGTATCTATAACTATGAAGAGTCTCCCTGACAATAGAACAAGACAGTCCATGCTCACTGTATCTATAACTATTACACACTCAGAGTCTGTGACAATAGAACAAGACAGTCCGTGCTCACTGTATCTATAACTATGAAGAGTCTCCCTGACAATAGAACAAGACAGTCCATGCTCACTGTATCTATAACTATTACACACTCAGAGTCTGTGACAATAGAACCAGACAGTCCATGCTCACTGTATCTATAACTATTACACACTCAGAGTCTGTGACAATAGAACAAGACAGTCCATGCTCACTGTATCTATAACTATTACACACTCAGAGTCTCCCTGACAATAGAACAAGACAGTCCATGCTCACTGTATCTATAACTATTACACACTCAGAGTCTGTGACAATAGAACAAGACAGTCCATGCTCACTGTATCTATAACTATTACACACTCAGAGTCTGTGACAATAGAACAAGACAGTCCGTGCTCACTGTATCTATAACTATTACACACTCAGAGTCTCCCTGACAATAGAACAAGACAGTCCATGCTCACTGTATCTATAACTATTACACACTCAGAGTCTGTGACAATAGAACAAGACAGCCCATGCTCACTGTATCTATAACTATTACACACTCAGAGTCTGTGACAATAAAACAAGACAGTCCGTGCTCACTGTATCTTTAACTATTACACACTCAGAGTCTGTGACAATAGAACAAGACAGCCCATGCTCACTGTATCTATAACTATGAAGAGTCTCCCTGACAATAGAACAAGACAGTCCATGCTCACTGTATCCATAACTATTACACACTCAGAGTCTCCCTGACAATAGAACAAGACAGTCCATGCTCACTGTATCTTTGAGTCTCTGCTCAAAAGGGAGGCTGTGTGGTCCAGTGGTTAAAGAAAAGGGCTTGTAACCAGGCAGTCCCTGGTTTAAATCCCACCTCAGCCACTGACTCATTGTGTGACCCTGAGCAAGTCACCTAACCTCCTTGTACTCCGTCTTTCGGGTGAGACGTAGTTGTAAGTGACTCTGCAGCTGATGCATAGTTCACACACCCTAGTCTCTGTAAGTCGCCTTGTATAAAGGCGTCTGCTAAATAAATAATAATAATATCCTGGGGGGCGTTAGAAGGTTCAGGACTGTATCCGGGGGAGGGGGTACGAGAAGGTTCAGGGTTTATTTATTTTTTAATTACAGTGCACATCTTAATCTAGGCTATACCGTATAACAGGCAGATACTTTATTTGGGTTTTACTGGCTATTTTGATTGGATCGCCAATAATACTTCCACCAATCAGAGGGTTGCATACAGGTTTCGTAGCTGTCCTGCCCTCTGTCAGACTGGTATACAGAACAGATTAAAGAAGCGCTGGACAAGAGAAATAATGTGTCAGATATCAAAGTGGATATGAGAATGGTAGTGACAAAGCCAATTTGCTTGAAAACATTAAAAGTAGACCGGACATTTCCATCAATGGATTTAAAAAATGTGGAATTGATGATGCGATCAGAAACCCAGAGGCAGTGTAAACTGTGCCTGCTACTCTAGTAGGACTGTTCTTTTTATGTTAAGCATTTTTTTTATTACAAGGATTTCATTAACAGGCAAAATTGTTTGTGTCAGATTTGTTGAAAGTCTGTAACAAAATGGTTGATTGTTATTAATGCAGGCATTACGATGGATCGGTGGCTGGTTAGTGCAAAAAACAAACAGCAGTGACATACAGAGAAGCCGCAGGCATGCTGGATTTTTAACCAGTATATGTGTGTGTGTGTGTGTGTGTGTGTGCGTGTGTGCGTGTGTGTCAGTGTGTGTGTGTTGGGTGTGGGGTCGTCAAGTACCACAGACAAGAGGAAGGGCGCAGCCCAAAACGTTTGAGAATCACTGCTCTAGAGTACCTGCGGTCATCAATTGCAAAAAACTGTGGAGTAGACAGGGAGAGAAGTAAGCAGTAAGTTGTTTTTAAAATCCAAACTACCACTTGCAAATCCAAGCTCATGTACAAGCTTATAAACTTTAAAAATGTTTTGTACACAAAATGTTATGTAATAATGCACTGCACAAGAAATGAACACACAAACAACCCTCTGGGCGTTAATAATTGTATTCATTTTTTACATTCCCTTAGCCTACAGCCACTGTATTGTGGTTTGTTCTTTTTCTGCTATTTACTGTAGAGTGCTTTGTGATACTTTTGTATAAAAGTGCTTTATAAATGCAATAAATAAATAAATATAGCACATCGTAGAGATGATCAGTGAAGCTGTTGCACAGTCATCTTTGTTGATGTTGAGTTAATTAGCTAGGCGTGTTTGATGATTTCCATTACACGAGAGTAGATGTTAAAACTTCATGCTGATTTGAACTTGGCTCTCACCAAGATAAGCACCAACATGTGCTGGATGTGCTGGATAGATGTTTTAGAGTTAGTTTGGTTAAAAACGTTTAGCTCTTTTAATGAATACATTCATTAAAACGAAATGGGCAGACCAGACCACAGCAGCATAAAGTTGTTAATAGGTACAATCAACATTGCCAGACAAAAGGAGGTTGAGGACAGAGCTGTATTGTTTTCAATTAATTTTTAAGAAGTGGTCTGTGGATTTTGTCATAGTGGGTGAACAGATCAATTATTACACGGTAAAAAAAAAAAATTGTTTGCACTGCTTGGGTATTTTGCATGTGTTTATGAAACAGCAGCTACAATACCAGTCTTACCCCCCAGTGACTCGACTTGAGTCCCAGTTGTTATGACTTCGATTACAACACTGCCCCCGCACTGCAGTGATCTAGACTCCTCCCCACAGTGCAGTGATCCCGCCTCCTCCCCACACTGCAGTGATCCTGACTCCTCCCCACACTGCAGTGATCCTGACTCCTCCCCACACTGCAGTGATCCTGACTCCTCCCCCACACTGCAGTGATCCTGACTCCTCCCCCACACTGCAGTGATCCTGACTCCTCCCCCACACTGCAGTGATCCCGCCTCCTCCCCCACTCTGCAGTGATCCCGCCTCCTCCCCCACACTGCAGTGATCCAGACTCCTCCCCTGCACTGCAGTGATCCTGACTCCTCCCCCTGCACTGCAGTGAGTGGGTGCTTGTACTGTGCAGCTAATGAGATGAGATATTAAATCAGGGAACAGTCGCCTCTCGGCTGCAGGAGATCCCAAGGCAGTTGGTGAAATGCTGGAATGTGCTTATTGTTTTCTGACTGGTAACTTATTTGTTGCTGAGCAACCCGCAATTACTGCCCAAAAGAAAAAGATGTGTTACAGCCTAAATGATTACAAACTTCACAGAGATTGTAATAAAGTGCCTGAAGCTTCCAGGTCATTTTTGTAACCGCAGGCTATGATTTAGATATTATCCAAAAAGACAGGCACTGTTTGCAGGGTTACATAAACACTGGTGACTAGGGGTTGCGCTGAACAGTCAATCAGTAGAAAAGAAAAGTGACAATCGACTGGTAGTCCACTAATTGTGTGTCACGTGACTGATCATTGTGAAGTACGGGGTTTTATATGGACGGAAGTTAAGCTGCGGTTGCAATCCATTACTTTTAAGTGACATACAGTCAGGAGAGAAGTTCTCAGATGTGCCAGGGGATACCACAGGGGCTGCACTGCAGGCTATGGCACGCCCAGGGTCAGGGAGGGTCAGAAGCAGGCACTGTTCACCCTGTTATAGTGGACCCTGCTGACCATGCGCCCTGTGAGGATATAGACCTGTTTATGGAAGTACCTCTTCATGCCCACACTGACTAAACACCCATTTTTAAAGGGTAGATTTCAATTTTAAAAATGTGACCTGTTTTTAAATTATCAAAAGGCTAGAAAAAGTCTAACAAATGTTGTGTGAGCTGTTTTGAAGCAATGAAGAGGCCAGGTTTTAAATCACTGGGTCTTGGTTACTCTTCATTGACTTCCAAACAGCGTGAATAAGGTTTTAGCCGTGGTATTGGCTTGGTGGCCCCACTGGAAGTGATGCATTTTGTTTTTAGCCTGAGCACTGAGTCTTCCTGGCCTAAATGAATTGAGATCTTTTCAATATCATTGCAGAGCAGAGTGTGCTGATGGAATGAGAATGAATGGCGTGCCGTGTGCTTGTACTTTACAAAGCCAGCCGTTAGAACAGTTGAGTTCCTTTTGCAGTTTCTGATATTTACCTTAGGTGAGCCCAGGTATCCTGCTAAGCAAGGGCGTTCCCTCGTGCTAATTCAGGAATGACAAACACCTCTTCGATACAGCTTTCTCCTGTGTTTTTGTATAATGCTGATTTGCTGCACATGACTATATTGTATATAGCTTAATATCATGTATCAAATGACGACAATGCTAATCTAGATGAACTTGTATGAGTAGCTTGAATAAAACGTCCAGTTATGAATGATCAAACGTATCGACGACAATGGTTACGTAATTGTGAAGAGTTAGAACTTGTTAAGGGACGCAAGATTACAGTGAAGCGTTACCAGTTATACTGTATTATGTCTGTCAGTGTAAGTGGGGTTGATAGGAGTTTAAGAGTGTCTGTTAGATTACCTAAGTATGTGTTGAGAGGCATTGTTATTCAAGCAGTCTGTTCATTAAACACTGGAGTTGAAAAGTCTGACATCTTAGGACTGCAAAGTGGGTACAGCAAGATGTTCTCATTGCAACAGGAATGATTTCAAGTGCATGCCTGAATGGATTATATACAGGTTGGTGATGGCTGTGTAAAACAGTTTGATCTAGTGGAACAATAGGCAATTGCAAAACTGAAAATGAGACAGTATTTAAATGTTTTCAAGATGTGGTAAAATCACAGGAGGTGTGGTAAAGCGAATTATAAAACATGTACATAGTTTAAGCATAGTATGACCATTGAAAGCATGGGCAATACTGCAAAGTGACTGTGGAAATGTAAACACATTGTCTAAACAAGATGACAGTAAGTGTGGACATGGTCCAGGAATTGAAACTAAATGTCATGACAAACTCTCAAAAGGAAAACCCTTACTCTGGTAACAGAGCAAATGATACTTTTTTTAAAGGGTAGCACAACCTAATGAATGAATGTGTGTTACTTGTGAGCACCAGAACCATAGCAGACCAATTAGTGTTTCACTGTTTCTGACAAAACAATAATGCAGGACGTCTGGTACTTGTTTTTAGAGTGATGGATTCGGCTGTCTTGAGAAGGATTATAGACTTGTTGATGAGCATGCATGTTAGGATGTGTTAGAGGTGAGGGTTAGGGTTGTTGAGAGGATGTGTTAGGTGTTGGGTTAGGGTTTGTTGAGAGGATGTGTTAGGTGTTGTGAAGGGTTAGGGGTTGTTGAGTGGATGTGTTAGGTGTTGTGAAGGGTTAGGGGTTGTTGAGAGGATGTGTTAGGTGTTGTGAAGGGTAGGGGTTGTTGAGAGGATGTGTTAGGTGTTGTGAAGGGTTAGAGGTTGTTGAGAGGATGTGTTAGGTGTTGTGAAGGGTTAGAGGTTGTTGACAGGATGTGTTAGGTGTTGTGAAGGTTTAGGGGTTGTTGAGAGGATGTGTTAAGTGTTGTGAAGGGTTAGGGGTTGTTGAGAGGATGTGTTAGGTGTTGTGAAGGGTTAGGGGTTGTTGAGAGGATGTGTTAGGTGTTGTGAAGGGTTAGGGGTTGTTGAGAGGATGTGTTAGGTGTTGTGAAGGGTTAGAGGTTGTTGAGAGGATGTGTTAGGTGTTGTGAAGGGTTAGGGGTTGTTGAGAGGATGTGTTAGGTGTTGTGAAGGGTTAGAGGTTGTTGAGAGGATGTGTTAGGTGTTGTGAAGGGTTAGGGGTTGTTGAGAGGATGTGTTAGGTGTTGTGAAGGTTTAGGGGTTGTTGAGAGGATGTGTTAGGTGTTGTGAAGGGTTAGAGGTTGTTGACAGGATGTGTTAGGTGTTGTGAAGGGTTACGGGTTGTTGAGGGGATGTGTTAGGTGTTGGATTAGAGGTTGTTGAGAGGATGTGTTAGGTGTTGTGAAGGGTTAGAGGTTGTTGACAGCATGTGTTAGGTGTTGTGAAGGGTTAGGGGTTGTTGAGAGGATGTGTTAGGTGTTGTGAAGGGTTAGGGATTGCTTAGAGGATGTGTTAGGTGTTGGGTTATAGGTTATTGAGAGGATGTGTTAGGTGTTGTGAAGGGTTAGAGGTTGTTGACAGGATGTGTTAGGTGTTGGGTTAGAGGTTGTTGAGAGGATGTATTTGGTGTTGTGAAGGGTTAGGGTTTGTTGAGAGGATGTGTTAGGTGTTGTGAAGGGTTAGGGGTTGTTGAGTGGATGTGTTAGGTGTTGTGAAGGGTTAGGGGTTGTTGAGAGGATGTGTTAGGTGTTGTGAAGTGTAGGGTTGTTGAGAGGATGTGTTAGGTGTTGTGAAGGGTTAGAGGTTGTTGACAGGATGTGTTAGGTGTTGTGAAGGTTTAGGGGTTGTTGAGAGGATGTGTTAGGTGTTGTGAAGGGTTAGAGGTTGTTGACAGGATGTGTTAGGTGTTGTGAAGGGTTAGGGGTTGTTGATGGGATGTGTTAGGTGTTGTGATGGGTTAGAGGTTGTTGAGAGGATGTGTTAGGTGTTGTGAAGGGTTAAGGGTTGTTGAGGGGATGTGTTAGGTGTTGTGAAGGGTTAGGGGTTGTTGAGAGGATGTGTTAGGTGTTGTGAAGTGTAGGGGTTGTTGAGAGGATGTGTTAGGTGTTGTGAAGGGTTAGGGGATGTTGAGAGGATGTGTTAGGTGTTGTGAAGGATTAGGGGTTGTAGAGGATGTGTTAGGTGTTGTGAAGGGTTAGAGGTTGTTGACAGGATGTGTTAGGTGTTGTGAAGGGTTAGGGGTTGTTGAGAGGATGTGTTAGGTGTTGTGAAGGGTTAGGGGTTGTTGAGAGGATGCGTTGTCTTCATCAGGATTTTAGGCAAAGATTTGTCTACTTGACAATTGAGGGTGTTTACCTGTAAACCACAGCTGGATTTAGACCATTTACAGCACAGGGGGATCACTCTGGGCCAGGGTTATCCGGGGATTACTCCTGTTTCTGTAAAATCCTCTAAACTCTCCAGCTGTGGCTTATAAAGGTAAAGGCTGATCAGACTGACCCCTTCTTATCATCACTTATTATATTGCTTATATTGCTTGAAGTCTTTAACATCTTCAAAGGAGTTGACATAGGTCACCCTAATCAGTTCCTTAAGTACAGGACAGAAACCAGGACCAGGGGACACATTTGGAAATTAAGTAGAGACAGACTTAGGACAGAGGGTAGGAGACAGTTCTTCACACACAGAGTGGAGTGGCTATGGAATGAGCTGCCTACCTAGTCATGCTGTTGAGGCTCAATCACTTGGATCTTTGCAGACCCAACTTGGCAACGTTTTGAGATAAAACAGCTGCTAGAACCAGACAAGCATTGATGGATTGGTTGACCTCCTCTCGTTTGTAAATGTTCTTATTTTTTTGTGTGTGTTATTATGTTTTGAATTTCAATGCAATGCAATATTTGGCTGACACAAAGTGCTTAATTGCTTTAATAAATACTGCCACACTGCAATAGTGATGATCACCTGGCAAGAGAGCAAATTACAAAATGGAACGACTGTCAAAAACTGTTTATCAACTGTTTTAATGAGATTATACCAGTACAACTACATTCAAATTCACCAAATGTATTTCAGGCAGGGGGCTGACTGAAACGCAGTGCATTCCGGAGCCTGTAGTTCCTAATAAAGGGCTTTCAAAATTAGTCTAAAAAGTATAAGTGATGAAAAAACTATAAATATATTCGAGTCAGCGCCATACCCAGTGGAAGATGTGCATGTCATTTCACGAGTCATAACTCTATACTGTTGTCCAGGCCAGCAATACAAAGTATATTTCTAAATGACTACAGCATCTGGAGACACTGCTCTCAATGCCAAATAAAAAGATGAGCTTTGCTTGGTCACAATGCGGAACTAAATGATGTATTCATAAAGTGAAATGCAGATCGTTGTATTAATGTCACTGTTTGCTGTTATTTCAAACACACATATGTAGGGATTTAGCAGCAAATAATACCCAATTTACACAAAGTGCAGAGTCTTGCTGATTCCTGTTTCTAATGTTTGTTTTCAGCTGCAGTATTGAAGTATGAAAACAATGTCATGAATATTCGACAGTTCAACTGCTCCCCTCATCCCTACTGGCTTCCAAACTTCATGGATGTCTTTACTTGGTCCTTGCCATTTGTTGGGGAAAAAGTATGTGGATCTGAACTTTCCATTCCTAAAGTATAAGTGTTCAAAATAATTCCCCAGGACCACTGGGGTTGCTTGTTGCCTGCTCTACCCCACTCACATGCCTTGCTCACTAAACATCATAGTATCTTTACTTTAAAGTGATTCATTCCACACCATGGAAATCTATTCAGGTGTGCAGTTTTGAAAGAAAGCAAACATGTTCATCTTAAATGATGCTCTCTGGTTACAGTGCTTCATTAAACAGATTGAATAATTTGAATTGCTACAGCAACGATTCAATCCTGAAAGCATCATAACAACATTGAATCAAATGGGATTGCCTGAAATTTGATAGGGTAAAAATATTGATCAAATAGTATTGTACATTCCAGATAACTTTACATTCACCCGCGCGCTTTTCATTTAACCTCGGGGTCCACTTTCCATTTATTTCATATTTCTGCCTACTTCACACAGTCCCGCCCAATCAGACAAATAAAGCAAACCAGCATGCTGCACAGGTCTGATTGTTGGTCAGGTATGTGCTTTTGGTAACTAGTAAGTAAAACAGTTCACTTCATTTATTGACAGTTCACACTCCCTTCATATGTCAATTGAAATCAATGTGTTGGTGGTTTAGAGAGAGGGGTTGACAGAGGCTGCACACCCAAGTCTGGCCTGTGTTAAAGTGTCATGTAATTGTAGGGCTAGGTGGCATTCCTAATGCTAACACACTTTCATTCCCTTGCAGTTACAGAGATGCTGGTGAATGTGTTAAATATCTGCTCCGATGATGAGCTCATGAACGACGGTGATGAAATCTTTGATGGTAAGAACCCTCAAAGGGGTTAATATTGAACAGTTCTTTTGATTTAGCCATCGTAATGAAACATCCAATAGGAGTTCATAATGAATTTAAAGACGGTTTTAAAAGTCTTTATTAATGATTGTTTAATGACTGCCCATTACACTCCTCCCTTTTAACCTGTCTTTAACGACTGCCCATTACACTCCTCCCCTTTAACCTGTCAACACTGCCCATTACACTCCTCCCCTTTAGCCTGTCAACATTGCCCATTATACTCCTCCCCTTTAACCTCACAAGACTGCCCATTACACTCCTCCCCCTTTAACCTGTCAACATTGCCCATTACACTCCTCCCCTTTAACCTCACAAGACTGCCCATTACACTCCTCCCCTTTAACCTGTCAACACTGCCCATTACACTCCTCCCCTTTAACCTCACAACACTGCCCATTACACTCCTCCCCTTTAACCTGTCAACACTGCCCATTACACTCCTCCCCTTTAACCTCACAACACTGCCCATTACACTCCTCCCCTTTAACCTCACAACACTGCCCATTACACTCCTCCCCGTTAACCTCCGCAGCCAATCTACGAGATCTGGGTCAGGGTACCAATGTAACAGGGAGAGGCTTGTCTGCATTCATGGTTCTAGAGCTTGTAACCTCATCTCACCAACAGGGGTCAGAATTCATAACAGCAGCTCACACAACATTGCCTGTTAGAAATCCACATTGCGTCCTGTGATTCCACCTGTAATGTGAGACTGATGAATATCAGAAGTAAGATATTTCTTTCCTTTTCTCAGCCAATGCTGCTGCTGCTCGAAAGGAAGTGATCAGGAACAAGATAAGAGCCATTGGCAAGATGGCCAAAATGTTTTCAGTCTTGAGGTAAGTACTGCGAGTACAGGAGAGCTTCCTTTAACCTAAAGTAGTACCTAATATATATATATACTATATATATATATATATATATATATATATATATATATATATATATATATATATATATATATATATATATATATATATATATATATATATATATATATATATATATATATATATATATATATATAGTAACGTAGCCTCTCCGCACTCAGCTTGTTTGCCCTGTAGAAGACAGACTCAGACACAAGAATTGCACGGTGAAGCACTTTCGTGCACTTTTATTTTTACAACACAAAAAATAAACAAAACAAAAGCCTAGCTCAAGCATAGAGCCCAACTTCACGTTAAACAGTCCTCGCTATCAGACTGGACGGCTAAGCCGTTTACCAGTCACAAACCTTTATCAACACTTTTCACAGACACATGTAACTTTGTGTTTCTTGAACTTGGCATTTCTCTTCACAAACCAGCTCCTGGTGATCTCTGATTTAATGGAGCTAGAAGCTCTCTTTATAGTATGTGGCTGTACCCAATTGACAATTATCTCATTTGGGAACAGCCACATTCTCCATGTTTGTGGCAGGGACACAAATTAACCCCGTCCCTGCCAACCACCACCACAGCACATACAAAACACCCAGACTTTATTTACATGCACACAATATCTGCCACAATATATATATATATATATATATATATATATATATATATATATATATATATATATATATATATATATATATATATAATACATGTGTCCTATAACATTTATTAAAACTACATTTGAGACCTACAAGTATAAAATTGCTAAGATTAATGTCATTCTTTTTTAACATCAATTACTTTAAGATATCACCAAATCTACATTTCTGCCCTATGCTCTCATCTTTTCATTACCTTCTAAAAAGGCTCTTCTCTTCCACGTTTTACTGTTTCTTCGTCTATGTGAGCTGCTGTAACTAGTGCTGTTCACACCTCTGCAAGGTTAATGTCTACAACAAGAAAGAAAGCTGTGGACACATTGTCACTGAAGTTGTTTGTAGGGCCTCTGTAAGGACAGAGTTGAGGGTTATCTATAGAGATGTGAGTGTGTCTGCTCCGCTGAGGAAATCTGCCTCTTTTGGCACAGGACGTTGTACAGGAATGAAAATAAAACCTGCAAAAAGGGATTTGTGAGATTTGTGTTGGTGAGAGACTATACATGTGTTTGTTACTGCTATAACATACGTGTATTGCAGTCAATAACACAAATAATAAGCAACAAATATGAGCTCTGGAGTGTCTCTGAAGCTGCTAACTGTGTCATGTGAACTGTGTTCCGCAGAGAGGAGAGCGAGAACGTTTTGACACTAAAAGGTCTGACTCCAACTGGAATGCTTCCTAGTGGGGTGCTTTCTGGAGGCAAGCAGACCTTAGAGAACGGTGAGTGGAGAAGTTACTGTTTTCAGATTATACAACCAGGCAACGTGAGAACAAAGGCTTTCAAAAACACTCTTTTTTTAATTTAGTCATTGGCAATTATTTTTATTATTTTCTCACAATTTAGAATGTCTAGTTATTTTAGGCTCAGCTCACCGCTACCACCCCTGCGCTGACTCAGGAGTGGCGAAGACGAACACACGCTGTCCTCCGAAGCGTGTGCCGTCAACCGCCCGCTTCTTTACACACTGCAGGCTCACCGTGCAGCCGCCTCAGAGCTATAGCATCGGAGGACAACGCAGCCCTTGGCAGCTTACTTGCAAGCCCGCAGGCACCTGGCCAGACCACAGGGGTCACTGGTGAGCAGTGAGCAGATGACACCCGGGCCGACCTAAGCCCCCTCTCCCGGGTGACGCGCGGCCAATTGTGCGCCATCCCCTGGAAGCTCCCGTCCACGGTCGGCAATGGAATAGTCTGGACTCAAACCGGCGACGTCCAGGCTATGGAGGATTGTGGGATAATACTGTGATGTGTTTTAAAGAAACCTGTAGCAATACTGCATTCAGAAAAAAAAATATCTGAGCAGCAATTGAAAGAACATTCGTCGCTATTTTAATTTTCATTCTACATACGATTTTAGACAGCCACTAATTGTCCTATCCTCTAAAAGAAGACTGATTAAAAGTGACTCTGATTGCGCTGCATTGGAAGATAGTGAGGATGATGTCATTCCACGCTGTAATGCACATGTGCTAATGTGTAGATCTTATCCAGCTTCTTAACATGCTGGATAGAAGCTGCTAAATTCTGAGGAGCACATTGTGAATCAGATAGAAACATGCTGGATAGAAGCTGCTAAATACTGAGGAGCGCATTGTGAAACAGGCCCCAGCTCCCCGACTGGGACGGTCAGCCATCCATACCAACCTTATGCCAAATTTAGCTCAAGGTGCTTGTTTCTGTTGTTGTAACATTTACATTATTTTTCTCCTTTAAAAAATAAGACTTGAGGAAAGGCTTTGAAAATATGTCCCAATGAGTTTTACGGGTGTGACTTGTTATTCATGCTGAAAACCCCAACCGGTAGCAGTTTCACTTCTCTTTTAAACTGGTGTCAATGAAAACATTTACACTGCTATCAATGAAAACATTTACACTGCTGTCAATGAAAACATTTACACTGCTGATCAATGAAAACATTTACACTGCTGTCAATGAAAACATTTACACTGCTGATCAATGAAAACTGGGTGAGGAACAGCCAAACTCAGCTAACAAGGTGAGGTTGCTGAAGACAGTTTACTGTCAAAAGTCATACACCATGGCAAGACTCAGCACAGCAACAAGGAGGCTGTGTGGTCCAGTGGTTAAAGAAAAGGGCTTGTAACCAGGAGGTCCCTGGTTCAAATCCCACTTCAGCCACTGACTCATTGTGTGACCCTGAGTAAGTCACTTAACCTCCTTGTGCTCCATCTTTTGGGTGAGATGTATTTGTAAGTGACTCTGCAGCTGATGCATAGTTCACACACCCTAGTCTTTGTAAGTCGCCTTGGATAAAGGCGTCTGCTAAATAAACAAATAATAATAAATAATAATAACACTGCTGTCAATGAAAACATTTACACTGTTGTCAATGAAAACATTTACACTGCTGTCAATGAAAACATTTACACTGCTGTCAATGAAAACATTTACACTGCTGTCAATGAAAACATTTAAAAGAAACAGAAAACAGTGGCTAACTTTGACCACAAGAGGGAGTCTGAAACCTGCTGAAGCCTGAACAAAAGAGAGGCTATGTTTTGACTAAAACTCATCTGCAGCAAAGGAAATTAAATCAAAGTAAGACAATAAGAAGAAGCAGCTTTTCTTAACGAGGGCTATGCAGAATTGCAAGGTTTAAACGGCTGCTTCCTGGAACTCTACCACTTCCTGTTGCTTCACTGCCATGGGGCAGGCTGAGTGGTGCACCATGGCTGACACAGGATGTGATAAGGCACCAGTAAGAAGCAAGCAGCTTTCTTTGTAGAGTGAACAGTAAAAAAACAAGGTAAGAGAAGTGATGTGAAAGGGATGGTGCGACTGTAATACTAATACGAGGTACATGAATGGGGTTGAAAGCCTTGATTCTCACCCCTTAAGAGTTTCACAAAGCTTTTTACTTCAGTTACACGCTCTGAAGTTGGTTCCTTGTTAGCATTCTATCATTCTTGCTACCAGGCATGCGTTTGTAGATTATTCCATTAAACACTGATATAGCCTGTTTCCTATAGCTATTCATTTAAAGCTACAATGTCATGTTTCTGAAAGCCCCTCACATTTCTGTTTCTTTCACAGCTACGATTGAAGCCATTGAAGCCATTGAGCCATCTGAGGACGGTGAAGGTAAGACTGTGTGCAGTGTCTTGTGTGAAGTGATGCCCTGTACCTGCTTCTGTGTTAGTGCTGATGCTAGTCCTGTTCAAACTCACAGGAGCATATTTACCTGCTTTTGTGTTAGTGCTGGTCCTGTTCAAACTCAGAGGAGCATATTTGCAGAGCCTTACGTTATCTTACCTGTTCAGTTTTCAAAACTAAAACCAAGTAACTAAGTTTTATTTCACACTCACAATGTCTTGTACCTCATTTTGTAACATGAGTTAATTAGACTGTAGGACATGCTTTGAAAATAAGGCCCATGATTTTCAAAGATTTAGTAAATTTTTTTTTCTTGCTCCTGTAATTTGCAATACTGTTTTTGTAGAGATGCGTTGAATGTGCCAAGTTTACATACTGGTGAATCGATGCATTCAATTAGAGCCCAGTTTGAAGTCTCCCATTACCAGTTTGCATTAACCCTTTGCTGCCCGGTGTCCAATATATTTGACATTTAGAAAATAGGCATTAAATAGGAAGAGGAACATGCCCTGGGCACTACAGGGTTAAAACATTGATTACGTAGTGATGCAAGTACAGTAGGGGTAGCCAACATGAGTGCGTTGGATACAAACCTCTGGACAGGTCACATCAGTTACACATATTTGATTTAAATTTTCCTAATTTAAAAATTAAAGCTACACAATTATTATATTTGATAATTGCTTTTCTCATGATTATACTATGCATCGTTTCCCATGGTTTGCCATGTTTGTAATATGATTTCCAATACCTCCCTGGGTTTTACATGCTTACCAATACTAGCCCATGTTTTAACATGCTTAATTACACTTTGCAATGCTTTTACTATGGGGAACATTATTAAGCGGGATTGCAACCACAGCTGCACCTGCGCCTATCTGAAAGCGCACAGTCCCAAGACATCCAGGTGGATTTTCATGTCCTTGAACATGGATGGAGGTCATGGTGATGTTTTAGTACTATAAGCTGTACTTGTGTACTTCCTGACCTGCTTGTCTTCTCATTTCCCTCTTTCCTGAAGCAGTCCGAGGATTCTCCCCCCAGCACAAGATCAACAGTTTCGCCGAAGCAAAGGGCTTGGACCGTGTCAACGAGAGGATGCCTCCCAGGAAGGACGCAGTAAACAATGTGGGCCATTCGATGGGCAAGATGAACATGTCAGAGTCGAACGGGACAGATGACAACAGTAACATACAGTGAGAGCTCCTCAAATCCGCACCAACTCTACCAACACAGTGAAGCCTCTTATCTCCAAAGCAATATTCTGCTTCAATTGAAATGAGACCTTCTCAAAAGCCACCCCGTTTTAGAGAGCTGAAAGTCTATTGCTTTGAAGACAGAATATGAGCTAACTACTTAGGGGTGACGTTTACCGCTTTTAGGAAAAAAAGGGAACAAATTCCAGCAAGAAATGCGTTCAGGCAGCAGCAGCATTTTCTTCACTCCCTAAGAAATACGGGAATGATTTTGTCCTTTTATGTACTTCAGTAAATTGCTAAAATGCATTTGTGGGTGCATTAACTGTATTTTGGCACTTATATTTTAAATGTTAAGTAAAGGTTTAATTCATAAAACATCTTCTACAAATTATCTTGCTGTTTAAAAATGTTTTGCTACTAGTATTACTAAAGAATAAAAATATGTAAGTCTTATATAAAAAAAAAAATGTGTACAATTTTGATTTACAATGAATCTTACCTGAAAATGATGTTTTGTAAAACAACTTCTCTGCCCCCAATTTGTTTACTCTGCTGGAAGGCTGATAGTCCTTTTAATAAGCCACTGTCAATAATGTTGCTAAGAATCAGCAAATAATGCAATTTAACTTATGGTGCTACCTGCACAATATACACTGCCTGTTCATTTATCACTTGCCTGTAATTAAAAATGCATACAGTATGTTTTGCAGACCGAATGACCATACCGTTAAAATGATAATAATAATAATAATTTGTACAGCATCTATAGAATGCATCTATAGAACGCATCTATGCATGCGGTTACATTTCTTATTGATATGTGCAATTATCTTTGTGCTGTGTTTCAATATGGTAATTCTGAATCTTTTCCTGCTTTATATTATCTTCTCTTTGTAAAATTTTAAGTTTCTTTTTTTGCTGTACAGGTATTGAAGCTATTTTAAACTGTTAATTCTAACTTGTATTATTATGTTGCGTTCCTGTACAGGAGTGTTCAATAGGCGTGAATGAACATATTCAGTGAAAAGCAACATTTTTGGCTGCCAATGCATGATCGCATGGTTTATTAAAATGTAACACAGGTTTAGGCACACTGTTGTGCCACACTTTAAACAATTTTAAGCTTACTGTTCATTTTCTTCCACTCTTTTATGATTCTTGTTTTGTCCAAATGTGTTTATTTCAAAAGGAATTTCATGGAACTTTAACTTGTGGCAATTTTTCTTGTATTTTTTTTGGACCTACGTTTTCTCATTTGACTTCTTAAACACAGACATTGTAAGCATGCCCTATGGGAAGAAAACACTTTTTTTACTCTTGAATAAAATATGCATGAATTAATCAATGGTATTTCTGTATTCTTTCAGCAATAGGATTTATTTCACTACTGTAAGAATTAAGCTGCTTTAGAAACTGGTAACAATACATTTAGTCACCTCTTCTTTTTCTAAAGTAATTGTAGCTAACAAAATAATTCCAGAAATCTTCCCTATTTTGCCCTCCCATTAGCTACATAGGACTCAAATGTGCAGTTTCGAAAGAAACGCATGTTTTAGCAAACGTGTTTTCAATGTAAAACATAATGGGGTGGCAAGGACGACTGGTGCAGTGCAAAAGAGTAGAATGTCCAGGCTGCTGTTTCCAATAACAACAATATTTATTACAATCCAACAGAAAGTTCAAAAAGTAATCCAAAATGAAATAATAATAAGCCCCGCTACCAATCGATGGTATTGGGGCAAAATAACAAAAAGGTTCAAAGTCCAAAAAGTAAACAAAAAGACAAGCCGATAGCCACAATCCTCCGTGCACGAAAACTGTGCTCTTTTCCTCCGGGGATTGTGGTGCGTGCGCTGTGCTGTGTTGTGCTGTGCGATGAGGGGCGTGCTCTGGGGTTAACGCTGGCTCTCCAGCTACAGCATCCCGTCCTCCTGCTCCTCTAGTAAAACACAAACAGACACGTAACACAAAGCTAAACAAAAAACTAGCTCCAACTGGTCGTTCTCACTTCCTCAGCGCAAGGGGAGGTTTTGACGTAGCTGCTTCCCCTTTGTACCCAGCAAACTCCTCCCTGCAGTCACCGCGTTGCCATGGTTTCTCCAATAGAGGGCTGCCATGCAGCTGACTGCAATGGAATCGTCGTGAGTACTTGCAGCTAAGCGCCCCTCCTAATATGGTCACCTTCTGGTTTCCACCTGCCACCGAGGCGGTAGATCTAGGAGGCAGCTTACCTTCCCTCTTACACAGCGCCCTTTCTAATCGGGAGGGAGATTTACAGCATCGATCCTTTCTCTCTTTATCACAGGGGGACTTTCAAACACCAGTGTTATTGTATCGAACTCGCTGTATAGTAACGACAGTTTTAGTAGCATTTCATTTTCAAATGGAATTTGTTAATAAAATCAATCCGTTAATGCTTTGAAATGGACTCAGTGAGGTCGTTAATGATCCAATTTCTCTGTAAAAAAAGGTTCTTTCTTGCAGATCACCTACATCACTTTCTTTCTCAACAAATAGATAAGGGGGGTTTGTTAATCAAAATGCATGCTAACGAGAGTAAGAACAATAACTTGCTGTTATCACCTGCTGGAAGTGTACAGGGAGAACAGACACCTCCCGTTTCCCAGGCTGTGTCTGTCCCTCTGTCCCACTGGCCACAGACAGCTCCCGTTTCCCAGGTTGTGTCTGTCCCTCTGCGTCGCACTGGCCACAGAAACCTCCCGTTTCCCAGGCTGTGTCTGTCCCTCTGTATCGCACTGGCTGACATGCAGGTAGAGGGAAACATATTTTTACTTTTTTTATTTATTTATTTTTTGGATGGGGCAAGCCCTCTATGTAGGTGTGGTTGGAATTTATTTTCTTATGTTGACATCTACTTGTGTCTGTATTTTAGTATCTACGATTGTAGGCTATAAATATATGTTTGAAGTGTAATTTGTGTTTGTAGTTATTAGTTATTATACATGTATACTATGTATGTAACACTTCATTATATGTTTATTAAGCTTTTAAAATTACAATAGAACTCCCTAACCCAATACACAATTTGTTTATAACTGTTCGGTGAATTCCTCTAATCATGTTGAATGCATTTTCTCTGGTACTCTTTGCTCGCCTCTGTGATAAATAAACTCAACATGATTGGAAATAGCCAACGATCACTTACAGTATTATAAGAACATTTTATATGCATACAAACATGTGAAGGTGAAAGTGTACACTGCACATAAAGTGTGGGGGGAGTCTGACAACATTACAAATACTTTTAGGCAAAATCCATGTCAACCTGACAGCCCTGGCCCTGGCGGCTTCTCCAGGAGGATTATTCTGAGGAGACTCCCATGGTTCAAGATGAGGCGCTTCTTCCTCCTCACCTTCCTCAAGTGCGTCGAGCAGTTCTTGGTCGCCCAGCAATCTGTGACGTATAGCTATGTTGTGCAGGATACAACACGCTACGAAGATCCGAGCCACAGTTTGGGGGTCGTATTTTTAGTAAACCAAAGGCCGCTCGATCACATTCCTAGTGGATCTGTGTGTCCTTGCATGCTTGTTCTTCATTTGTGTGTGGATTAGACACAGGTGTTAAAAGCCAAGGATGCATTGCAAATTCGCAATCACCTGTAAGGAAACTTTATTGTAATATCTAGTATGCCGTTTTCTATATCAAGATTTAATTATTTACTCTAAGGTTTTTATTTGTATAATTCATATAAAATCTACAGTAAAGGTCAGCTGTCATATAATGTACGTATCCAGAGTTCAGGCTACAGCTGCATTGATAATTTCTTGGTAGTAACATTGCACTGGGTGCAGATAATGGTATTTCAGTCAGGACAATCTTGCGTTAAAATACCACCTTAACAACATCTTACTGGCTTACACATAGTGCTTTGATCCCATTAAAGTGTTAGGCGCTATAGCTGCAATTCAGTTCAATAACCTCCTTTATTATAATACAACATCTTATGGAATAAGTAGAGTAAAAACAGTTGGAGCAGAGCCTCATCCTTCAGAGCATCCCGGTGCTGCCTGCTAAACAACAAACAATAAAATAATAAATCTATGCGATGTGTTCATCCCAGTGAACTGCTTCCTCTCCAGGCCAAAAAAAAATAGTGTAATGATACATAATATGTAACCCTATACAGCAGTTGAAGAGCAGCTCCCGTGAAATGTTGGGTGACGCACACTTTATGCTCGAATGAACTGAAGAAAGAATAATAAACAAAATGAAAAGAGAAAAAGTAAAAATAAATTATAGTTTATTATTTGTGTTCTCTGTATTCATTCGTGTTAATTACTCTTTCTTCTCTCGTTCTCTCTCTCTTGTTCCTTTGAGTCTGTATGTTCACTGCAAGGATTTGTCACTTGTTGACTTTAGACACCGCTGGCACATGCGTATTTTGAAGCCGGTGTGCAGTTGAAAGAAAATTTCATAATTTTGAAAAACCTGTAGAAATGTCTCTTTGTAACTAACCAAAGTATCACAGGGTAGAAGCTCTTGCTCGCATGATGTCCATTTTAGGACATTCTCAGGCATCACTCCTCACTGTTTCAGGTAACACTTCTCACAGTGTCAGGCGTCACTCTTCCCTATTTCAAGTATCACTCCTCTCTGTGTCAGGTATCACTCCTCCCTGTGTCAGGCCTCACTCCTCCCTGTGTCAGGTATCACTCCTCCCTGTGTCAGGCATCACTCCTCCCTGTGTCAGGCATCACTCCTCCCTGTGTCAGGCATCACTCCTCCCTGTGTCAGGCATCACTCCTCCCTGTGTCAGGTATCACTCCTCCCTGTGTCAGGCGTCACTCCTCCCTGTGTCAGGTATCACTCCTCCCTGTGTCAGGCATCACTCCTCCCTGTGTCAGGTATCACTCCTCCTTGTGTCAGGCGTCACTTGTCCCTGTGTCAGGCGTCACTCCTCCCTGAGTCAGGTATCACTCCTCCCTGTGTCAGGCATCACTCCTCCCTGTGTCAGGCATCACTCCTCCCTGTGTCAGGCGTCACTCCTCCCTGTGTCAGGTGTCACTCCTCCCTGTGTCAGGTATCACTCCTCTTCGAGCCAGTCCTCAGATATCAGTCCTCCCTGTGTCAGGTATCAGTCCTCCTCGAATCAGTCCTCCCTGTGTCAGGCGTCACACCTCCCTGTGTCAGGTATCACTCCTCCCTGTGTCAGGCATCACTCCTCCCTGTGTCAGGTATCACTCCTCCCTGTGTCAGGCGTCACTCCTCCCTGTGTCAGGCGTCACTCCTCCCTGTGTCAGGCATCACTCCTCCCTGTGTCAGGCATCACTCCTCCCTGTGTCAGGCGTCACTCCTCCCTGTGTCAGGCATCACTCCTCCCTGTGTCAGGTATCACTCCTCCCTGTGTCAGGCATCACTCCTCCCTGTGTCAGGCATCACTCCTCCCTGTGTCAGGCATCACTCCTCCCTGTGTCAGGTGTCACTCCTCCCTGTGTCAGGTATCACTCCTCCCTGAGTCAGTCCTCAGGTATCACTCCTCCCTGTGTCAGGTATCACTCCTCCTCGAGTCAGTCCTCAGGTATCAGTCCTCCCTGTGTCAGGCATCACTCCTCCTGTGTCAGGTCAGTCCTCCCTGTGTCAGGTATCACTCCTCCCTGTGTCAGGTCAGCTCCTCCCTGTGTCAGGTATCACTCCTCCCTGTGTCAGGTATCACTCCTCCCTGTGTCAGGCGTCACTCCTCCCTGTGTCAGGTATCACTCCTCCCTGTGTCAGGCATCACTCCTCCCTGTGTCAGGTATCACTCCTCCCTGTGTCAGGCATCACTCCTCCCTGTGTCAGGCATCACTCCTCCCTGTGTCAGGCATCACTCCTCCCTGTGTCAGGCGTCACTCCTCCCTGTGTCAGGTATCACTCCTCCCTGTGTCAGGCATCACTCCTCCCTGTGTCAGGCATCACTCCTCCCTGTGTCAGGCATCACTCCTCCCTGTGTCAGGTCACTCCTCCCTGTGTCAGGCATCACTCCTCCCTGTGTCAGGCATCACTCCTCCCTGTGTCAGGTATCACTCCTCCCTGTGTCAGGTATCACTCCTCCCTGTGTCAGGTATCACTCCTCCCTGTGTCAGGTATCACTCCTCCCTGTGTCAGGTCACTCCTCCCTGTGTCAGGCATCACTCCTCCCTGTGTCAGGCATCACTCCTCCCTGTGTCAGGTATCACTCCTCCCTGTGTCAGGCATCACTCCTCCCTGTGTCAGGCATCACTCCTCCCTGTGTCAGGTATCACTCCTCCCTGTGTCAGGTATCACTCCTCCCTGTGTCAGGTATCACTCCTCCCTGTGTCAGGCATCACTCCTCCCTGTGTCAGGCATCACTCCTCCCTGTGTCAGGCATCACTCCGCCCTGTGTCAGGTATCCCTCCTCCCTTTGTCAGGTATCACTCCTCCCTGTGTCAGGCATCACTCCTCCCTGTGTCAGGCATCACTCCTCCCTGTGTCAGGCATCACTCCTCCCTGTGTCAGGTATCACTCCTCCCTGTGTCAGGCGTCACTCCTCCCTGTGTCAGGCATCACTCCTCCCTGTGTCAGGTATCACTCCTCCCTGTGTCAGGTATCACTCCTCCCTGTGTCAGGCGTCACTCCTCCCTGTGTCAGGCATCACTCCTCCCTGTGTCAGGTATCACTCCTCCTTGTGTCAGGTATCACTCCTCCCTGTGTCAGGTATCACTCCTCCCTGTGTCAGGTATCACTCCTCCCTGTGTCAGGTATCACTCCTCCCTGTGTCAGGTATCACTCCTCCCTGTGTCAGGTATCACTCCTCCCTGTGTCAGGCATCACTCCTCCCTGTGTCAGGTATCACTCCTCCCTGTGTCAGGTATCACTCCTCCCTGTGTCAGGCATCACTCCTCCCTGTGTCAGGCATCACTCCTCCCTGTGTCAGGTATCACTCCTCCCTGTGTCAGGTATCACTCCTCCCGTGTCAGTCCTCAGGTATCACTCCTCCCTGTGTCAGGTATCACTCCTCCCGTGTCAGTCCTCAGGTATCACTCCTCCCTGTGTCAGGCATCACTCCTCCCTGTGTCAGGTATCACTCCTCCCTGTGTCAGGCATCACTCCTCCCTGTGTCAGGTATCACTCCTCCCTGTGTCAGGTATCACTCCTCCCTGTGTCAGGTATCACTCCTCCCTGTCGTCAGGTATCACTCCTCCCTGTGTCAGGTATCACTCCTCCCTCAGTCAGTCCTCAGGTATCACTCCTCCCTGTGTCAGGTATCACTCCTCCCTGTGTCAGGTCACTCCTCCCTGTGTCAGGTATCACTCCTCCCTGTGTCAGGTATCACTCCTCCCTGTGTCAGGTATCACTCCTCCCTGTGTCAGGCCTCAGATCACTCCTCCCTGTGTCAGGTATCACTCCTCCCTGTGTCAGGTATCACTCCTCCCTGTGTCAGGCATCACTCCTCCCTGTGTCAGGTATCACTCCTCCCTGTGTCAGGCATCACTCCTCCCTGTGTCAGGCATCACTCCTCCCTGTGTCAGGCATCACTCCTCCCTGTGTCAGGTATCACTCCTCCCTGTGTCAGGTATCACTCCTCCCTGTGTCAGGTATCACTCCTCCCTGTGTCAGGTATCACTCCTCCCTGTGTCAGGCATCACTCCTCCCTGTGTCAGGCATCACTCCTCCCTGTGTCAGGCATCACTCCTCCTGTGTCAGGATCACTCCTCCCTGTGTCAGGCATCACTCCTCCCTGTGTCAGGCATCACTCCTCCCTGTGTCAGGTATCACTCCTCCCTGTGTCAGGTATCACTCCTCCTGTGTCAGTCCTCAGGTATCACTCCTCCCTGTGTCAGGTATCACTCCTCCCTGAGTCAGTCCTCAGGTATCAGCTCCTCCCTGTGTCAGGTATCACTCCTCCCTGTGTCAGGTATCACTCCTCCCTGTGTCAGGTATCACTCCTCCCTGTGTCAGGTATCACTCCTCCCTGTGTCAGGTGTCACTCCTCCCTGTGTCAGGTATCACTCCTCCCTGTGTCAGGTATCACTCCTCCCTGTGTCAGGTATCACTCCTCCCTGTGTCAGGTATCACTCCTCCCTGTGTCAGGTATCACTCCTCCCTGTGTCAGGCATCACTCCTCCCTGTGTCAGGCATCACTCCTCCCTGTGTCAGGCATCACTCCTCCCTGTGTCAGGCATCACTCCTCCCTGTGTCAGGCATCACTCCTCCCTGTGTCAGGTATCACTCCTCCCTGTGTCAGGTATCACTCCTCCCTGTGTCAGGCATCACTCCTCCCTGTGTCAGGTATCACTCCTCCCTGTGTCAGGTATCACTCCTCCCTGTGTCAGGTATCACTCCTCCCTGTGTCAGGTATCACTCCTCCCTGTGTCAGGTATCACTCCTCCCTGTGTCAGGTATCACTCCTCCCTGTGTCAGGTATCACTCCTCCCTGTGTCAGGTATCACTCCTCCCTGTGTCAGGCATCACTCCTCCCTGTGTCAGGCATCACTCCTCCCTGTGTCAGGCATCACTCCTCCCTGTGTCAGGCATCACTCCTCCCTGTGTCAGGCATCACTCCTCCCTGTGTCAGGCATCACTCCTCCCTGTGTCAGGTATCACTCCTCCCTGTGTCAGGCGTCACTCCTCCCTGTGTCAGGTGTCACTCCTCCCTGTGTCAGGTGTCACTCCTCCCTGTGTCAGGCGTCACTGCTCCCTGTGTCAAGCCGTCACCTCCTCGAGTTTTTGTTGTTTTTAAAGGGGAGAGTGAGGGGTTGGGCAGAGTAGTCTAAATCTGCATTTCTCAACTTTTCAGACACCAGGGACCGGCTATCTGCCATCCTCAACCCTAGTGGAGCAAATCTTTTTTCTTTTTTTGTATTCAGTTAAGTTTGCTAATTATCTGACAGAAAACGTCTACAAATAATCTGTTTAGTTAGGGGCTATCAAGTGCACCAGCATAGTAAAAGAACAGGAAAAACGCATCGACTAATCAGCAGCTGCACTGTATTTTTAGCAATTAGGTTACATTTTTATTATTTTTTTTAATTATACAATTATCTTTTATTTAATAACTTCTTTCTCACCACAAAAACTTAATGCCATCTACTTTTGATTGACATTTGTGTCATTCAATGGAAGCATTGAAAGTTTTTTGCTCTTGTTTGATTGGGTGATTTAGATGACTCCCAACCCCTCACTCTCCCTTTAAAAAACAAACAAACAAAAAAACCTCAAAGGGTCAATTGCAAAAAAATTGCAGAGTTAGTACGGAGCTGCGAACAAAATTGCATACTAGCTAATACGGTGTCACACAAAAAATGGTCCCCCCGGACTAATTTACATAGATTATGCTATGCCTACGCAAAAGAAGGGGGATGGAAAGCCTCTAGTTCCACTGATTGATTGAAGTGAAAAGGAGGAAAGCAGGGTTTGTGCGCAACAATACCGTTTCCATTGTCCCAAACACCCATACAGGAACTGTGCACTGACACAGTCTATAGCTCGCTGACGGCTAATAGAAAGGCTGTCTTCATAGATAGATATTTCAACTACTGAATGTATAGGCTCAAATGGGGCCTTAGTGAGGGCCTCCAATACCACGCCTAGACTCCATTTGGGAGGACGTCCTTCTTAGGAGGACATAGCCGCTGAGCACCCTTCAGAAAATGGGTCGCAAGTATATGACCGCCTGGGGACACTGAGTCAATGGGGACATGGCATGCAGATATAGCTGCCCGCCTCTAGCTAATCTTGCAGAAACTGTAAAATAATTGCTATAGGGCAATAAATGGGGTCATGACCTCTGGTCATACACCAATTTTGAAAATATTTCCACTTATATGCATACTACGCTCTTGTGTTCTGCAGTGTACTGACCACTGCTTCTGAGACAGGCGGTCCCGTTCATGGGCCAGACCCACAGTTGGAGTCTGTCCAGTTCTGGGTGCCAGAGGGTGCCTCTCATCTGACTGAGGAGATCCATACGCAGCAGGATCTCCCAGGGCTGGCCTCGCAGCAGCTGGCAAAGGTTCAAAATCCAGATTCTCCTGGGCCATCTTGTAGCCACCAGAAAAACTGTCGCCCCGTCTCTCCTGACCTTCTCGAGGAAGGCAGGAAGCAGCGGTATCGGCGGGAATGCGTACAAGCGTGCACTGGGCCACTCGTGGGCTAGGGCGTCAACGCCTAGTGGACCTCTGCAGCGGCGGAGGGAGAATCACAGAGCAATGGGTCGTCTCTGCCGTGGCGATACCAAATGCGCTGCACCACCTGAGGGTGGAGTAGCCATTCTGACGGTTGAGGACCCTCCCTGGAGAGGAGGTCCGCCGCCCAGTTCACCACTCCCTGGAGATGGACAGCCTAAAGGGATAGTAAATGCTACTGTGCCCAGATCAACAGCCGAAAGACTATGCGGTGTAACCTCGGGGACCGAAGCCCTCCCTGGCGGTTCATGTACGCTATTACAGACATGTTGTCCGTGCGGACAAGGACGTCTGTTCCGGATCACAGGAATGAAATGCTGGAGAGCGAGGTGATCTGCTCGGAGCTCCAGCACATTTATGTGCAGGGATGTCCAGCGACCCAACCAGGACCCACAGACTCCTCTGCCTGTCCAGACCGCACCCCAACCCGGGTTGGATGCGCCTGTTGTCACCGCTTGACGGCTGTGTATCACTCCCATACCTATGCCTTCACGCAGGTGAGAGGTTTGCCTCCACCAGCGTAGAGCTTCCCAGCATGAGCGAGACATGGTAAGCCGACGGTGTCTGCCGCACTTGGGGTGTAGCCAAAAGGCATTGAGCCATGCTTGGATTGGGTGCATGTGTAGTAACGCCAGTTGGATGGCTGATGAAGCTGCAGCCATAAGACACAATAGTTTCTGACACAACACCAATTGTACTGTGGACCCCTGTTGAAACAGGGCTAAACAGTTTTGAATGGAGGCTACTCTGTCATCCGACAGGTAGGCTCGCATGGTGAGGGAATCCAGCCAGAGACCCAAGTAGACAGTACTCTGCACTGGTATTAATTGGCCTTTGGCCTCATTGAGGGGGAGACCCAGTCTCGCCAGATGTTCCGTCACTCCTTCCTGAGACTGGGAGTAGATTAATTAGTTGTCCAGGTAGTTCAACACCCTGATCCCTTGCAGCTGCAAGGGAGCTAGAATGGCATCCACGCACTTTGAAAAGGTGCTGGGGGCTAAGGAGAAGCCAAATGGCAGCACGGAAAACTCGAAGACGTTCCCCTGAAAGGCGAAGCGGAGATATTTCCTGTGCGCTGGATGGATAGGGATGTGAAAATACGCTTCCTTCAGGTCCACTGCTGTAAACCAGTCGCCCAGCCGGACAGACTGGAGGATGTGGCGAACTGTGATCCCTCAAAAGGGAGGGGGTCCCGCGCAGAACTGCAGTACGTAACCGGTGTGTACAGTGGCGAGCACACAGGAGTCTGAGGTGCAATTGTGCTAGTATTGCAGCTGGTGTGGTGTGAACGGGTGGGTCTGAGGCAGCAACCCTTCAGGGCCCCTGCTGGGGCTGCTTGGGCTGGGGCGGAGGCTGCCAGCGGTTCCGCTGGAACTGTCTCCCTGAGCGCTGGGGCGCTGTGACCCCACGTCCGGCATTTCCCCGTCCTTGCTGACGGCCCCGGATATTAGCTGCCACAGGGGTCTGAAGGCTGTGCCTCAGGTCACCCCGTGGCGCAGTGGTGACTGGAACTGTCCGGGTTACCATAGTAACTGCCAGACACCAACGCTTCCCCCTCTCGTGCTGGGGGTGGCTTTGCAGCCACCTGCCGAGATGCCTCTCGCTCCCTGGGGATCGTTGCAATATTTCTTCCACCGCTGGCCCGAAGGTATGGCCAGGGGACATAGGCGCATCCAATAGGGCGGACTTGTCCGCATGTGGGACACTCGCATGAGACAGCCACAGCTGTCTGCGTGCTACCACCAAGCCTGCCAGGCTTCTGCCCAGGGCTTGCCCCTGGAAGCCGAAGATTTGTAATAGCGCACTCCAAGACCAGGCGTAGCTCTGAAGCTAGTGGTTCACGAAGGGATACAGATTGCAGCACGCCATCCAGGTAGGCTGTCAAGAGGCCTCTTGTGTTGGCAAGGTGCATTACTTGCGCTTCAGCTGCATGCGCCTTTCTGAGATCGGCTTCTGTGATCCTGCATTGGCCGTTAGTGCATACAGGATCTTTAGACAGGCCTCCTACTGGGGCTTGCACCAAGGCCGCTATGGTGGAGTCCATCCGGAAACTGTGCTAACCCCATCGCATCTGCACCTTCCAAGGAGGCCAGTGAGGCCGCACTCTTAGATACACTGGGCGCCGAGGCCAGGAGGACTAGACCTCCTCCAGAAAATACGGGAACACCGGAAAAGGCTGGGTAGTCGAAGCTTGCGCTGGTCTGAATACAGAGCGGCGTTGTTCAGGCACTGCATTCAAGGGAACCTGGAGGAAGCTGGAGGCTTACTCCATGAGCCCGAACTGATCTTGAAGGAGGGGCCACGTCAGTCTCTGAGGCAACCTCAGAGCTGGGGCCCCTTCTCGGTTGTCTCTTGGACCTCTGCTTCTGGGCGTCCTATCGAATCTCCATCTCCAGTGAAGGGACAAGTGCCAGAGGCAGAGCTGGGGCAGGAGCAGGCTCAATAGCTTCCTGACTAGATACTCCAGTACCTGAGCCATCTGGCTCTTCAGGTCTGAAATTTCCTTTGCCTGCTTCGAGTGCCTTGACTGCTTGTTGCTCCTTGGAGGACAGCATGAGCAGCTGAGAGCTTGAGGGGCTGGAATCTGCGCGCAGGGTATGCTCTGCACAGGGCTTGACGGCAGGTGGAGGAGGGGGAGAACGGGGCCCACGAGGCCGAAGACAGTTCGTCTGGGCTGACCATGGAGGTCTCGCCAGTGAACTGTGCCAGCCTGTTGCGTACCGAAGGCACGGAGGGATATCGATGCACGGAGTGAAAGCGCAGAAGCGCAGAAGCGTTGAGGCCTCGAGGTACTAAGTATGCCAAAGCACAAAGGCACCGAGGCTATGGAACACCAGGGCACCGAGACCACCAATGCAGGGGAGCGCTTGAGCGCAGAGGCACCGAGGCGTCGAGGCTGAGACACTGGGACACCAAAGCACCGAGCACCAAGTACCGAGGGCTTCAAGCACCAAGGGTACTGAGCTGTGTTTCTAGTCTAGGCTGCTTGCAGTCACACAACCAGGAACAGCGCATAGCTGGAGCAGTCCTCAGATGGTGCCGTCTGGATCGCCTGCAGAACACAGCTGGTGAAGCGCTTAGCTTTTAGCGGGGAGGCACAGCCTACAAAAAGAGAGGCAGAGAGAAAGAACATAAGAACATAAGAAAGTTTACAAATGAGAGGAGGTCATTTGGCCCATCTTGCTCGTTTGGTCGTTAGTAGCTTATTGATCCCAGAATCTCATCAAGCAGCTTCTTGAAGGATCCCAGGGTGTCAGCTTCAACAACATTACTGGGGAGTTGGTTCCGGACCCTCACAATTCCATGTGTAAAAAAGTGCCTCCTATTTTTTGTTCTGAATGCCCCTTTATCTAATCTCCATTTGTGACCCCTGGTCCTTGTTTCTTTTTTCAGGTCGAAAAAGCCCCCTGGGTCGACATTGTCAATACCTTTTAGAATTTTGAATGCTTGAATTAGATCACTGCGTAGTCTTCTTTGTTCAAGACTGAACAGATTCAATACTTATCCAACCAAGCAATTTCAGTTTTTATTTTTAATTAATCTTCTACAAATTTCTAGAATATTTTTTTCACTTGGAAGTTGTGGGGTAGGATGTGTAGATAAATGAAAAAAAACTATTTGAATGCATTTTAATTTGAGGCTATAAGGCAACAAAAGGTGAAAATTTTGAAAGGGGTGTAGACTTTCTATAGGTACTGTATATATCGTTTTTTTTAACTCATGTCTGAACCAAACAATGTTATTCTGCACCATATAAAGATAGTGTGCATTGCATGATTGAATTGTTTACCTGGCATGGTGAATCCAAGAGTTTTGTGACAATACAATTTAAAAACCTGTACAAAAACCTCCAGCTTCAGTGACCAAGACAGCTCAACTTGCTGATGTTTCACAAGCAACGGTGTCTAAGGTGATGTCGGCATGGAACTCCGAGGGAAAGACATCATCAGCAAAGGGCAACAGTGGGCGGAAGCGTATACTCCAGGATCGTGATATCCATGCATTAATTCGAAGTACAAGGCAAAACAGGCAAGCAACTGCAGATCAATTGACTGCAAATTTCAACCTTGGGCGCGAGCAGCCAGTTTCATCAAAAACGGTCCGCCTAGAACTCAGAGCACAGAGCGGGATACCATAGTGGCCAAACGCCCTATTAAGTGACTTTACATTGGTGTTTCCATTTTTTTGTTCACTACCTGTAGTATATGTTTTCTGTTGCTCTTCAAATGCAAATATTTTTACTTGACATGTCCAATTTGGCCGCTATGGTGTCCCAGATGTCTTGCTTTTTAGCGTATCCTTATATTCTGGACGGGACATATCATACAGTTGAGGGCATTTTTGCACCTCGAAAATCTGTCTTTCGTCGCCATCGCCACTGCACATGGTGCAGATAACATCACGCAACAACACTTCAGTTGAGATCTAGAGATTTGCCACCCGGTTTTCCGCCATGCTGCTTTTCTGTTCCAGCTCAGTGTAATTGCACCCATTCAAAACAATAGATTCTGTTTTTTTGCGCGACGGTTTACCGCTTCCTGTTTTCCGCTACAGCTCCAGTGTACTCAGACCTTTAGTCAGTGGTACAGTTTCTGAATCCACTAAGCTGTGATATAGTTGTTTATAATCCAAGAAATTCAATATGTAATCCAGTAGTACATAGTAATACCACAAGAGCTGTTGACACGTCGTGGTCTGATACTGATGCACACATAACATCTCTGTATAACCTTTATTTAAAGAATCTGTAATCGTCTGTCAAAAATGACACTGTAACTAAAATACGGTACTTGTTATGTAAGAAAGGAAATTGTCGTAAGAAACAAAAGGAAACAAAGGGCATCACTGTTCATATTCTCGCTTTAGGGCTATTCAAAGTCAGTCTCATTAAGCTCAATATGCACAAAGTTCCGAGCATGTCCCTGTGCCACAGTGTGCGATAGGGCAAGTTTTATTTTTGAGATATTATTTTGTGGGGTAAAAAACTCATCTTAAATTCAGGCCAATACGGGTGCAAGTAAAAATGATTATTGGGCACAAAATTGAAATGATGATTGGGAGATTGCTCGCCTTCCTCCTGGAGACCCGTATCATAGTATTTATCATAGATAAGGATAAGACAGACAATTTTATAAAGGGATGCTAAGTGTGACGTGGTTGTGACATGTTTAAAGGGTCCAATAAATGTCTTCCCTAGGTCTCTTTAGAAGTGATTATTTACAATACTTCTTCAGAATACCAGTCCTTCTCTTTCTTGTGTTTGTGGTCCGATCATAACAGCGATAAAAGATCCAGTGGCAAAAAACGCAGTGTTAACAAAACCTGCAGTGTGGGGTCAATGGATGCCCCTCTTCCCTGGATCGCAGCCGTGCTTCCAGTATCTTAATTCATCTTCTTGTACCATTCTTGGAAAACCGATACCTCATTTTAAACTCGTGTTCATTGTATGTAGTAAACGGGTCATACAAACAGCGAGAACGCCTGAATATTATTCGGGCTGATTGTACTCGCCACGCATACAGAACTCTCTACTAGTGGCTCAATATCTTTACAGACCTCGAGTGACTGTGTCGATGGGGTGCATTGAGGCTACTTTATAAAGGGGAACAGCTACTTAAAAACAATTAATTGAATAATAACAGTATATATACAGTATATTAGGCTACATGTAAATATGTGTTTCATATGTAAAATATAGGTAAACTATATGGATTTGTGGTCATGAATAGTTCTGTTACATAAACGTTGTCGATACATTTGGGGATTTTTCACATTTGTTCCAGTTAGTATGGTACTGTAAATCTTTAATCTATAGAACTTGTTAGACTAACTTAGTGTCGTGCTTTAGTATCCTATAGAGGTGGTTCCCAAACCGGTCCTGGGGACCCCTTGTGTCTGCTGGTTTTTATCCTAACTGAGCCCTCAATTACTTAACTAGACCCTTTTAACAGTTGCCTATTTCAATTAGCTATACCATTTTATAAGTAACTTGAACTCTGCAACTGTTTAAGAACTGAAAACAATTAGAGGTCTAATTAAGCAAATGATGAGTTCCATGAAGGGCCTAGTTAAGTAATTGAGCGCTCAGTTGGCATGAAAACCAGCAGACACAGGGGGACCAGGATTGGGAACTGCTAGAGGGCAGCAGCAGTTACTTTGGGTTTGTTGCAATCAGCGTTGCCAGATCAGAGGTGTATGTATATGTTACAGTGTATTTATATGTTACTGATAATTGCATGTGCTGGTAATTGCATAAAACTGCTACACTAGGCACCTGGGCTATGCAATTAACAAGAATCTACTGAATATGACTTAACATGGAATTATTTAAAGTTGATTTCAGACTCTCTTAATAAATGCAATAGATACTGAGCATTTCAGCAGCCCAATTGTGTGTGTTTACAATTAACTTGCGTACTAGTTTAGTACAGACCTCCGTGCTAACCACGGGATCATCCCCACTTAGTACGCTGCTTGTAGTTCATTGCAATTGACCCGAAGAGGACTGATGCTTGATTCCTGACTCGAGGAGGACTGATGCCTGATACAGGAAGGAGTGATACCTGAGGATGTCCTAAAATGGACACCATACCCATTACATCTGTACACAATAAGGGCGCGGTCACCAATTCCATACACAGCACTAAAATATTTAAAATATAAACATGCTGAGTTCGTAAGTCTGAAAACCACTGGTCTAGAGCTTAACCCCATTAGTGCAGCGCATCGTCCAGTACGTCCACCCTCCAGGGAACATCATTTGAGTGAAAACGAAAGTAAACGGAACTTGCAGAAAACATTATACAGCGGGGGTTGTACATCATACATTTGCAGATTTTGTTCAGTTTGTTATTTCTGGTTTGTTTAACAGTTTTGTTCGCTAGTAATGTCATTAAATGACCTTACTGTTTAAATATGTGACTAACCCCACTGTGTCCCGCTCCTTTGCAAGTTTCAAGTCGTCCGCTGCGTGATACAGACTAGCAGAGGTTTCATCGCGTGGTTCAATTTCAGTGGACTGTTTCTCTTCCGCCTTTGATCGGTAACACTGTGCTCCGTCTGAGAAATGGTAAGCGTGGCGTTTTTATTTCGGTGTATCTGTAGTTTGATCAATGTAGCGGTATGGTACAGTATTCCTGTTATTTACCTTATGTATGCGTTTAATAACTTGAAAGAGCTTTCTCTTGTATGAATTACAAAAAAAAAAATACATTGTATTTAGAATCTCGACTGTAGGCTTCACATGTTCTGTAGTTAATAGCTTTAATAATACCAGTACGGTATGTGCTTTTCGGGTTACCATACCAGTAATATCTGTAATAATAATAATAATAATAATAATAATAATAATAATAATAATAATAGAGTTATTTTGTGTAAAACAATGAAATAATATTAATATGATTAACATCAGTGGTGTAAACTGTAAGGAAGCATTCAAACGGTAAGAGAGAGGGGGTAGTTAGGGTTAGGGGTTGGGAACACTGCTGTGCTACTGTCTTCAGGGAACGAAACGATGCGACCCTCCGCGCCAGTGACGGGGAGTATAGGGTACTGTAGTACACACAATTACAGATTTCATAGACAACTCGTATTACAAGATTGCTAGAACAGCACTCTCGATGACGACTTGTCTTACCACGTTCTAGTTGCTGTGGTTAATTCAAGTCTATACATGTAAACGAGTGGTAAATCAAGCGCTGTGAAATATACATCCAGTAGTATTCTGATGTGTTTTCTTTTATTGCGACAAATTGATGAATGCAGGAGACGTGAGTTTTGTGTGCCTATTTGGCCTTGCTATAACATGTATTGGGACTAGATTGGGCACTGTTTCGGTATGTTAACACACAAAATGTGTTTCTGTAACGGACACTGGCAAGACCGTACCGCACTGAAGGTCATTCCCGTCTCGACAGTCACCAGCAACACATCTTTTTATAGTAACACATAGAGCAAGGAGTTTCCCTCTTACAGCAGTGCGGCTCCCAGGGGATATTCTCATTGAGTAACAGCAAGCAGCTGTTACAGCCAGCAGGGTTTTTACACTGATTGTGTTGCTGTCAGGTGATGCACAAATTAAATGATTAAAGTCTATCTTGCAGGGTTTTTTTATCACTGAAATAGATGCAGTATTTATTAAGAATATTAGCATTATTTAAAAAAATAAAAAAAATAAAAAAAAAAACATTTTATAGGCCAGTAAAATATGATTAATGTGGATCACCGACCATGCCTACCAAAAACAGGACCTTTTTGTATCAGGTCACGCGTGACGTTTCAAAAGGGAAACAGTTCTCGCTTGTGTGTGTCTGGCCTACAGGTTTGCAGGATTCATCTTGACTTGTAGGTTGTAAGATTCAACTTGACTGTTTATGTAACACAGGCATAGACCTATTACAATTTTGTACTTATCACAAATTACTTTAAACACTATTAAATGTTTTTATTTTATTTTATTATAAATATATCATTGAGGTTTTATAGGAAACCACCATGAACACACACACACACACATATATACTATATATGTAAGGCAAGTTTTTTATGAAAATGAGATTTGAAAAATACAACACGCCTTGTCAAGTCAAGTCTGTTGCGAAGGTGTGTATTGAGTACAGTATACAGTAATGAAAATGGATCAAACTAGCTGCAGTGATCATGTGGAAAAGAGTGGATTGAAAAGGAGTTAAGTGTCAAAGGGATTACGAAGAAGTTAGGATGCAGTTTTTAAGATCATGGTTACCAGAAAAGCTGATTCATCCAGCAATTATCGTGCTGCTGAAAAATTCGTGTTACCTAAAACAACACAGGTGGGTAAGTAAGTTACAGTATTTCAGTTACAGTACTATTTTTGACAGAAACTAATAATATCGGCACTCACTTTTAAAATTATAGCGAGACTTTAATTATTGTGAGTGCATCATCAGGATACACAACATGTAAATAGTTGCTATGGCATTACCATATTGGAATATAAACCTGTATTTCTGATTTACAAACAACTATCTGAACTTTACTGGATCAGAAAATGTGTACCAATGTGTACCAACTAATATAAACTAATTACAGAGTATAGAAACTGTAGCATATATTATTGGTAATCAAACACGATTTTTGTGACATAGTGGGAGGCCGGAACACGCCACACGCTGTACTGACAGACAGACAGACAGACAGACAGACAGACAGACACAGTGTGAAAGACAGGGTCTGTGATGGTAAGCAAGTGCGTTTGTGGGAGTTGTTGCAACTCCAATTTGTCTGGCCATTGTATCCACAGGTTTCCAAACAAGAAGAGTCCTGTGTTTCGCTCGTGGATGCGGTTTGTGTAAAACGGCAGGATTTCATGGCCAAGTCCGTGCATGCAAGGAAGTCAGTGGTGTAGCATAATCACGAAGCTAGCAATGGAAAAGGTGCCACACTCGTTATTAAAAACTAAAATATATTTTATTGTTTCACATGTTAAAAACAAAAGAAAAAGTGAAGGACAGTGGCTCCAGGTGTGTGTGTACAGTTGTCGTCAAAAGTTCACATACCCCACTGTAGGGAAATTTCCATACACTGAGGAATGTAAGCTTTTGACGACTGTATTTGTATATGTATACCTACACTGCACACACGTATTAAATGCCCTGACAGTATGTAATCACAAGTATGTAATCACACTTCACTTCCTGGTAAAGACGTTTTACAAGCTCAGCTTCCTCAGCCTACCTGAGGTCTAAAGTCCTGCTTACAGCGCTTTCTGTCTGAGGAAGGTCCTGTTAGGACTAGTGCTGCATGAAACGATTATTAATGTGATCGATTAATCTATCGATTATTGTGGCGATTAATCGATTGTTCGGATAAATACAAGCACATCACTCTATAGCTAGCAGGTTGAACCATTTGTACAGATTTTTATTTACCCGGTGCAATGAATGCCTCGAGATGATTGCACTTCCTTTGCTTTTCTGTTTCAGCAACAAAATACAATTTCTAAAGTATCTAAAATGAAGTATTAAATAAGGAATACTCCGCGTAGTATCCTTCTGATACAAACTGCCAAGGTCAAATGATGGCAGCTATCTAATGCATTGAGACAGTTAAAACAGCACAAATAAATGTTATAATTTTACAAGAAGAAACTATTTAAGTTGACCACTTCATAAGACAAAAAGCAACTATAGGTTATGTGAACTATAGGCAACTAGTGTAAAAAATAGGAGTGGGCACATGAAATAAAACAAAAAAAGAAAAAGACGTGGGGAGTCTAGCCTGTGTTGATAAATTAATTTGAATAATCGTTGCAGCACTAGTATCGGCTTTAGTTAGAGTTTCCTTCTATGCATTGTAGGAATAAAATGCAGCGCTTCTGCCCAGTGTGACTGTGGTGCAGTAGTAACTGTGCAGTGTGACTGTGGTGCAGTAGTGACTGTGCTGTGTGACTGGTGGAGTAGTAACTGCAGTGAGTGGGGTGAGTAGTAACTGCAGTGTGACTGTGGTGCAGTAGTAACTGCAGTGTGACTGGTGCAGTAGTAACTGTGCAGTGTGACTATGGTGCAGTAGTAACTGCAGTGTGACTGTGGTGCAGTAGTGACTGTGCAGTGTGACTGGTGCAGTAGTAGCTGTGCAGTGTGACTGGTGCAGTAGTAACTGCAGTGTGACTGGTGCAGTAGTAGCTGTGCAGTGTGACTGGTGCAGTAGTAGCTGTGCAGTGTGACTGGTGCATTAGTAACTGTGCAGTGTGACTGGTGCAGTAGTGACTGCAGTGTGACTGGTGCAGTAGTGACTGTGCAGTGTGACTGGTGCAGTAGTAACTGCAGTGTGACTGGTGCAGGGGTAACTGTGCAGTGTGACTGGTGCAGTAGTAACTGCAGTGTGACTGGTGCAGTAGTAGCTGTGCAGTGTGACTGGTGCAGTAGTAGCTGTGCAGTGTGACTGGTGCAGTAGTTCCTGCAGTGTGACTGGTGCAGTAGTTCCTGCAGTGTGACTGGTGCAGTAGTAACTGTGCAGTGTGACTGGTGCAGTAGTTCTGCAGTGTGACTGGTGTAGTAGTAACTGCAGTGTGACTGGTGCAGTAGTAACTGCAGTGTGACTGGTGCAGTGTGACTGGTGCAGTAGTAGTTCTGCAGTGTGACTGGTGCAGTAGTAACTGCAGTGTGACTGGTGCAGTAATAACTGTGCAGTGTGACTGGTGCAGTAGTAGTTCTGCAGTGTGACGTGCAGTAGTAGCTGTGCAGTGTGACTGGTGCAGTAGTAACTGCAGTGTGACTGGTGCAGTAGTAGCTGTGCAGTGTGACTGGTGCAGTAGTAGCTGTGCAGTGTGACTGGTGCATTAGTAACTTTGCAGTGTGACTGGTGCAGTAGTGACTGCAGTGTGACTGTGGTGCAGTAGTTCCTGCAGTGTGAGTGGTGCAGTAGTTCCTGCAGTGTGACTGGTGCAGTAGTAACTGCGCAGTGTGACTGGTGCAGTAGTAACTGCAGTGTGACTGGTGCAGTAGTAACTGTGCAGTGTGACTGGTGCGGTAGTAACTGCGCAGTGTGACTGGTGCGGTAGTAGCTGTGCAGTGTGACTGGTGCGGTAGTAGCTGTGCAGTGTGACTGGTGCAGTAGTGACTGCAGTGTGAGTGGTGCAGTAGTTCCTACAGTGTGACTGGTGCAGTAGTAACTGCGCAGTGTGACTGGTGCAGTAGTTCTGCAGTGTGACTTGTGCAGTAGTAACTGCGCAGTGTGACTGGTGCAGTAGTAGCTGTGCAGTGTGACTGGTGCAGTAGTAGCTGTGCAGTGTGACTGGTGCATTAGTAACTGTGCAGTGTGACTGGTGCAGTAGTGACTGCAGTGTGACTGGTGCAGTAGTGACTGTGCAGTGTGACTGGTGCAGTAGTAACTGCGCAGTGTGACTGGTGCAGTAGTTCTGCAGTGTGACTGGTGCAGTAGTAACTGCGCAGTGTGGCTGGTGCAGTAGTAGCTGTGCAGTGTGACTGGTGCATTAGTAACTGTGCAGTGTGACTGTGGTGCAGTAGTGACTGCAGTGTGACTGTGGTGCAGTAGTGACTGCAGTGTGACTGGTGCAGTAGTTCTGCAGTGTGACTGGTGCAGTAGTGACTGCAGTGTGACTGGTGCAGTAGTAACTGCAGTGTGACTGGTGCAGGAGTAACTGTGCAGTGTGACTGGTGCAGTAGTAACTGCAGTGTGACTGGTGCAGTAGTAGCTGTGCAGTATGACTGGTGCATTAGTAACTGTGCAGTGTGACTGTGGTGCATTAGTAACTTTGCAGTGTGACTGTGGTGCAGTAGTGACTGCAGTGTGACTGTGGTGCAGTAGTGACTGCAGTGTGACTGGTGCAGTAGTTCTGCAGTGTGACTGGTGCAGTAGTAACTGCAGTGTGACTGGTGCAGTAGTAACTGTGCAGTGTGACTGGTGCAGTAGTAACTGTGCAGTGTGACTGGTGCAGTAGTAGCTGTGCAGTGTGACTGGTGCAGTAGTAGCTGTGCAGTGTGACTGGTGCAGTAGTAACTGCAGCCCACAAACCCTGATAATGTAGAATATCAGAGCAAGTTCAGCACGAGAAGGCTACAGATGAAATGATGTTTTACTAAGTGAATCAACACACAGCTGTGAGCTTATTGAAGAGGCTGAATGCTGGCATCAGGATTCCACTCATTTGAGTCTATTCAGTGTATAGTTTTCTTGAACAAGAGATTCTTTTCAACTAATAAAAAAAATATATATTAAAAAAGACTGCAATACCAACGATGACCACAGAGGGAGCCTGAAGCTTGGTGAATAAAACAGAATCTCCTGGGGCCGGTTTTTCAAAACTTTGAATCTGGTTCAAAGTGATCTGGATTTTGTAATCCTGTACTTTGTGATTGAGATTACTTTTATCTAGATCATTTTAATCAGTTTTTTTCACTGATGTCACTGCTGGATTACATTTATCCAGATAACAAATAATCACGATTACGAAATCCAGTTTTTTTGAATAGGCTAGTTTTAATAGTTTTTTTTTTTTTTTTTTTTTTTTGAGGCCTTATTTATGATATAACCTAATTTAACAAAATTGTGGTAATAATGATTAATACACAACTTTATTTATTTTGTTTATTTTTTTTAACAACATCCAAATCACTTTTCATGTTAGTGCACATATAACTAGGGGTCTACTTAAATCACGGTAAATTTATGTATTTTTCACGGGTATGTTGCGGAATAAAATTAGGATTGCGCGGATATTTTGCTGACTTGTTTAAACATTAAATAAACCTAAGTAGACAGTATTTCAAAAATGGTCTAATGTTTCTATTACATTTCACAGCGTGATGTACTTTAAACAAATAACCTGTTTGTTTTCAAATTTTAATAGTCCTTTTAAAAATTATTTGTTGAGGAAACTAAAGACATGAAATATATTTGGTATCTTCAAGTCAGTCACGTATTCAACGAAGGGGCTTTGTTGCAAAAATATAAATCGCTTAAGTTGCGAGTCACCAAGTGTTTTGAGACGGACGCATCAGCATAGTTATATAAACATTTCAAAGTAACGAGGCATAACACAAGTGGGGAGCCTGATAAGTAAGAAATTGACTTAATATTTTTGTAATATTAGGCCTTTAACTGACACAATGTTAGCTGAACTGACACAACTTAATGTATTAATTACATAATTGGCCTACCTTTCATCTGGTCATTCTTATATTTAGTGATGCAGATTCAAAGTCTGATTTTTTTTTTTCCAATAATAATAATAAATGACCAGATGAACATAAATCATACATTTAAAATGTTTTATTTTCATGATAAAGTATTACTTATGTTTCGGCTTCTGGTTCATGTATTAATGCGAAGGGGTGCTTTCTTTTTAGGTGTTCAAGCAGAACGGTTGTGCTGTGATGATAAGTCATTGACTGTTTGCATAAAGAGCAAGTCACCGTGCGAGTGTTGCCATCTGGAGGAAGAAAACAAATTTGATCCTAGTGTAAAAAATAGGAGTGGGCACATGAAATAAAACAAAAAAAGAAAAAGACGTGGGGAGTCTAGCCTGTGTTGATAAATTAATTCGAATAATCGTTGCAGCACTAGTATCGGCTTTAGTTAGAGTTTCCTTCTATGCATTGTAGGAATAAAATGCAGCGCTTTTGCCCAGTGTGACTGTGGTGCAGTAGTGACTGTGCTGTGTGACTGGTGCAGTAGTAACTGCAGTGAGTGGGGTGAGTAGTAACTGCAGTGTGACTGTGGTGCAGTAGTTCCTGCAGTGTGACTGGTGCAGTAGTAACTGCAGTGTGACTGTGGTGCAGTAGTAACTGTGCAGTGTGACTGGTGCAGTAGTAACTGCAGTGTGACTGTGGTGCAGTAGTGACTGTGCAGTGTGACTGGTGCAGTAGTAGCTGTGCAGTGTGACTGGTGCAGTAGTAGCTGTGCAGTGTGACTGGTGTATTAGTAACTGTGCAGTGTGACTGTGGTGCAGTAGTAACTTTGCAGTGTGACTGGTGCAGTAGTGACTGCAGTGTGAGTGGTGCAGTAGTTCCTGCAGTGTGACTGGTGCAGTAGTAACTGTGCAGTGTGACTGGTGCAGTAGTAACTGCAGTGTGACTGGTGCAGTAGTAACTGCAGTGTGACTGGTGCAGTAGTAGCTGTGCAGTGTGACTGGTGCAGTAGTAGCAGTGCAGTGTGACTGGTGTATTAGTAACTGTGCAGTGTGACTGTGGTGCAGTATTAGCTTTGCAGTGTGACTGGTGCAGTAGTGACTGCAGTGTGACTGTGGTGCAGTAGTGACTGCAGTGTGAGTGATGCAGTAGTTCCTGCAGTGTGACTGGTGCAGTAGTAACTGCACAGTGTGACTGGTGCAGTAGTAACTGCGCAGTGTGACTGGTGCAGTAGTAACTGCAATGAGACTGGTGCAGTAGTAGTTCTGCAGTGTGACTGGTGCAGTAGTAACTGTGCAGTGTGACTGGTGCAGTAGTAGCTGTGCAGTGTGACTGGTGCAGTAGTAGCTGTGCAGTGTGACTGGTGCAGTAGTAGCTGTGCAGTAGTAACTGTGCAGTGTGACTGGTGCAGTAGTAGCTGTGCAGTAGTAACTGTGCAGTGTGACTGGTGCAGTAGTGACTGCAGTGTGACTGGTGCAGTAGTTCCTGCAGTGTGACTGGTGCAGTAGTAACTGCGCAGTGTGACTGGTGCAGTAGTAGCTGTGCAGTGTGACTGGTGCATTAGTAACTGTGCAGTGTGACTGTGGTGCAGTAGTAACTTTGCAGTGTGACTGTGGTGCAGTAGTGACTGCAGTGTGACTGTGGTGCAGTAGTGACTGCAGTGTGACTGGTGCAGTAGTTCTGCAGTGTGACTGGTGCAGTAGTAACTGCAGTGTGACTGGTGCAGGAGTAACTGTGCAGTGTGACTGGTGCAGTAGTAACTGCAGTGTGACTGGTGCAGTAGTAGCTGTGCAGTGTGACTGGTGCAGTAGTAGCTGTGCAGTGTGACTGGTGCAGTAGTTCTGCAGTGTGACTGGTGCAGTAGTTCTGCAGTGTGACTGGTGCAGTAGTAACTGCAGTGTGACTGGTGCAGTAGTAACTGCGCAGTGTGACTGGTGCAGTAGTAACTGCAGTGTGACTGGTGCAGTAGTAACTGCGCAGTGTGACTGGTGCAGTAGTAGCTGTGCAGTGTGACTGGTGCATTAGTAACTGCAGTGTGACTGTGGTGCAGTAGTAACTGTGCAGTGTGACTGGTGCAGTAGTGACTGCAGTGTGACTGGCGCAGTAGTTCTGCAGTGTGACTGGTGCAGTAGTGACTGTGCAGTGTGACTGGTACAGTAGTAACTGCAGTGTGACTGGTGCAGGAGTAACTGTGCAGTGTGACTGGTGCAGTAGTAACTGCAGTGTGACTGGTGCAGTAGTAACTGCAGTGTGACTGGTGCAGTAGTAACTGCACCAGTCTAAAAAGTGATCGATCGTATTTTCTCCAAAGACACATTAAGATATGCAAAACAATTACATCAGTCTGCATGTAGTTTTTTTAGGAAATATGTTGAAACGATCATCAGCCGAAATATACTTTGCTTTTTTTGTCGTCCATTTCTACTATTTTACATCCAATGCTGAAAACTAGATTTTAGCAACCTAAATCAAAACAATGCAGCACTGACTTTGTCCCACCCCCTACTGCACAGTACAGGTCACAGAAAAGCCAGTACAGCCGCACTGATAGGCTGATTAAAACTTTGTCATTTGAATAGTAAACAAGAACGTTAACCGCTTTGGAGAATTTTTTTTTGTGTAAATGTTATTTGTGGACGTTTTTTGTTTGTTTGTTTTTTGCAATGCACACAGGAAGGCGAAATAATAAAAAAGGGCTATCTACAGAAGGAAGATATGTAGTTTGCGTCTCTTGCGTTGTGCAGTAGTTCATTTAAACAAGATTTCTTTTTCCCTCTCCGTACTTATTTAGATGCATTTCGCGGTGACCCCTCAATTTCACAATTTCCGTGAAATCTGTGAAATCGCGATTTAGGTAGACCCCTACATATAACGCATGCAAATAATGGTTTTATGATTTTATTTATGCCTACTTAGCAGAAATGAAATAACTAAATTTAACTTGAATAAAATAAAACTTTTGAAAAAAGTATATGTGTTTTTAGATGTGTTCATCGTCTTCCTCGTCGGTCGGCAGTCCAGCATCTCTCAGACGAGCTTTAAGGAGACGTATGTGAAGGCGTATGCTTTTATATTAAAGCTATTGCACTAAATACATGTTTTCCTTTTTGCTTGCATAGTTACAAAACTTAAATAAATATGTAAATATTATATTCTAACACTCTTATTTGAACATATAGGTGTGTTTGCTATGACAATTCAAACAAAATATCGCTGTTCTGTGATCATTTAAAAGCTAAATCCACCGTCACAGTAGGATCACAATACTCCTGGTATTTTGGATCAAAGTAATCCTGATCTCTTTAAATTCTGAAAACCCCAACTGCAACATTTAAGTGTGATTAAAAGTGTGATCGGATTACCAAAACAAAATCTGGATCACAGTAATCCGGATCTGTGGTGGGTTATGGGAGGAAGTGACGTGATCCAGAAGTGATGGAGACAGGCAGCAAGTGAGGTACAACCTGCGCACCAGCAAGGCAGGGCTGGGCAGGGTTTTATTAATATTCCATGTGGAGAATAGCAGGGGTCAAAAGACAGGTACAGTATTGCACAAACCAAAATAAGAAACCCCTTGAATACTAGCAATAGTAATCAAGGGTTGAAATAAAACAGTAAATAGAACAGTCCGCACTACACAGAAACACAAAAATTAAAACAAAACAATCCGTGGTTCCTCCACGCGGTGGCAACCGGTGTCCTCCAGCTGCTGCCTCAGCTCCCTCCTGAGGCTTCACAAACACAAGGGCACAGACAAAAGATCCGTCCAGGTATCCAAAGGGGTAGGGAAAGCAAGGAAAACGAACTCACAGCTCGTCAAGGATCTGCAAACACAGGGTTTCAGTTGTGAAAAGAAATAAATGAAAACAAACAAACCAGCACGTCTCTTGCGGGTGTTAATCCAGCACAGCCAACCCAAATGGCAGAACCCCACAGCCTAAATAGTGCCGAGCCCCACCCCAACAATCAGTGCACTGCCCCACCTCAGCCAATCGTCGAGCGCAGCACAGATGATTGCAATAATGGGGCTCAACCATGAGGTCCTGCCCCAAGTTAAGATGGCCGCCACCACTGTGGCTTCTGCCCCAACCATGACTCAGCCTTTCTCCTCTGTCTCGGTCCTTCCTGCACAGCGCTGCCAGTAGTCGGGAGGGTGAATTACAAGACGGACTCCTTTCACTCCTGTCACAGGATCACATTTCGATGTTTTGAAAAACCCAATTGCACAATATAATCCAGATCAAACACGGAAATCCGATTACCAAAGTTTTGAAAAAGCAGCCCCTGATGAGCAATCAAACTATCGGACAAGTGTGCCGTCCCAAAGTGGGCTTCCAGCACCTAAGGATATCACAGGTATTAAATATTGAAGTGTCCAGTGTTTCTGCTGGAGCACATCAGCCAGCAATGCAAAATATTTAGATATATTTTGGCTGGACAGAACTAGGATTACTGATTTTCCGCGATCACGGAATTAGGCATTTTGGGAACAGAATTTAGCAAAATTCTGCAGTTCTTTTTCTACTCGCGAATCCAGTTTTCAGCGTTTTTTCTTTTTTTTTTGCACTACACCCAGCCCAGTTGAGTTAATTCATCATGTGACTTCACTCACATGTCTCTACTGACACTCAACATGGCGGCTGCACCAACAAATTAAAAAAAAAAGCAACTTTTCAGCAAAAGACAGAGATAAGAACATTTTTGGATTAACTATCTAAGGATGGTGGGATAGTATTCTGCAAGTGTTGCTGTCATTTGATTGATCATGTACGAGTCAATACCATTGAAGATCATACTGCCAGTCGTAAACACGTGGAGAACAAGAAAGCAATAAAAATGGCAAAGCCCGGCATTCTTCTGCGCTGAAAAACCTAGACCTGCGGTACTGCGCTCAAGCGGGGCTTTCCTGGAGTAAGAAATTAATTGCGTATTTAATTATTGTTTAGTTTATTTCTTTCCACTCTAGCTGCCTATAATAAAGCTATAATTAGCAATGTTGAGCCATGACCGTTTCTTAATTAAATGATATTTTCTGATGATGAAGAAATGAGCTCAAAGCTATTTTTCTAGCTCTACATTCCTTAAAGGAAATGGATGGCTTTACTGTGTAAAGGATGTAGTCACTACACTACACACCGCATGTTTCATAAAGACATTCTGCCTGGAGACACACCTCTTGTTAAACTTAGCATATTTTATCCTGGTTATTTTAATGCCAGTAAAACACTAAACTCCATTTGTGGAGTACTGTAAATAGGATTACTCTCACATGACATTGCTGGACTGTTACGATGGTGAACTGGCCTCCCGAGGCAATGCGGGCTCGGCAGCCCCGGGGCAACAACAACAAGAAGTTTAATTTATGGAGCACCTTATCATGTGCAGACCTGCACATCTCAAAGCGCTTACATATGTGCCTGCTCAGGTTTTATTAGAGAAGGGGAAGCCTGGGAAAAATGTACTTTGGTTATCAACTTCTTCTTTTGTATGATTCGTCATGTACTTAGGAAATGGGTCTTCCTTTCCTACATCCTCTCTATGACCGTTGCATGCGTGATGTGGTTTCTGGTAATAGATGCAACATCTACATATACAGTACTGTGCAAAAGTTTTAGGCAGGTGTGAAAAAATGCTGTAAAGTAAGAATGCTTTCAAAAATAGACATGTTAATAGTTTATATTTATCAATTAACAAAATGCAAAGTGAGTGAACAGAAGAAAAATCTACATCAAATCAATATTTGGTGTGACCACCCTTTGCCTTCAAAACAGCATCAATTCTTCTAGGTACACCTGCACACAGTTTTTGAAGGAACTTCGGCAGGTAGGTTGGCCCAAACATCTTGGAAAACTAACCACAGTTCTTCTGTGGATTTAGGCAGCCTTAGTTGCTTCTCTCTCTTCATGTAATCCCAGACAGACTCGATGATGTTGAGATCAGGGCTCTGTGGGGGCCATACCATCACTTCCAGGACTCCTTGTTCTTCTTTACGCTGAAGATAGTTCTTAATGACTTTCGCTGTATGTTTGGGGTCGTTGTCATGCTGCAGAATAAATTTGGGGCCAATCAGATGCCTCCCTGATGGTATTGCATGATGGATAAGTATCTGCCTGTACTTATCAGCATTGAGGAGACCAATAATTCTGATCAAATCCCCAACTCCATTTGCAGAAATGCAGCCCCAAACTTGCAAGGAACCTCCACCATGCTTCACTGTTGCCTGCAGACACTCATTCGTGTACCGCTCTCCAGCCCTTCGGCAAACAAACTGCCTTCTGCTACAGCCAAATATTTCAAATTTTGACTCATCAGTCCAGCGCACCTGCTGCCATTTTTCTGCACCCCAGTTCCTGTGTTTTCGTGCATAGTTGAGTTGGCGGCCTTGTTTCCACGTCGGAGGTATGGCTTTTTGGCGCAAGTCTTCCATGAAGGCCACTTCTGACCAGACTTCTCCGGACAGTAGATGGGTGTACCAGGGTCCCACTGTTTTCTGCCAATTCTGAGCTGATGGCACTGCTGGACATCTTCCGATTGCGAAGGGAAGTAAGCATGATGTGTCTTTCATCTGCTGCAGTAAGTTTCCTTGGCCGACCACTGCGTCTACGATCCTCAACGTTGCCGTTTCTTTGTGCTTCCTCAAAAGAGCTTGGACAGCACATCTGGAAACCCCTGTCTGCCTTGAAATTTCTGCCTGGGAGAGACCTTGCTGATGCAGTATAACTACTGTTGCTGTGCTCAGTCTTGCCATGGTGTATGACTTTTGACAGTAAACTGTCTTCAGCAACCTCACCTTGTTAGCTGAGTTTGGCTGTTCCTCACCCAGTTTTATTCCTCCTACACAGCTGTTTCTGTTTCAGTTAATGATTGTGTTTCAACCTACATATTGAATTGATGATTATTAGCACCTGTTTGGTATAATTGTTTAATCATACACCTGACTATATGCCTACAAAATCCCTGACTGTGCAAGTGTACCTAGAAGAATTGATGCTGTTTTGAAGGCAAAGGGTGGTCACACCAAATATGGATTTGATTTAGATTTTTCTTCTGTTCACTCACTCTGCATTTAGTTAATTGATAAATATAATCTATTAACATGTCTATTTTTGAAAGCATTCTTACTTTACAGCATTTTTTCACACCTGCCTAAAACTTTTGCACAGTACTGTATATATAACAGTTTAATTACAGCTACAGCTTTTTATTTCAATAATTGACAGCAACGGCCCCTCTGCTTGTCCTTTTACAGGGTTTTAACAAATTATAATTCCTGATCCATTGAATACAACTCAACTTTGCCACAGTACTCATTGATATTTATAATTCATGATCAATTTAACACAACTCAGCATTGCCACAGTACTCATTGATAATTATAATTCATGATGATCCATTGAACACAATTCAGCATTGACACAGTACTCATTGATAATTATAATTCCTGATCCATTGAAAACAACTCAGAATTGCCACAGTACTCGATGATATTAATATTCAGTTTAAATACAAATAGCTATGTTTTCCAATTGCATTTGTTTATAAAGTATCCTAACTTCACCTTGCAAGTCATGACACAATGAAGTGACACCTTTTTAACCAAAATAGATATCATGACTTCCCTTCTAAAAGTCCCCCATAGTAAAAGCATAGTGAAGTGTAATAAAGCATAATAGAAGCATGATAAAGCACAGATAACCATTATAATGTCCAGAGGTATAGTAAAGCATATTCAAAAGCATGGCAGGTAACGGTATGCTAAGTGCATAGTCTAACAATAGTAAGGCATGGGGAAACTGCAAAATGATACTGGGAAACTTTTATTAGGGTTATAAAAAAACATGCGAAAAACATACAATAGATAATACGCAATGGCCTCATGACCAAAAAGGTGTGGGTGTCTGTGACAGGATAGCGCTGTGGGTCCAGGTGTTACCAGCAGGGAAGGAGACTCAGACACAGGGAAGCTGCAGTTTAAGCGCTGTGACAGGATAGCGCTGTGGGTCCAGGTGTTACCAGCAGGGAAGGAGACTCAGACACAGGGAAGCTGCAGTTTAAGCAGTAAAGAGCACTTTAATAAACAAAAATAACACAAACAAAAGGGCACAAGGGCCAAAATAAAAGGTTAACAAAACACAAAAATGTTGTCAGGCTGGGCATTCGCCTTCACTGAACACAGAAAGAAAAACATACAAATACACCACAGATTCAAAACCTCAACAACTCCTCTCTCTCCCTAATGGATCCTGGACTCTCCTTTTATAGGAAGTGGCTACTCCCAATCAGCACCAATTATTCTATTAAGGAGTAGCATTTTCACATGTTTTTGGCAGGGACAGGAATTAACCCCATCCCTGCCAACCACCACCAAAACACAAACAAACAAAAAAAAATTATTTACACTCGCTCTGCCACAGTACCAAATTATCCAAATGACCATGTCCTTGTTAGCTTTTGTAAAGAGATGCGTTTATTTTTCAAATACAGTGTAGAAGAAATGCCTTGCACACAGATGATCAGGGGTGTGTGTAGAGCCTTGCACACAGGTGATCAGGGGGGTGTATAGAGCCTTGCACACAGGTGACCAGGGGTGGTGTAAAGCCTTGCACATAGGTGATCAGGGGGTGTGTAGAGCCTTGCACACAGGTGATCAGGGGTGTGTGTAGAGCCTTGCACACAGGTGATCAGGGGGGTGTGTAGAGCCTTGCACATAGGTGATCAGGGGGGTGTATAGAGCCTTGCACACAGGTGATCAGGGGGGTGTATAGAGCCTTGCACACAGGTGATCAGGGGGGTGTGTAGTACAGCAGTGGCTGTTCCTCTTACTCATGAGTTTTTCATTCCTCTTTCAGATGCAAGTCCACCCAGACAACCCAGAGATCCCTCAACCCCGCGGGCCGCTGGCAGGATACTGTGCGATCGGTGTTGGGATTTTGCTTTCGTTTTTTGCTTGGATTGTTCGAACTGATGATCTTGTTCATTGTTTTGCAGTTTCTGGATTTATCTTTTCATTTAGTGGAATTTTAAAAGGTGTTTGTCACCTGTCAGAGGAAATAGTCTATCAGTTCAGACCAAGGTAAGTGCGTGTGCCTTTTATTAACATAGTGCTGATAAAAATGAACCACTGAAGGGTTAAAGTTCTGGGTTCTCATTGACACAGAGATTAATAGGCCTACAGGGAATAATAATTATTGTTTCAGTCAACTTTGGGGATTTTACCCTACTCCTAGTCTGTGGGTCTAGTTTAGTCCTTGTCCTTTTGGGATTTTACCCAAACTGATCGACTACAATGGTCAGAGGCTGTCGTCCAGTCTTGTCCTTGGATGTTGTTGTAATTAGGGATGTCCGCGGTATCAAATTTTGATGGTTTGGTAACCATCAAAAAATATACCACGGTTATCGTCATACCGCGGTATAATGTTAGATTTTTAATCCATTTTTAAATGGCTATTTAAAGAAATACACTCAAGTCAAGTCATTTTTTAACAAGAAAAATAACTTTAATTTAAAGTTTTAAAACAAATACAACACACTGGTACTACAGTTCTATCAGGCACTACCTAACTGGAAGTAGTGTTCACTCCAGCTCACACAGGCTCAGCAAAATAATGCTGCTTTTTTATTCCAAATTACTGTGGAGAAACACCAAAATATTAACATTTTCTGGGCTCAGTCTGGAACGATAGGGGTGAGGATGTGACCACTGCAACTGAATACCCTCTTCATCTTTATCAGTTTGGACAGCATCCTATTAGTTAAGACAGGGGTTTTCAATCAGGGGTACTTCTAAGGGTCATAGGGGGTACGCAGGACAACTCAGAAATGCACAAATACAAATGAACGTAAGAGAAAATAATGATCTTGAATTTTTTTAACGGTATTATACATTCTCTAAACCACGATGTATTTGTGTTTGTTTTTTTAAGTATAAATGCTCTGGTAAACATACACAGTCATCATACTTTGACGGTTTTTGTTTATTACCGCGGCTGCATTTTATTAATAGCAATAGCGGCTGGTTGAATATGTGTTCGGTGTTTCTTTCTTGCAATAGAAAAACGAAGGAAAACACAAAAGACAAAAAGTGCAAAGCAACATAAAGTTATAGAGAGTCCCTTTGGATCATTTTTAGTTAGTCATTAATTATAGTTTTATCTTGAGGTTAATGTTTTTGATATTGTAAACATTTTAAACGGCACACATAATTATGCTGAGGTGAGAAATAAATAGTAATGTGATAAACATTTACAGTGCAGACTCTTTTGTATTATTTACAATGACTTTTGCCAATAGAAAGCGAAAGTCCAGTCCCGAAATGATAAGCACGGTATTTAAACACACACAATACACAAACACACATCCAAGTCCACGGTGAGTGCTATTAGTGCTAGTGGTGCAAATACAATTTATCCGTGAACAACAGTGCTGGTTATCCCGGGTTTGTGCTGGCCTGTAGCGACAGCTCCGGACTGTGTTAGCCATCTAACAAATAAGAAATACAACAGTTAGACGAAACAAACAAACAGAACACTCACAGTTACGTTTGGTTAACGAGTGCAGCCATTTCTCCTCCAATCCAAGGTTTCCACATCGCTTCCCTTCTGGGGCGATGACTTGGTGTACTGTAGCTCCACCCCCTTTCTAGATGGCCAACTTCCACCTAGCCCTGGGAATGAATTGTCTGGCCATCCAGTCCAGGGCACTCTGTTCCCTTTACACAGCGCCATCACAGGTCAAGAGGGAGATTTATCACCAAGAATCATTCTGTCTCTGTCACAGTCAGATATAAGGAATTGTTTTGTAAAATACAATTACTTTAATAATTGCCTACTCTTTGGACTACTAGAAATGTTCATAACATTGTACACTATTTTGTTGTAATAGGTCCAAAGTGACAAATAAATGATATCACATATATAACATAATAATATGGTTTCCTGTAAATAAAATGAATAACCCTACATTGTGTATCCCCTTTGCAGGTACAGAAGCAGTTTAATGAAAGCTTTGAAGGCATGTTTCAATTGGATAAATGTCTGTGTTGCAGTCTGTCTGTGCTTAGTCTCCATCAAACCTGAAGATTGGACTCATATTCTCGTAGCATGTGCCTGTGTCATGCTATTAACAGGATCACAACTTTCGGTGAGTAATATATTCATCTTTTGATTTGGGGACCTGTGACAGGATGACTGGGCGGTGACGCCACGGCAGAAGCAGGAACAAAACGACAGAGAGGAGTTTGGTGAAGCTGAGCGAATGCTTTCGCTCAGCGTTTAATAAACAAACAGACAGAAAATAAGCGGTTGTAACAAAACACACAAAAACAGGACACGGCACTTACGCCAAAATAAATAGATAAACAAAACGGACTATACAGACAAACGAACAAACACGGTGAGTGAAAACATATACTAGTTTTACTTTTTTAGTTTCTCCATCTCCACACCCGTTCTCCACTCACCGAACACCCAACCCGAGTGAGTGAAAACATGCTGTTTTTATGCAGTTGTACCGAGACTCGATTGCTAGTCAATCATTCAATTGGAATCTCGGTACAACTGCACGTGAATTAATTAAGTGCACTCCGTGACCACACATTACATTTTAACCAGCACGTGAAGTGATTTGTGCCCTCCTCGTGCCTAAATACAAATCTACATTTTTAAATCACACGTGAAACACAGACCCGTTTATATCCCGTGTACCGATGACTATACACCAACATTTACACACAACACGTAACATATAATACACAGGGGGCACTTTGCCACATATACCCCCTTGTGCAAAGCACACATGGCCTCAATGGCCACCTCCCCCTCAGTCCCAAAGTCCCGGAAGAGGGGAAGCAAGTTGTTTCTGGGGGTGGCCATGGTGGAATGTCTGGCACCCCAATTCTTCGTGGCTGGCAGCTCCCTCTTCGGGGCTTCAGCCACACTATCTCCTGCCGCGAAAGTGCAGCTGGGGAGCTGGTCTCCTGACCTCCCCCACCTTCTTCATGGCTGGCAGTTCCCCTCCGTGGGGCTCCGACCACACAATCTCCGGCAGCGAAACTGTTGCGGGGAGCTGGTCTCCTGACCTCCCCCTTCTTCATGGCCGGCAGCTCCCCTTCATGGAGCTCCGGCCACAGTGTAGCGACCGAGGCAAAGCAGAGGCCCCGCGACCCCAGGCGAAGCAGGACCCTCGGCGACCCCAGGCGAAGCAGGATCCCTGGCGACCCCAGGTGGCGGCAGCAGCAGCGGACCCTCGGGAGGCGATGGCAGCAGCAGCGGACCCTCGGGAGGCGGCGGCAGCAGCAGCGGACCCTCGGGAGGCGGCGGCAGCAGCAGCGGACCCTCGGGGCGGCGGCAGCAGCAGCCGACCCTCGGGAGGCGGCGGCAGCAGCAGCCGACCCTCAGGAGGCGGCGGCAGCAGCAGCCGACCCTCGGGAGGCGAACTTCGGGAGGGGAGCCCCTGGCCATAGAGGCGGCAGCGGAGCTCCACTTCTCCCTCGCACCCTGCACCCTGTGTGGAGCAAAAGGCAGCCCCAGGCGTCTGCGGAGCGACAGGCAGCCCCAGGCGATCGCGGGCGGCTGGCAACCCCAGGCGATCGCGGGCGGCTGGCAACCCCAGGCGTCGCGGGCGGCTGGCAACCCCAGGCGATGCAAGGCAAGCATCCTTGGGCGAAGCGAGGCAGGCATCCTTGGGCGAAGCGAGGCAGGCATCCTTGGGCGAAGCGAGGCAGGCATCCTTGGGCGATGCGAGGCAGGCAGTCAGGACAAGCTGGGGTGCGGGTGTTGGCCCTCTTCTCGGCCTCTGCGGCCGGGCGGTTCTTCCCGTGCTTCCCTCAGCAGCCTATGCAAGGGCTGCTGAGGACCGCCAACATCTAGTCCTGGTCCTTCTGGTGACGGGAGATGCAGCTCCTGCTCCTCTCCTCGTGACGGTGGGGAAGTGATACCAGCAGGCATTCATCCTCTGCTGGTGGGGAAGTGATACCAGCAGGCATTCATCCTCTGCTGGTGGGGAAGTGATACCAGCAGACATTCCTCCTCTGCTGGTGGGGTTGGCGGAGGCAGAGGCAGCTCCTGCTGCTCTGCTCCTGCCGATGGAGGTGGCGGAGGCAGAGGCAGCTCTTGCTGCTCTGCTCCTGCCAGTGAAGGTGGCGGAGGCAGAGGCAGCTCCTGCTGCTCTGCTCCTGCCGGTGGAGGTGGCAGAGGCAGAGGCAGCTCCTGCTGCTCTGCTCCTGCCAGTGGAGGTGGGAGCGGCGTGTTGTCTCCTGGCGGCGGAGGTGGGAGCGCGTGTAGTCTACCCTTGTTTCAGGGGACTGGTGCTGCCCTCCCTCTCTTGTAGGGGACTGGTGCGGCTCTGCCTCGGAAGGGGAGACCAGCAGGCATTTTCCCTCTGCTGGTGGGGGACCCAGCAGGCCTTCACCCTCTGCTGGTGGACAGGGACCCAGCAGGCATTCACCCTCTGCTGGTGGACAGGGACCCAGCAGGCATTCACCCTCTGCTGGTGGACAGGGACCCAGCAGGCATTCACCCTCTGCTGGTGGACAGGAACCCAGCAGGCATTCACCCTCTGCTGGTGGACAGGAACCCAGCAGGCATTCACCCTCTGCTGGTGGAGGAGGCAGAGGCAGCTCCTGCTGCTCTGCTCCTGGCGGTGGAGGTGGCGGAGGCAGAGACAGCTCCTGCTGCTCTGCTCCTGCCGATGGAGGTGGCGAAGGCAGGACCAGCAGGAATTCACCCTCTGCTGGTGGAGGTGGGAGCTGCAAGCAGTCCTCCCATGGCAATGGAGGTGGAACCAGCAGGAATTCACCCTCTGCTGGTGGAGACTGGGGCTGTGGACGCTCTACCTTCCCCTTTTGGGCCGTGGGCGCACCGACTCCTCCCTCTTGGGCTGTGGACACACCGACTCCTCCCTCTTGGGCTGTGGGCGCACCGACTCCTCCCTCTTGGGCTGTGGACGCACCGACTCCTCCCACTCAGGCGTAGGACGTTCGGGCTCCTCCCACTCAGGCGTAGGACGTTCGGGCTCCTCCCACTCAGGCGTGGGACGTTCGGGCTCCTCCCACTCAGGCGTAGGACATTCGGGCTCCTCCCTCTTGGGTGCTGGAGATGGCCGGGTCTGGTCCACTGCCCAGAACCACTCTGCAGCATCCCCACTGACCCTGGTTCCACGCCTCTTCAAACTGGGGATCCCCGTAAGGGCAGTCCTCCCTGACATGCCCAAACTCGAGACAGGCCGCACATGGGATCCCCTCCTTCCTCCACTGCTCCTGTTCAGCTGCCCAGTCCGGGGTCCAAACTTAGTTGGCACCCGGGACCACCACCTCTTGTTCAGCTGCTGTGGTTGCTGTTGTTGCCGCTGTTGTTGGGCGGTGGGAGCAGCAGTCTACCTCCCCTGCTGGTGGTGAAGACTGAAGCGACCCCTGCTCCTCCCTCTCCTGGACAGGGCAGCGGGCCACGTGAGTGCTTACCTCCGCAGATGGGGCATAGCTGGGGTAGCTGTCCGAGGGGTACCAGGGGCAGTTTGTGCTGGAATGCCCAGGCTTAGCACAGCAGTAACACCGGGCTGCTGTTCTTCCGGCTGATGTTGGGACTGCTGCCTTCTCATCCTCCTCTTTCTTCCCATCCTTCTTCCTCCTCACTCCTTTTCTCCACACAATGAGAAGAAAAACCATGAGAAAAAAACTGCAGTACCCTACTTCTGCCTGAGTCCAGGAGGCGCTGGTGATCCCTCTTCTGGACACCACGTGTGACAGGATGACTGGGCGGTGACGTCAAAACGACAGAGAGGAGTTTGGTGAAGCTGAGCGAATGCTTTCGCTCAGCGTTTAATAAACAAACAGACAGAAAATAAACGGTTGTAACAAAACACACAAAAACAGGACACGGCACTTACGCCAAAATAAATAGATAAACAAAACGGACTATACAGACAAACGAACAAACACGGTGAGTGAAAACATATACTAGTTTTACTTTTTTAGTTTCTCCTTCTCCACACCCGTTCTCCACTCACCAAACACCCAACCCCGAAAGTGAGTGAAAACATGCTGTTTTTATGCAGTTGTACCGAGACTCGATTGCTAGTCAATCATTCAATTGGAATCTCGGTACAACTGTGCGTGAATTAATTAAGTGCACTCCGTGACCACACATTACATTTTAACCAGCACGTGAAGTGATTTGTGCCCTCCTCGTGCCTAAATACAAATCTACATTTTTAAATCACACGTGAAACACAGATCCGTTTATATCCCGTGTACCGATGACTATACACCAACATTTACACACAACATGTAACATATAATACACAGGGGGCACTTTGCCACAGGACCCTTCTGCACTGATCAAGTCAGTCTGTCTGCCAGGTCTCCCTGTCCCTGTCCTGAGGTACATAGTGGGTGTGTCAGAACCTTTATCACGCCATCCTAATGGCTCTATAACTGCTATTCCTAAAGGGATATGAGGCCAAAGCTCACGGCTCTATAACTGTTATTCATAAAACTGCTCTGTAGCTGGAATATTGTCAGCTTCCCTCTGAGGAATGAAATGTAGGTCCTGAATATAATATTTCATTTTCTCTGGTTATGTTGTTTGTCAGTATATGCACATTATTTTCAGGTACTGACTGCTTTTCCATGGTTAACCAGCATACCAAACATCCCTGTCATTTACTGTGCTTTTACTTGTCTTTATTGCTGCTTTGCTTTGCATTTCCCATATTGATGAATTTGCCAACCTATCAAGGCCTCATTTCCCCTATTACAGCCACATGGAATGGAGAGAGCCAGGGGGTTCCATGTAGAAATAAGGGGTTTTAACCCCATCCCTGCCAAGCCACGACAAAACAATGACAGTGCAGTCTGGCACAATGCAGTCTGGCACAGAGTTACAGTGGGACAGTGCAGTCTGTCACAGTGCAGTCTGGCACAGAGTTACAGTGGGACAGTGCAGTCTGTCACAGTGCAGTCTGTCACAGTGTTACAGCAGTGCAGTCTGACAGTGCAGTCTGTTACAGTGCAGTCTGTCACAGTGTTACAGTGGGACAGTGCAGTCTGTCACAGTGCAGTCTGTCACAGTGGGACAGTGCAGTCTGTCACAGTGCAGTCTGTCACAGTGCTACATTGCAGTGTGATTATGTGCTGCTGCTATTGCTGTATTCCCACTCCCCTTGGAAATGAATGACTTCTCATCCCTGCTCAACAAGACACTGCTATGTGTTTCATTGATTTATGTGTACACTCCTTAGTAGTGGATGCAGACCCCAGCTCTTACACATGTGGGTGCCAGGAGACTCCACACTTCCCCAGTCTGTGCTGCAGTGTCCAGGTAGAACATGGCTCAATTCCCCTAGTTTTATGGGTTTGTGTTGCACACTCATCGCTATCCTAACGTTGTTTCTTGCAATGAGTAAATACAATACACACAGTGTCAGTGTCTGTGTGGGGAGCACACAGTATCCCAGCTTGTCAATGGCTTCTAATGCTGTTTCTTCATGTTTAGGGCCCACTGGCAGTGGAAATCTCGGCAATCTGTGAGAACAGAAAGATGAATGTTGCTCATGGCTTGGCCTGGTCTTTTTACATAGGATATTTAAAACTGGTTCTGCCAAGTAAGTGTGTTTTATTTCCTTCGATCTACATTTCATTACCTTCCTGTTTAATATCTGTTATTTCAATCATTGCTTATTGTTCCTGTTTCATTCATTAATTATCTTGCTTACACACTATTAATTACCATGCTTACACACTATAATTACCATGCTTACACACTATAATTACAATGCTTACACAATGTAATTACCATGCTTACACACTATTAATTACCATGCTTACACACTGTAATTACCATGCTTACACACTATAATTACCATGCTTACAAACTATTAATTAGCATGATTACAAACTATTAATTACCATGCTTACACACTATAATTACCCTGTATACACACTATAATTACCATGCTTACACACTAATTACCATGCTTACACACTATTAATTACCATGCTTACACACTATAATTGCCATGCTTACACACTAATTACCATGTTTACACACTATAATTACCATGTTTACACACTATAATTACCATGTTTACACACTATAATTACCATGCTTACACACACTATAATTACCATGCTTACACACTATTAATTGCCATCTATTTATTATATCAACCTGGTCACGCTTTATTTTAAGGGCCATTTGTTGTGTTTATTAACTGTTAACAAACCGCTAATAAACATGTTAATGTACATTATTTATTTTCTGTTAACTGTTAGTTAATAATATAGAATAGGCCAGCTAAAACTGCAAACATCAGAGCCCTATGGATGATCAATCAAACACCAGAGCCCTATGGATGATCAATACCCAGTCGATCATATGCTTTAAATCGGTTCAAATTGTTACCATAGTAATGTTTAGCAAATTAAATCAGGTTTTTATTAAACCTAGCCCTAACCCTAACCCTAACCCTTAGCTAAAAATTAACAACGTTTGTTAATAAACTAAACAAACAGCCCTTAAAATAAAGCATGACCATCAGCCTCCGCTGCAGCTGCCACTTGTGAGTTAGTAAATGGAAAGTTTGATACAAAATGACAGTTTTAGAGGGGAAGAAATGACATGAACACAGTGATTTAATGGAAAACCAGATACTGATTATTGAAAAGGAACTGGAGTTCTTCTAATTCTCCCAGAACTCTCAGTAACATGTTTTTCAATGGTCTGTGTTCCTTATGTAATTCCTGTAAAGCAGGGATGCAAAGAAAAGTGCAGCATTAGTCCCTGTGTGGCTCACCTGGTAAGGTCTGGCCGCATGGTATGCAGGGTGAGTAATGCAGTCAGGGAGCGCAGGGGTCCCCGATGGTCTCCCCTGGTAAAGGCATTGCTGTGTGGTGTGCAGGGTGAGTCGTACAGTAAGGGGAGTGCAGGGGTCCCCGATGGTCTCCCCTGGTAAAGGCATTGATATGTGGTGTGCAGGGTGAGTCGTACAGTCAGGGGAGCGCAGGGGTCCCCGATGGTCTCCCCTGGTAAAGGCATTGCTGTGTGGTGTGCAGGGTGAGTCGTACAGTCAGGGGAGTGCAGGGGTCCCCTATGGTCTCCCCTGGTAAAAGCATTGCTGTGTGGTGTGCAGGGTGAGTCCTACAGTCAGGGGAGCGCAGGGGTCCCCGATGGTCTCCCCTGGTAAAGGCATTGCTGTGTGGTGTGCAGGGTGAGTCGTACAGTCAGGGGAGTGCAGGGGTCCCCGATGGTCTCCCCTAGTAAAGGCATTGCTGTGTGGTGTGCAGGGTGAGTCGTACAGTCAGGGGAGCGCAGGGGTCCCCAATGGTCTCCCCTGGTAAAGGCATTACTGTGTGGTGTGGTGGCGCCCAGTGAGCTCAAAAGCAGACACCTGCAAGGCTGGCCTTTGTCTTCCAGTGGTTGGTAGCTCACTGACATCTGCTCTCGAGTTCCTGGGTGTGAAACAGGAAGCTGGCTTGGTCGTGGGATCGGAGGACACCCCCTGAACCTCCAGTTCTCCTGAGCTGTGTGGAGAATTGCTTCGGTGAGGGGAAAAAATGATTGGACATTCCAAATTGGGAGAACATCTGGGGTAAAGTAATTGGGCACACGAAATGTATAATAATAAGAATAATAATAATAATAATAATAATAATAATAATAATAAAAAGTGAAGCATTTTATTAGTGGCTTATGAAAAATGTAATACAATTGTTATAATGTATTAATTTATATTAGACCTATAAAATGAAAGTAATTCACACTAGATAAGATACACTGGATTTGTTTTGTTAGCTCTGTGGACATTAAGACATGTTCCGTGCATAATACAACTTTGCATAGACAAGCATCTTACTGTGCCTGTGTTTTATGTTATAGACCAAGATGGAGGTTTTTCAGTTCAGATGTGTTTTGACACATTTTAAACTGGGAACCCTAATTCTGAAGTAGAAGAGCAGATAACACAGATAACTGTGTGTTCAAAGGGGTCCTTCTGATGAGTTTTTATTATATTGCAGGACTGAAGGACTCCATCCAGACTTTTTGTGACAAAAAAGGGAATTTTGTTCTAAAGTGTAAGGATACATGGAAGCTCCACATTCTAATGCCCCTGAGCTGCACAATCCCAGACAAGCTGGAAGATGAAGATTCTAACATAGAATTCCTAGACAATCTTCCAGACATTGTGATTGACCGTGCTGGTGTTAGAAGAAGAGTTTACAAGCACAGCCTCTATGCGGTTTATGATGATGCTAAAAGGGTACGTATACAAACACAGCATATCCCGGTCCTGTTAAAGCATTTTCAGCATTGTCACTGGCCCGTCCTTCCTTGTGTTGAAGTCAGTGCTGCTATTTATTTGCCAGCGTGGAACATGCAAGGTAAAAATAGTCGACTAGTGGACATTAGAACATATTAATAAATCATGCATGTGATCATTTGTGGTGCTCTATTTGTACGTACAGTTTTGTAACACTGCTGTTTCTGCACTATATTTGAAAACTGCTTGGAACTATTTATTAATGTTCTGAAATATAATCTATATGTAAAATTAATATAATCTATATGTCAAAATAAGTGCACTTCCAGCCCTCTGAAACCTCACACTTCACAACTACTTTCCATTTCCATTCAGCTTTCACTGTGGCACCCCTAGGTAGCGTTGTGTCATTTGGCACACAATTGTTTTATTCATGTGTATTTCACTTAAGTATTTGCTTGTGAAAAGAAGCAACATGTCCCTCCTCAGTGGTTCAGTGTTTTTAAATCTGTCATATGTCTTAGTGTAGGAGAGAGTGCATAAAATACAATGCAATGCAAATGGTTTTTATATAGGCCCTTCCCAGAGCGCTGTACAAAGTGAAAAATGAAACAGGAAGGCTGCATACAATGTGCTGTCTGCTTTCATAAAGAGGGTTTCCTGTCCTTTCAGGCTCAAAACAAGAAGGCTGCATACAATGTGCTGTCTGGTTAGAAAATTCATTTTAAAACCATAGCAACAACACCTTGAACTGGAGAAAGTTATACTAAATAAGTAAAGGTTTTACACAACTTAGAAAAAAAAACATTTACTTCACTGGACATGTGAAACATGCCAATAAACTACAACTTTCACAATTCAGAAAGTAATGTGGTCACCATATGTATCATGATGGTGTTGTTTTAACCAGGGCTGCTCTGGAAACACAGTCTGATGTATGCCTAACCCCAGTGTGTCTTGGTGTTCACAGCCTCATCACTGTGTGCTGGAGCATGCCTAACCCCAGTGTGCCTTGGTGTTCACAGCCTCATCACTGTGTGCTGGAGTGTGCCACGCCCCTGCTGTCCTTGTATGAGATGTCTAAAGAGTCGTCGGCAGAATTCAGCACAGAGGACCGTCTGGAACAGGCCAAGCTGTTCTACAGGACACTGAAAGACATTCTGGACAACTCACGAGACTGCAGGAACAGCTACCGCTTCATTATGTATGATGGTAGGTTACTTTACAATACAGGGTGAGTGAGCTACTACTGAGATACCAGAACTACTGCGTGGCGGAGCTGAAGGAGGATACAAGCCAAATACACAGGAAATTACCAAATATACCAGGCAGCCTGTGTGAAAAAGACAAGAGATATACACAACACTGTGCAGCTTTTAGAAATGTAAAAAGACAAAGCTTCAATGAGAAGTCAGTGGGCCTGATTTTGAGGAAATGTAGTACAACACAAACGAAAAGGCAAAAAGTCGGAAGCAGCTAGCAAATCAGGAGCAACTGACATTCCCTTTAAGGGAACAGTAGCCTTAGCGATTGCATTCGCTGTGATTTTGATGAGAAAAAGCTGCTCTTTATTGTCATAGCACCGTTTGTTAAAGTTTAAAAAAAACAGTTTCCCATCATTGCATGCAGGGTTTCCCTTGCTCCAATGCATTGCCCTGCTGTTTGGCTGCAGTTTGAACATTAAAGCGATCCTGCAACACCCTGCTCTGTCAGTGTAACAGTTTCTCAGAACCTTGGAGAACTGGGCGGGGCCAAGACGAATTACCTCTGACATGTTACTGTACACCCTCCATAGAGTAAAAAACTCAACTCGTGGTCAGGTCATTTCAACGTTACCTCTAGCAATTGCTGCTAAGGGGTTGAAAATAACCAGAAATCAGCACATAAAAAATAAACATTGATTTTATGCCTGTGAGAACATGACTGAAATGACCTTACAAACATTTTCATAAAGCTTTTTCAGATTCACGGCCCCAGGGGGAAAAATGTATTTTCTCTTGTAAATAGTACATACACCCTACATACCTAGTAAATACACCTACATACCTAGTGCATACATCCCACATACCTAGTAGATACACCTTACATACACCACACCTACCTAGTACATACATACACCCTACATACCTAGTACATACACCCTACATACCTAGTAGATACATCCTACATACACCACACCTACCTAGTACATACATACACCCTACATACCTAGCACATACACGCTGCATACATACAGAAATAGCTGCTGCAGACAATCATACCGTTATTTATTATTGCATATATTAAGCTACTGAAGTAAGTTACCATTACCAATACAATATTATATTTTTTACATATTCTCCTTTGCTACAGAGAGAACCCTAACAACAGGTACTATATGTGCAGACAGCACAGTGCATAGTTATATGGTCTACTGAGCTGCAATTTATAAGGGATGCTTTTTTCTCAACTCAGACTCGTCCATACCCAGAATAGGCTGCCCCATTCCCATAGACGCAGTATAGTGTACTGCAATGCAAACGGAAATATCTGTATCTTTCAAGATCATCAGTGCTTTTACAACCAGTGCAGTAACTGGCAACGTCATGTCAGCCTTTTTCTCTTTTACAGTTTTTCCAAATTGTGTCCATCTGTCCATCTGTCAGTCTCTCCATGCACGATGAGTGGCTTGATTATGCACCAGTCTAACTCTAGCTATACACTCCGAGCCTCGTATAAATGTTTTAAATTAATTACGCTATAATCTGGTATATTTACACAATACATTTGAACCTGTAAATTCTTACCTTTGCAATTATGAGGACCCTGTAAATATACCAGCACTGGTTACAAGTAGCAGATGCCACGAGTAGCTTTATTCATTCAGGACAGCAGCTGGATATGTTAACTGACAGAATAACTGAATCGACCTCACTGATACCACAAGAGTACCCTTGCAACGCAGTCAGTCAGTCGACAGCGATGCCTGCCGGGTGTCTGAAGTGCAGTACAGGGATGTCACCGTATTGGAACTGTAAGCAAAATTAAGAAATAATAACAATATATTTAAAAATACAACTAGATTCAGACAAAAATGTACTAAAGTGGCTGCCATGCACTCTTAGATATTTCATTTTCACCTTCTCAAATTTGAAGAATTTCAGTGGCAGTATTTAGATCTGTTCAGTTGCAAAGACCCCACAGTCTTCGTCCCTGATTGAAGCCCCCTGTAAAGAGCCACACTCCTGCTACGACCTGCAGCAGTAGGAGGTGATGCGTGTAATACATGTATCAATTGTTTGGAACTGTTTGTTAGGTTCTGTGCTTCATTGGGCCTTTTGGAAATGAGATATGGGCACTCATCATAGTAATACAAGTCGGAATTGAATTGAATGGAATTGATTTGAATTGATTGGAAAAGAAATGAAATGGAATTCAATTGAATTGATTTGAAGGATTGAGTTTATTGAATTGAAGGATTTGAGTTTATTTGAATTGCATGGAATTAAATAATTGAATTGAATTGATTTGAATGGAATTGAAATGATTGGAATGGAATGGAGGCTGTGTGGTCAAGTGGTTAAAGAAACAGGCTTGTAACCAGGAGGTCCCTGGCTCAAATCCCACCTCAGCCACTGACTCTTTGTGACCCTGAGCAAGTCACTTAACCTCCTTGTGCTCCGTCTTTCGGGTGAGGCGTGGTTGTAAGTGACTCTGTAGCTGATGCATAGTTCACACATCCTAGTCTCTGTAAGTCACCTTGGATAAAGGCTCTGCTAAATAAACAAATAAGAAGAAGAAGAATGGAATTGAAATGATTGAATGGAATTGAATTGATTGGAATGGAATGGAATTGAAATGATGGAATGGAATTGAATTGAAATAATTGAATGTAATGGAATTGATTGGAATTGAATTAAATCAGATTGAATGAAATTGAATGGAATGGAATTGAAATGATTGAATGGAATGGAATTGATTGAAATGGAATTGAATTGAATGGAATTGAATTGATTGGAATGGAATTTAATTGAATGGAATGGAATTGATTGGAATGGAATTGAATTGAATGGGATGGAATGGAATTGAATTGAATGGAATTGAATTGAATGGAATAGAATGGAATTGATTGGAATTGAATTGAATTGGATGGAATGGAATGGAATTGAAATGATTGGAATGGAATTTAATTGAATGGAATGGAATTGATTGAAATGGAATTGAATTGATTGGAATGGAATTTAATTGAATGGAATGGAATGGAATGGAATGGAATGGAATGGAATAGATTTGATTGGAATTGAATTGAATTGAATTGAATTGGATGGAATGGAATGGAAGTGAAGTGATTGAATGGAATGGAATTCAAGTTAATTGAATTGCTTCTCCTGCAGACTCAGAGGCCGCGGAGGATCCTCACTTCCTTTCGAAGGTCATTCTGAAGCACCTCCAGCAGCAGGAGAAGGAGGAGTACTCCCTGAGTGAGGGGTCGGAGGTGCAGACTGACCAGCACAAGGCCATGTCTCGAGACCCCACGTTAATGATCAGCAACGACGCACCGCGCTCACTGATGTCTCAACAGTGCATTCAGTAAACACTAAGGATAACAAAAACACTGTAAACTGGTTTAATAATTACAGCTTCCTAGAGTTTCAGGTCTAACAAGTCACGTTAAACCAACCTTTCAGCTGGTAATCTGCACCCTGACCTGAGAATGGATGTTTTTCTGGAGCTTGGCTGAATGTAGAAGCGCCGCTCTTTTGAATAACCACACTACCATGTCAGTTTGTTCAGCCTTAGATAGAATGTGTAGGTGGAGGTAGTTTATAGTATTCTTAATAATGAGAAAACATGTTTCTTATTTCTTATTTGTTTTGACTTCTTTTTAATAAATAAACTCAGCTGTTTTCAATTCCAGAAAATGTTTGTGATAACATTTATATCACCTCAAAGAATTTAAGAACACAGCATGGAACCGTGGAAGAACGCTGCCATGAGGGAAACGTGCTTCACGTGTGTGCTGCAGTGCACTGCCCCCTTCATGCTGTGATTCTGAAGATAGAATTCCATTTGCGCTGACCAGGGAGGAAAACGGGGGAGTTTTCCCTTTAAGAAAACGATAGCCCTAGTGATTGCGATTGCTGTGATTTTGATGAATAAAAAGCTGTTCTTTATTTGCAACATTTGTTAATGAAGTATTTAGAAATATTTTCATTCATTGAACAATTTAGGAATATGGCACTGCAGTGTTTCGTTCTATTCATTAATGTTGATTCGTTTTATACTTCTAGCCTTTGCAATACAGATTTATATGGGAGCTGTGGTTTGGATCATGGCTTTATTAACTTTAATGCTGCTGTAAAAAGAATGATTTCTATGAAACGTTTTGACATACATAGGCCTGCACCTCATACTTGATCATTTGTGGAAGTAATTTAGTCCAACGTGTTTGATGTTTTGATAAGCCCTTGTTGTTGTATAATATGATATTATCGTCGTGGAAAAGTACAGGAGTGGTACTAAAAATGACATTGTAACCATTTAACCCTTACTAAAGGGAATTACATAAAATACCAGCTTAGTCAACAGGCTCAAACTGACTAATGCTTATTAGCACTTGAAGCATTAACAAGCGTCTACAGTTAAATCACTTTATAATAATACATTTCCTGTTGTTTTGCACGTAACCCTTTCCTTAAAAGAAATCCCAGTTCTAATTCAGTGTGTGTCCAAATGTCACTGGGTGCAAAAGATCAAGTTCAAATAAGAGCAAAAATAGAGAATACAGTAAATAATTACTTATAAGAGTGGGTTCAACTAAGAGCAGTATATAAAGAATATTTGCTTATACGAGTAAAGTCCAGTATGAGCATGTATTAAGTACGATGAATGGATGAGAATGATTTCAATAAGAGCAATTATGTAGAATGTAAAAATTGTGGTAAAGTACAAACGACTCCTTAATTTTCTCTGTTGGTTTGCCATGTATCTATTGATATCAGAGTGACCAGCAGATACAATACTGTTGGGGTCCACAGTGCAATACTGTATCTATTGATATTACAGTGACCAGCAGAATCTAGATGACCAGATAAAAAACAGTGCTCTGGTAATGTGTCTGGGAGCTTATTCTTTATTCATTGCATACTGCAAAACATTTATTTTTCAGCAATATATTGCCTGGCAAGGTTTCTCGTAATGAGCTCATTTAAGGACACTATACCATTGTGAGGGCTCTCACCATGGTCATTGGAAAAGTTCAAACCATTCCTGCAGCAAGTCATTGGGTGAAACAATGTGTAGGTTCTGCTAACACATACTCTGGTGCACCTGAAACTTTGGATGATGGAAAAAATAAAAAAGGTGACTGACAGGTTTGTAAAGATACAGCTTTAACTAGTTAAACAAAAAGATAGTTGGATCTTAACAAGACATTTCCAATTGTCAGAATAACCAATGAGTTTTGAGTTAGTTACACAGCTGTACATCTCAGAGCAGCTGCACCCCAGAAAAGACATGGCCATGCAGCAGCATTCAGTGTCCTGGCAGTCACCCTTGCTCGAACCCATCGTGAGAGGCAAAATGAAAAGCATACAGCCAGACATTCTGGATTAGTAGTAAAGGACACTGTTCTCGTGGGGTGCTTTGCCCCTTATTGAATCAGGGACTGCAGGAATATTTAGAAAGAAAATAGTCTGTATGGGGTAAACCAGGCACCAAATGCCCTCCCCAAGCACCTGGAATACTTTTACAAGTAAGTGATCTCAATCACATTGGGGTCCATGTTTCCACAGGGCAGATGATACTGGCAAGAGCACTGCGTGTGATCCTGGCTTTCTCTAAGGGTAGAAGGTCTCAGAGATTTCCTCAGAGAGCCCAGTCTGTTCCACAGGGTCAGCCTGGGAACTCCAGACTCATCCATGTGCTGAGGCAGAGCTTCTCTGTACCAGTGGAGGAGTATCTGCTGCAGCTGCACAGCAAGGATGATGAGGGCAGCCACCAGAAGGAAAAGCACGATGATGGCTATGAGGACTGGCAGAGCGTCCTTCTTCACAGGGCTGGGGCCGGCGTTACGTTGTTCATCCCTCTGACCAGCTATTAAAGAGAACTCAAGCAGGAGAAACAAGGCTTGAATAAAGCAAGTCTTTAACCTGTGTGACGCTGTTATTTCAAACACTTCCTGGTACTTAATCAGTGACACCCAAGCCCCACCACAGCTACAGTATATATTCAAAACCAGAGCAATCTGTAACATACAAGAAGGTCATCAGCTGAGACACAGACACGACATTTACCCCACATTAGGGTGCACTCAATAACTGACCCTAGATGTCTTTAGTACAGCCAATGACTATTGGTTCTGTAGATACTGTAAACAGGCTAGTGTGAGACAGCAGACTCCATAAACCCTCAGATAATGATACACTGACTAACTAGTGCTAAAGAATGTCCTCAGTAGGTTCCATCACAGACAAGAGCTTCTCTAGATGTATGTTAAAAGATTACTGTGACTGCATATAGACAGAGAGACAGACTGACTCCATACACTGATTAATTGTGCTAAAGAAGGTTCAACTCTAAAGTGTTTCTTGCCTAAATCAGTGATGCTGCTAAAAAGCAAATACAAGGAAAGAAAATGAATTTTCTCACACTGGTTGGGACTCCTGTATTGAGGGAGGAGGAAGTAGAACGGATCCAAGAGGAAGCATGTCCACTTGTTAAAAGTGAACCATAACTTTAGATATCAGGAATACAACGTCCTAATTGTGTTGTTGTGTGTAAACTTCCTTTAGGCAGACCAGAACACCCTCACACCTGTCAGGATGCATTCCAGATTGCTTGATGTTAGAGCTTCAACTTGCTAGACTAAAACACCCTGTTTTTTATCAGTAATAAAAGCTCACCTCCTCAGCTAAGCGTCACTGGGTTTCCCGGTCATGGTCACCCGAATGCACAACCAAGTGCAGTTCTTATGGGCAGAGCAACCACCCACCCGCAACACACCCAACCCCCAACACGCCTTCCTCCCAACCTCTCTGTGTCATTACCATGATTGACAGGCAGATCTTATGAGGCTGCTGCCCCTTCCTGCAAAACCATGCATGCGCCAGACAGTCAGCACAGATCTCCCCTGTTACAGTCATATTTACCATCCAACCTTGCCTCTCTTATTATTTTGACTGACTTCATATATTAAATACTGCAGACTCAGCTCATAGTGGAAAAGTAAATGCCCCTCGGAAGACTATATATATATATATATATATATATATATATATATATATATATATATATATATATTACAGTACTGTGCAAAAGTTTTAGGCAGGTGTGAAAAAATGCTGTAAAGTAAGAATGCTTTCAAAATAGACATGTTAATAGATTATATTTATCAATTAACTAAATGCAAAGTGAGTGAACAGAAGAAAAATCTAAATCAAATCCATATTTGGTGTGACCACCTTTGCCTTCAAAACAGCATCAAGCATCAATTCTTCTAGGTACACTTGCACACAGTTTTTGAAGGAACTCGGCAGGTAGGTTGGCCCAAACATCTTGGAGAACTAACCACAGTTCTTCTGTGGATTTAGGCAGCCTCAGTTGCTTCTCTCTCTTCATGTAATCCCAGACAGACTCGATGATGTTGAGATCAGGGCTCTGTGGGGGCCATACCATCACTTCCAGGACTCCTTGTTCTTCTTTACGCTGAAGATAGTTCTTAATGACTTTCGCTGTATGTTTGGGGTCGTTGTCATGCTGCAGAATAAATTTGGGGCCAATCAGATGCCTCCCTGATGGTATTGCATGATGGATAAGTATCTGCCTGTACTTCTCAGCATTGAGGAGACCATTAATTCTGACCAAATCCCCAACTCCATTTGCAGAAATGCAGCCCCAAACTTGCAAGGAACCTCCACCATGCTTCACTGTTGCCTGCAGACACTCATTCGTGTACGCTCTCCAGCCCTTGGCTGAACAAACTGCCTTCTGCTACAGCCAAATATTTCAAATTTTGACTCATCAGTCCAGAGCACCTGCTGCCATTTTTCTGCACCCCAGTTCCTGTGTTTTCGTGCATAGTTGAGTAAGCTGGCCTTGTTTCCACGTCGGAGGTATGGCTTTTGGCGCAAGTCTTCCATGAAGGCCACTTCTGACCAGACTTCTCCGGACAGTAGATGGGTGTACCAGGGTCCCACTGTTTTCTGCCAGTTCTGAGCTGATGGCACTGCTGGACATCTTCCGATTGTGAAGGGAAGTAAGCATGATGTGTCTTTCATCTGCTGCAGTAAGTTTCCTTGGCCGACCACTCGTCTCACGGTCCTCAACGTTGCCCGTTTCTTTGTGCTTCTTCAAAAGAGCTTGGACAGCACATCTGAAACCCCTGTCTGCCTTGAAATTTCTGCCTGGGAGAGACCTTGCTGATGCAGTATAACTACCTTGTGTCTTGTTGCTGTGCTCAGTCTTGCCATGGTGTATGACTTTTGACAGTAAACTGTCTTCAACAACCTCACCTTGTTAGCTGAGTTTGGCTGTTCCTCACCCAGTTTTATTCCTCCTACACAGCTGTTTCTGTTTCAGTTAATGATTGTGTTTCAACCTACATATTGAATTGATGATCATTAGCACCTGTTTGGTATAATTGTTTAATCATACACCTGACTATATGCCTACAAAATCCCTGACTTTGTGCAAGTGTACCTAGAAGAATTGATGCTGTTTTGAAGGCAAAGGGTGGTCACACCAAATATGGATTTGATTTAGATTTTTCTTCTGTTCACTCACTTTGCATTTAGTTAATTGATAAATATAATCTATTAACATGTCTATTTTTGAAAGCATTCTTACTTTATAGCATTTTTTCACACCTGCCTAAAACTTTTGCACAGTACTGTATATCTACAGTGCCTATAGAAAGTCTACACCCCTTGAACTTTTGCACATTTTGTTGTGTCAGTGCCTCAGAGTTTCATGCATTTAAATGAGGATTGTTTTCCACTTATCCTCACACCATACTCCACACTGTTAAGGGGAAAAAGTTTTTATTGAGAAAAAATTATATATTAAAAATACAAAACTGAAAGATCATAATCGGATAAGTCTTCACCCCTGAGTTAATACTTGGTGGAAGCACCTTTGGCAGCAATTACAGCCGTGAGTTTGTTGGGATAAGTCTCTACCAACTTTGCACACCTAGATTTTGGCAATATTTGACCATTCTTCTTTACAAAACTGTTCAAGCTCTGTCAAGTTCCTTGGGGAGCATTGATGGACAGCAATCTTCAAGTAATGCCACACATTTTCGATTGGATTTAGGTTGGGGCTCTGACTGGGCAACTCAAGGACATTTACCTTTTGTTCCTTAGCCACTCAAGTGTAGATTTGGCTGTGTGCTTTGGGTGCGTTGTCATGCTGAAACGTGAACTTCCGTCCCAGTTTCAGCTTTCTTGCAGAGGGCAGCAGGTTTTCCTCAAGGACTTCACTGTACTTTGCTCCATTCATTTTCCCGTTTATCCTGACAAGTGCCTCAGTCCCTGCCGATGAGAAACATACCCTTAACATGATGCTGCCACCACCATGCTTCACAGTAGGGATGGTGTTCTTTGGGTGATGCGCTGTGTTGGGTTTGTGCCAAACATAACATGTTGAATTTAGGCCAAAAATTTCAATTTTAGTTTCGTCAGACCACAAAACTTTTTGCCACATGGCTGCAGTGTTTTTTTGCATACTTCAAACGGGATTCAAGGTGGTCTTTCTTGTAAAATACAGGCCAGATTTGTGGAGTGCTTGGGATATTGTTGTCACATGCACACTTTGACCAGTCTTGGCCATAAAAGTCTGTAGCTCTTGCAAAGTTGCCATTGGCCTCTTGGTAGCCTCTCTGATCAGTCTCCTTCTTGCTCGGTCATCCGGTTTGGAGGGACGGCCTGATCTAGGCAGGGTCTTGGTGGTGCCATACACCTTCCACTTCTTAATAATCGTCTTGACCATGCTCAAAGGGATATTCAAGGTTTTTGATATTTTTTATACCCATCCCTGATCTGCCTTTCAACAACTTTGTCCCTGAGTTCTTTTGAAAGCCTTGGTGCTCATGGTTGAGTCTTTGCTTTGAAATGCACTACCCAGCAGAGGGAACCTACAGGAACTGCTGAATTTATCCTGAAATCATATGAATGACTACAATTTAACACAGGTGGAGGCCACTTAACTTGGTGTGTGATTTTGAAGGCGATTGGTTACACCTGAGCTAATTTAGGATTGCTATTACAAGGGGGTGGACACTTATCCAACCAAGCTATTTCAGTTTTATTTTTAATTAATTTTCACCAAATTTCTAGAATATTTTTTCATTTGGAAGTTGTGGGGTAGGATGTGTAGATAAATGAACATTTGATAGGTGAACATTTTGAAATGGGGTGTAAACTTTCTATAGGCACTGCATATATATATATATATATATATATATATATATATATATATATATATATATATATATATATATATATATATATATATATACAGTTGTAGTGAAAAGTTTACATACCCTAATGGAAAATCTAGCAAATATTTTACTTTTGTTTATGAGGACAAAAAGTTACAAGAATAGATGTCTACAATTATTTATTTCAGCAGATTTTTGCAAAACTCAAAAATGCTAATTCAAAAGTATTCATACCCTGAGGGACAATTCAATTAATAGCTAGTTGAGGCATCTTTAACAATAATAACCTATTTTAAACTATATTGATCATTGTCAATGAGCTTTTGGCATGATTCTTTAGTGATGTTTGACCATTCTTCAATGTAAAATTGTTCGGTTCATTAAAATTCCAAGGACTTCTCTTGTGCACAGCCTTCTTCAACTCATATCAAAGATTCTCAATTGGATTTAGATCGGGACTTTGACTAGGCCATTCCAGAACCTTGATTTTATTTTTCTTTAACCATTCTGAAGTAGATTTTGATGTGTGCTTTGGATCATTGTTGTGTTGGAATGTCCAATTGTGCTTTAAACCAAGTTTTGTAGCGGAGGGTTTCAGATGATTGGCCAGTATCTTTCGGTATGCTATGGAATCCATTTTACCATGTATTGGAACTAAATTTCCTGTGCCATTAGATGAAAAACAGCCTCATAGAAGGATGTATTACCGCCTCCATGCTTGACAGCAGGTATGGTGTTCTTTTTTGTTTCATCACTCCACAAAACCTTTGACCAGAACTCATATCCATCATTCAAATACTGTTTTGCAAACTTTAAGCGATTGTCCTTGTGACGTTTTCCTAAGAGTGGCTTATTCCTTGGCCTGCAACCATTGAGACCTTCACCATGCAATACTCAACCTATGGTTGAAATGGAAACCCCTGTACTTCTTGATAATAGAAACAGTAATTAAAATTGGGATACTCATATGCTTGTAAATCTTCTTGTATCCTTCTCCAGCTTTATGACAATAAATAATTTTCTGCCTAAGGTCTTCAGATAGCTCTTTACTTTTTCCCCATATTGACTTAATGGTAATGACAGCAATCATCCTATGCCTAACCCTTTTATACTCTCTAAGAATGTTCACCTACAATCCAGCATTTTCTAGACTGTTCTAGAATTAGGTTCTGCATTATCATATTGAAGTTTCTAGCACCTTGTAGACAATACTATCATAGCATCAAAGGGTATGAATACTTTTGAATTAGCATTTTTTGAGTTTTGCAAAAAAAATGCTGAAATAAATATATTTCATGTAACTTGTAACAAGATATGTAAGAGGAAAGTCAGGTAGCGCACATTACAGCATACAGAGTGTTTACTGAACTGATCTGAACAGTGCTGTGGATGTGTATTTCTTGCGCTCTGTCTCGCTTTGATCCAGATAATATTAACATACATAACTGATGTGATTTATAATTTAAAGACAAATATATACTGTAGAGACTCACACACACACACAGTTACATTTACCATGAGTCTGTTTTTAAAGGAAAGCATATTAAAAGAGATCTAAACAAGAAAGATTTTGTTCTGAGAGATCTCAAAACAATGCTTACCTGCAAGCTCCAACACCAACACTGTGAATGTATCTGGATGTGTTCTTCACAAGCTCCAACACTGTGAATGTATCTGGATGTGTTCTTCACAAGCTCCAACACTGTGAATGTATCTGGATGTGTTCTTCACAAGCTCCAACACTGTGAATGTATCTGGATGTGTTCTTCACAAGCTCCAACACTTTGAATGTATCTGGGTGTGTTCTTCACAAGCTCCAACACTGTGAATGTATCTGGGTGTGTTCTTCACAAGCTCCAACACTGTGAATGTATCTGGATGTGTTCTTCACAAGCCCTCACACTGTGAATGTATCTAGATGTGTTCTTCACAAGCTCCAACACTGTGAATGTATCTGGATGTGTTCTTCACAAGCTCCAACACTGTGAATGTATCTGGGTGTGTTCTTCACAAGCTCCAACACTTTGAATGTATCTGGGTGTGTTCTTCACAAGCTCCAACACTTTGAATGTATCTGGGTGTGTTCTTCACAAGCTCCAACACTTTGAATGTATCTGGGTGTGTTCTTCACAAGCTCCAACACTTTGAATGTATCTGGGTGTGTTCTTCACAAGCTCCAACACTGTGAATGTATCTGGATGTGTTCTTCACAAGCTCCCACACTGTGAATGTATCTGGGTGTGTTCTTCACAAGCTCCAACACTGTGAATGTATCTGGATGTGTTCTTCACAAGCTCTCACGCTGTGAATGTATCTGGATGTGTTCTTCACAAGCTCTCACGCTGTGAATGTATCTGGATGTGTTTTTCCCTTTTCTTTTCCCATTGCATGCCATGAAAGCTCAGAGATGAAACATGAACACTGATCTCTCTCTGTCTTTGTTTTTTTCAGGGGATTAGTGAACAGATTTTCTGAGAACCTCAGTATTAGAGAGAATTTCCCCAGAGTAAAACCTTAATCCAAAGATTAAGTCCTTTTTTTAAATTATTAGTAGGAGAGAGAATAAATCATGAAGCAATATACTATATAGGTCACTCCATGTAAGGTCACCAGAAAAATGGCAATTTTACACTGTCACAGAATTTCATTTGATGGCTCAAAGGTCAGGCCATGGTTGATTTTTTTGGGTCACAATGTATTGAATATTTGTTGTATTGATATTAACCCTTGATCTTCATCATGTGGCAGAGGGAGAATGTTTTGTTGTATCGATATTAACCCTTGATCTTCATCATGTGGCAGAGGGAGAATGTTTTGTTGTATTGATATTAACCCTTGATCTTCATCATGTGGCAGAGGGAGAATGTTTTGTTGTATTGATATTAACCCTTGAATCTTCATCATGTGGCAGAGGAGAATGTTTTGCACAGCTCTGCCTCTTCACTTTGCTGAATGTGATTTTTATATATATATACAGTACTGCCAAAAGTTTTAGGCAGGTGTGAAAAAATGCTGTAAAGTAAGAATGCTTTCAAAATAGACATGTTAATAGATTATATTTATCAATTAACTAAATGCAAAATGAGTGAACAGAAGAAAAATCTAAATCAAATCCATATTTGTGTGACCACCCTTTGCCTTCAAAACAGCATCAATTCTTCTTGGTACACTTGCACAAAGTCAGGGATTTTGTAGGCATATAGTCAGGTGTATGATTAAACAATTATACCAAACAGGTGCTAATGATCATCAATTCAATATGTAGGTTGAAACACAATCATTAACTGAAACAGAAACAGCTGTGTAGGAGGAATAAAACTGGGTGAGGAACAGCCAAACTCAGCTAACAAGGTGAGGTTGCTGAAGACAGTTACTGTCAAAAGTCATACACCATGGCAAGACTGAGCACAGCAACAAGACACAAAGGTAGTTATACTGCATCAGCAAGGTCTCTCCCAGGCAGAAATTTCAAGGCAGACAGGGGTTTCCAGATGTGCTGTCCAAGCTCTTTTTGAAGAAGCACAAAGAAGCAGACAAGCGTTGAGGACCGTAAAGACTTGAGTGGTCGGCCAAGGAAACTTACTGCAGCAGATGAAAGACACATCATGCTTACTTCCCTTCAATCGGAAGATATCCAGCAGTGCCATCAGTTCCAGAACTGGCAGAAAACAGTGGGACCCTGGTACACCCATCTACTGTCAGGAGAAGTCTGGTCAGAAGTGGCCTTCATGGAAGACTTTATGGCCAAAAAGCCATACCTCTGGCGTGGAAACAAGGCCAAGCTGACTCAACTATGCGAAAACACAGGAACTGGGGTGCAGAAAATTGGCAGCAGGTGCTCTGGACTGATGAGTCAAAAATTTGAAATATTTGGCTGTAGCAGAAGGCAGTTTGTTCGCCGAAGGGCTTGAGAGCTGTACACGAATGAGTGTCTGCAGGCAACAGTGAAGCATGGTGGAATTTCCTTGCAAGTTTGGGGCTGCATTTCTGCAAATGGAGTTGGGGATTTGGTCCAGAATTAATGGTCTCCTCAATGCTGAGAAGTACAGGCAGATACTTATCCATCATGCAATACCATCAGGGAGGCATCTGATTGGCCCCAAATTTATTCTGCAGCATGACAATTAACCCCAAACATACAGCGAAAGTCATTAAGAACTATCTTCAAGCGTAAAGAAGAACAAGGAGTCCTGGAAGTGATGGTATGGCCCCCACAGAGCCCTGATCTCAACACATCATCGAGTCTGTCTGGGATTACATGAAGAGAGAAGCCACTGAGGCTGCCTAAATCCACAGAAGAACTGTGGTTAGTTCTCCAAGATGTTTGGGCCAACCTACCTGCCGAAGTTCCTTCAAAAAGCTGTGTGCAAGTGTACCTAGAAGAATTGATGCTGTTTTGAAGGCAAAGAGGTGGTCACACCAAATATTGATTTGATGTAGATTTTTCTTCTGTTCACTCACTTTGCATTTGAGTTAATTGATAAATATAAACTATTAACATGTCTATTTTGAAAACATTCTGTATTTTACAGCATTTTTCACACCTGCCTAAAACTTTGTACAGTATATATATATATATATATATATATATATATATATATATATATATATATATATATTGTGACAAACCAAGGGCCGTGTTATAAATGGCAAGTATGTGAGGGTGGAACTGCTAACAGGGCTCTCACTGGATTGCGACCAGAGGGGGGACTACAATTTGCAAAATGGCCACCCCAAAAAGACTACAAGCCCCAACAGCCAGAGCAATGTGCCGAGGCGTGGCAGCCACACCCACAACAGTCATGGGGTGTGGCTGGCCAATATAAAAAGGGTCAACACAGACCAGGAAGTGAGGAGAGAGAGGAGTAGAAGGTGGTGAGGCATTGGGGAGTGTGCTATTACCGTTTTGTGGATTTTACTGTGTATGACCTGGACCGACTGAGAACCCTACTGGCTGTGAACTTGATTTGTACGGAGAACCAGATTTGTGAACTGACCCTTGATATCCATGACCCTGTGGGCTGTGTGTCCAACACGGCACAAGGTAATAAACAATGCGAATGCACCAAGAGGTGCTGGAGGTCCAGCACACTACAAATCAGCTGATCAAAGAAGAGCATGAAAGAAGCACCCGTGAGTTGAGAGAAAGCATACAAGGGCTTGCTATACAAATGGGGGCACAACCACCAACAACAAACCCCCAGAGACATGCAAATCAATTTTTAAAAAAAATGACAAAACAAGATGATGTGGAAGCATTTCTTGATACCTTTGAGAGGTCCGCAGAGAGAGAAAGGTGGCCAAAGGAAGAATGGGCGGGGCTACTAGCACCTTTTCTAGCAGGAGACGCTCAGAAAGCTTACTTTGACCTGGAGCTGAAAGACGCACAGGACTACGACAACTTGAAGGAAGAGATCCTGACACGACTGGGAGTCACCGATGCCGTGAGAGCACACCTAACTGATCAGAGGACCCCTTTCATGTCTCGTATTATGGCAGATCTTTGCAAGTTGTTACACATAAAGCAGTTAAGAACTTCAGTCTATCATCCTCAGACAGACGGTCTGGTTGAACGGTTTAACCGCACCCTTAAGTCTATGCTCAGAAAAGTAATTGACAAAGATGGGAAAAACTGGGATTTCTTGCTGCCGTACTTAATGTTTGCTAATAGGGAGGTTCCCCAAGCGTCACTAGGGTTTTCACCATTTGAGTTAGTTTATGGTAGACACCCACGGGGGATCCTAGACATTGCACGGGAGACCTGGGAACAACAAGCCTCCCCTTTTCACAGCGTCATAGAACACGTCACGGCCATGCAGGATAGGATTTCCACAGTCACACCCATAGTTAGAGAACACATGAGGCAGGCACAGGAGCACCAGCGGTATACATACAACAGACAAGCAAAAGTTAGGGTGTTTCAACCTGGGGATAAGGTGATGTTACTAGTTCCCACAGTAGAGTGTAAATTTTTGGCCAAATGGAAAGGGCCATACGAGATTATTGAAAAAATAGGAGAGGTTAACTATCGGGTCCGACAGCCAGGACATCGGCCCCCAGAGCAAATTTATCATGTGAACCTTTTAAAAGCATGGAGGGAAAGGGAAGCACTGGTGGTCACTTACCCCATTACCCCACTAGGGAACCCAGCTGTGCATGTTTCACCAACACTTTCCCCAGCACAGGTACAGGAGTTCAAAAGGTTGGTGCACTATAATAAAGACGTCTTCTCCGGAGTACCAGGGCGAACACAAGTCACTGCACATGATATAATTTCCATACCAGGGAGGAAAGTGAGCATGAAACCCTATAGGGTGCCCGAGGCTCGACGAGCCGCAATCTGAGCCGAGACAGATAAAATGTTAGAGGCAGGGGTTATTGAAGAATCCCACAGTGAATGGTCTAGTCCCATAGTGATGGTCTCCAAACCAGACGGGTCGTGGAGATTCTGCAATGATTTTAGGAAAGTTAATGAAATCTCCAAGTTTGACACCTACCCCATACCCGGGTGGATGAGCTGTTAGACAAGATTGGTAATGCCGGTATATTTCTACTTTAGATCTATCAAAAGGGTACTGGCAGATCCCATTAACCCCAAGGGCCAAAGGAAAGACGGCGTTTTCCACCCCTGACGGTCTGTTCCAGTACACCGTCATGCCCTTTGGGTTGCATGGAGCCCCAGCCACCTTTCAGCGGCTAATGGATTGGGTTTGAGACCTCACAGAGCATATGCAGCGGCTTACATTGATGATGTAGTCATCCACAGCACCGACTGGGAATCCCACCTACCACGGGTTCAGGCTGTGCTAGATGACCTGAGAAAGGCGGGCTCATGGCAAACCCGCAAAGTGTCACTTGGGTCTGGAGGAAACAAAATATTTGGGCTATGTAGTAGGCAGAGGAGTCATTAAGCCTCAGACCTCCAAGGTTGAGGCAATTAAAGATTGGCCAAGGCCAGTGAATAAAAACAAGTGAGAGCCTTTTAGGGTTGACAGGGTATTATCGGCGGTTTATCCCAGATTACTGCAGTAGCCACCCCACTCACTGATATGACCAAGGCAAGGGAGCCAACAGTGGTTGAATGGGACAAAAAGCAACTAAAGCTTTTGAAGCCCTAAAAGAAGCCCTCTGCAGTAACCCAGTGCTGGTGGTCCCAGATTTTGAAAAAGAGTTCATTGTCCAGACAGACGCTTCGAGGTCGGGTTGGGAGCTGTCCTCTCACAAGAGGTAGGGGGCATAGAAAATCCCATCCTGTTTCTAAGCAGAAAGTTGGAAAAAACTATTCTGTAGTGGAAAAAGAGTGCTTAGCGTTACATCATCAATAAAGATGAGTGAGCCCATTTCAGAGGCAGCCATGCATGCCCATGCCATGACACTACCTCCACCATGCTTCACAGATGAGGTGGTTTGCTTTGGATCATCTGCAGTTCCTTTTTCTGCACACTTTTGCCTTCCCATCACTTTGATAAAGATTAATCTTCATCTCATCTGTCCATAAAACTCTACTGGCTCATCTCTGTACTTTTTAGCAAATTCTAATCCTGCCTTTCTGTTTTTGGTGCTGATCAGAGGTTTGCATCTTGCACTTTAGCCTTTGTAATTCTGCTGCCGAAGTCTTCTGCGAACAGTAGATTGTGACACTTTCACCCCAGCATTCTGGAGGTTGTTGGTGATCTCACTGACACTTATTTTTGGGTTGTTTTTCACAGCTCTGGTCATTTTTCTGTCATCAACTGCTGTTGTTTTCCTTGGCCGACCTGGTCGTTGCCGATTGCTGAAGACACCGGTGATTTCTTTCTTTTTCAGGACATTCCAAACTGTTGATTTGGCTAGGCCCAACTTTTGTGTTATGGTTCTAATTGAGTTCCTCTTTTCTTTTAGCATCCAAATCGCTTGCTTTTCTTTCAGACAGCTCCTAGTCTTCATGTTGGATTATGCCTACTGACACCAAACGAGACTCCAAAGGCAAAAGCAAAGGATAGAACTGAGACTACACACTCTTATGTGTGAACAATCAATGCAACAGGAAACACCTGATCAATTAGAAACACCTGTGAGCCAAATGTCCCAATACTTATGCTCACATAAAATGGGGGATGGAACTCTGAAAGTGCTGTTATTCTTAGTTGGTAAAACATGTCTTGAAACAGCCAGAAATAAAAGGTGACATTCTGTACTTTTGCCTCATATTCATCTTTTAATCATATTTTCATAAGAAAGTTTACAAGCGAGGAGGCCATTCAGCCCATCTTGCTCGTTTGGTTGTTAGTAGCTTATTGATCCCAGAATCTCATCAAGCAGCTTCTTGAAGGATCCCAGGGTGTCAGCTTCAACAACATTACTGGGGAGTCCTATTGCCTCCTATTTTCTGTTCTGAATGCTCCTTTATCTAATCTCCATTTGTGACCTCTGGTCCTTGTTTCTTTTTCAGGTCAAAGAAGTCCCCTGGGTCGACATTGTCTATACCTTTTAGGATTTGGAATGCTTGAACTGAACACAATATTCTAGGTGAGGTCTTACTAATGCATTGTAAAGTTTTAACATTACTTCCCTTGCTTTAAATTCAACACTTCTCACAATATATACTGAGCATCTTGTTGGCCTTTTTTATAGCTTCCCACATTGTCTAGATGAAGACATTTCTGAGTCAACATAAACTCCTAGATCTTTTCATAGTTCCTTCTTCAATTTCAGTATCTACCATATGATATTTATAATGCACATTTTTATTGCCTGCATGCAATACTTTACACTTTTCTCTATTAAATTTCATTTGCCACGTGTCTGCCCAGTTCTGAATGCTGTTTATATCATTTTGAATGACCTTTGCTGCTGCATCAGTGTTTGCCACTCGTCCTATTTTTGTGTCGTCTGCAAATTTAACAAGTTTGCTTACTATAACAGAATCTAAATCGTTAATATAGATTAGGACTAGCAGAGGACCTAATACTGATCCCTGTGGTACACCACTGGTTACCTCACTCCATTTTGAGGTTTCTCCTCTAATCAGTACTTTCTGTTTTCTACATGTTAACCACTCCTAATCCATGTGCATGCATTTCCTTGAATCCCTACTGCGTTCAGTTTGAGAATTAATCTTTATGCGGGACTTTGTCAAAAGCTTTCTGGAAATCTAAATAAACCATGTCGTATGCTTTGCAATTATCCATTTTCAATGTTGCATCCTCAAAAAGTCAAGTAGGTTAGTTAGACACGATCTCCCTTTCCTAAAACCATGCTGACTGTCTCCCAGGATATTGTTACCATATAGGTAATTTTCTATTTGGGATCTTATTTTAGTTTCCATAAGTTTACATATAATATAGAAGTCAGGCTTATTGGTCTGTAGTTACCTGGTTCTGTTTTGTCTCCCTTTTGTGGATTGGTATTACGTTTGCAATTTTCCAGTCTGTCGGTACAACCCTGTGTCAAGAGACTGTTGCATGATCTTGGGTAGCGGTTTGTAAATAACTTCTTTCATTTCTTTTCATCCTCCAAAGTACTATTCGGAGGATCTCATCCGCCCAGGGGATTTGTTTATTTTAAGAGCTCCTAGTCCCTTTAACACTTCTGCCTCTATTATGCTAAAGTTATTTAAAACTGGATAGGAACAGGTCGACATGTGGGGCATGTTGTCCGTGTCCTCCTTTGTAAAACCTGTGAAAAGTAATCATTTAATATATTTGCTATTTTTTCTTCATCTATGATTTTGCCATTTGTGTCTCTTAGACATTTAACCTCCTCTTTGAATGTTCTCTTGCTGTTATAATATTGGAAAAGCATTTTGGAATTGGTTTTAGCCCCCATTAGCAATATTGATTTCTATCGCTCTCTTGGCCTTTCTAACTTCCTTTTTGACTTGTGTTTGCAGTTCCAAGTACTCTTTCTGTGTACTTTGTTTTTGGTCCCTTTTAAACACTCTGTAAAGTGCCTTTTTTCACTGAATTTTTTTTTTTTTGATCTATTAAACCATTTTGGCCATTTTGTTTTAGGTTTAGATTTGTCTACTTTTGGGATGTAATTGTTTTGCGCCTCTAGTACTACATTTTTAAAAAACAGCCATACTTTTTCTGTGGATGTTTTCTCTATTTTACTCCAATCTACTTCTGTTAGTCTCTGTTTCATACCTTCATAGTTTGCTTTTCTAAAATTGTAAACCTTAGCTTTAGTCATTACTTTTGGGGTTTTCATATTGCTTGAGTGTACAGCAATGTGGCGGTGTGTCCCGCCCCTATGTATTATTATTTGTATTTTTATTTGCGGCGCGGGTAAAAGCGCCGCGTCTTTTATTACTTATTATTTAAAAACCTCGTGAGGATGCATGACTGATCAGCTACTGATTATTTAACTAGCTGACAGTCATGCATCCTTACTAACAGCGTGCAGACTCTGGCGAGGGTAATAAGATAATTAACAACTAGTTAACCCCTCGGCCAGAGTATAAGAACCAACAGTTGTCCGTTCTGGAGGTGGAGTGGACGGAGGAGAGTACGGGAGAGAGCGAGACCGAGACCGAGAGCGAGGAAACATAACATTTAAAACGACTGCTAAACAGGGTTTGTTTATTCGTTTGGCCCTTGTGCCCTTTGGTTTGTGTTTTGTTTAAATCTTTTGTTTTGTTTATTTGTTTATTAAAACGCTGAGTGCCATAGCATTCAGCTTCACCCGCCCATCCATTGTTTTGATTCAGTTACTTCCTGGTCCGTGACGTCATCAATCTCACCACTGCGAGCCAGCCTGCCACAAGCAAAAATAGCAATTTTGACTTCACTGTCCCAATACTTACACGCACACAACGATGGTAGCTACAGTATAGCAGGGAGAGGATCAGGAGGTTATACATGTACAACGATGGTAGCTACAGTATAGCAGGGAGAGGATCAGGAGGTTATACATGTACAACGATGGTAGCTACAGTATAGCAGGGAGAGGATCAGGAGGTTATACATGTACAACGATGGTAGCTACAGTATAGCAGGGAGAGGATCAGGAGGTTATACATGTACAACGATGGTAGCTACAGTATAGCAGGGAGAGGATCAGGAGGTTATACATGTTAATTATTACATTATTATTATTATTACATCTCTCTCAAGATGTTTGTTTTCTTTGTTGTCAGAATTTTCATCTTTCAAAAATAATTTAAGACTGCAGTTAAACAATTTAAAAATATGCACCATTCTGCTTTAAATAGGAGTGAAACAGTGGAGCATTTCTGAATGTTATTTTTATTTAGTTGGTTCCTAGGTGGTATCCTTTGTTTTACTGTAAGTGTTAAAGTTTACTGTCTGGAAATGTGGGAGCCCTAATGCAATGACGCGCTTTGAAGAACGACAGCTCACATCCTTCTGAATCACACTGTGGATGAATACGTTTTCCAGAATGTTTTCCCAAGTGAATTCAATCTGTTTCCTCACATTCTTTTACAGGAAGCCCTAACATAATGAGCTCAGAATCACACCCACTTTTCCAGCACAGTAAGAGCAGCACAGACTGGGTTAAGCCTGCTCCCTGAGAACATGTACATGGAAAGGATGGATCTGCAGGCCAGCGTTCTCTTGTGGATCATCTGTTTTAACGTTTCCAGAGGTAGGGTTCATTTCTTTATCTCATCCTCCTTATAAAGCAGCGTGCTGTGGGCTTGCAACTCTAAGACCACCCGAGGTTGGTGTACCAAAGTGATCATGGAAAAAGAGATAATGGAAAAAAGGTTTTATTCTGAATTCTCTCTATCGGATGTAAATTGTTTCCTGTTTTCAAGCGGTATAAACCGTAACATGTCACATTTATTGTGAAAAACAGCCATTAAAGTTCATTAAACTACTGAAGCAAATGTAAATCTTACTGAGCTGGTATGAATTCTGAGCTACAACTGAAATGCTGAAGATGGAGACTCTGTCCGAGAGTCTCTATTTACCCTACTATAAATAACCAGTGCTAAAGTGCGCCCTGAGAAGGTGTCATCACATTTATAAATATAATTGTACCTTCATGGGGGGTAACAACACATACATAGAGTACCTGACGCTTTGTTTTTTATCTTCTTTTCCCTTGTACATAACTTTGAAATGAACCACAGCATAGTGGAACACGCTAGGCTTGTAGTAGAACACGCTAGGCTTGTAGTAGAACACGCTAGGCTTGTAGTAGAACACGCTAGGCTTGTAGTAGAATATGCTGGGCTTGTAGTAGAACACGCTGGGCTTGTAGTAGAACATGCTGGGCGTGTAGTAGAACATGCTGGGCGTGTAGTAGAACACGCTAGGCTTGTAGTAGAACACGCTAGGCTTGTAGTAGAATATGCTGGGCTTGTAGTAGAACACGCTGGGCTTGTAGTAGAACATGCTGGGCGTGTAGTAGAACATGCTGGGCGTGTAGTAGAACATGCTGGGCGTGTGGTAGAACATGCTAGGCGTGTAGTAGAGCTTGTTGTCATTGACATTGTCTTTAAATCAGCGTCTTCAGGAAATCCTCTGCAGTCTGACCATGTTGAGAGTCATTTCCTGGATGTTACAGCACAGTCACGGTATAAACTCAGGCCTGTGTGAAAAGGTTTGCATTGTAATGTGTAAGTGTAAAGGCCAGTGCAGCGGGGCAGAGGCCCTGCACATGTAATAGCGGCCCTGCACATAAATGTGTTGTGTAGTTATTGTAAACTTTGCTGTGTTTGTGTTGAACTGTAGGGATCCCTGCACGGTGCTGTATTGTAGATATGAGGCTCTGAATCGGTGTGTACAGTATAGCTGTACAGTAGATATGAGGCTCTGAATCGTGGTGTGTACAGTATAGCTGTACAGTAGGTATGAGGCTCTGAATCAGTGTGTACAGTATAGCTGTACAGTGGATATGAGGCTCTGAATCAGTGTGTACAGTATAGCTGTACAGTAGATATGAGGCTCTGAATCGGAGTGTACAGTATAGCTGTACAGTAGATATGAGGCTCTGAATCGTGGTGTGTACAGTATAGCTGTACAGTAGATATGAGGCTCTGAATCGGAGTGTACAGTATAGCTGTACAGTAGATATGAGGCTCTGAATCGTGGTGTGTACAGTATAGCTGTACAGTAGATATGAGGCTCTGAATCGTGGTGTGTACAGTATAGCTGTACAGTAGATATGAGGCTCTGAATCGTGGTGTGTACAGTATAGCTGTACAGTAGATATGAGGCTCTGAATCGTGGTGTGTACAGTATAGCTGTACAGTAGGTATGAGGCTCTGAATCAGTGTGTACAGTATAGCTGTACAGTGGATATGAGGCTCTGAATCAGTGTGTACAGTATAGCTGTACAGTAGATATGAGGCTCTGAATCGGAGTGTACAGTATAGCTGTACAGTAGATATGAGGCTCTGAATCGTGGTGTGTACAGTATAGCTGTACAGTAGATATGAGGCTCTGAATCGGAGTGTACAGTATAGCTGTACAGTAGATATGAGGCTCTGAATCGTGGTGTGTACAGTATAGCTGTACAGTAGATATGAGGCTCTGAATCGTGGTGTGTACAGTATAGCTGTACAGTAGATATGAGGCTCTGAATCGTGGTGTGTACAGTATAGCTGTACAGTAGATATGAGGCTCTGAATCGTGGTGTGTACAGTATAGCTGTACAGTAGATATGAGGCTCTGAATCGGAGTGTACAGTATAGCTGTACAGTAGATATGAGGCTCTGAATCGTGGTGTATACAGTATAGCTGTACAGTGGATATGAGGCTCTGAATCAGTGTGTACAGTATAGCTGTACAGTAGATATGAGGCTCTGAATCGTGGTGTGTACAGTATAGCTGTACAGTGGATATGAGGCTCTGAATCGTGGTGTATACAGTATAGCTGTACAGTGGATATGAGGCTCTGAATCAGTGTGTACAGTATAGCTGTACAGTAGATATGAGGCTCTGAATCGTGGTGTGTACAGTATAGCTGTACAGTAGATATGAGGCTCTGAATCGTGGTGTGTACAGTATAGCTGTACAGTAGATATGAGGCTCTGAATCGGAGTGTACAGTATAGCTGTACAGTAGATATGAGGCTCTGAATCGTGGTGTATACAGTATAGCTGTACAATGGATATGAGGCTCTGAATCAGTGTGTACAGTATAGCTGTACAGTAGATATGAGGCTCTGAATCGTGGTGTGTACAGTATAGCTGTACAGTGGATATGAGGCTCTGAATCGTGGTGTATACAGTATAGCTGTACAGTGGATATGAGGCTCTGAATCAGTGTGTACAGTATAGCTGTACAGTAGATATGAGGCTCTGAATCGTGGTGTGTACAGTATAGCTGTACAGTGGATATGAGGCTCTGAATCGTGGTGTGTACAGTATAGCTGTACAGTAGATATGAGGCTCTGAATCGGAGTGCACAGTATAGCTGTACAGTGGATATGAGGCTCTGAATCGTGGTGTGTACAGTATAGCTGTACAGTAGATATGAGGCTCTGAATCGTGGTGTGTACAGTATAGCTGTACAGTGGATATGAGGCTCTGAATCGTGGTGTGTACAGTATAGCTGTACAGTGGATATGAGGCTCTGAATCAGTGTGTACAGTATAGCTGTACAGTGGATATGAGGCTCTGAATCAGTGTGTACAGTATAGCTGTACAGTAGATATGAGGCTCTGAATCGTGGTGTGTACAGTATAGCTGTACAGTAGAGATGAGGCTCTGAATCGGTGTGTTCAGTATAGCTGTACAGTAGATATGAGGCTCTGAATCGTGGTGTGTACAGTATAGCTGTACAGTAGGTATGAGGCCCTGAATCGGTGTGTACAGTATAGCTGTACAGTGGATATGAGGCTCTGAATCAGTGTGTACAGTATAGCTGTACAGTGGATATGAGGCTCTGAATCAGTGTGTACAGTATAGCTGTACAGTAGATATGAGGCTCTGAATCGTGGTGTGTACAGTATAGCTGTACAGTGGATATGAGGCTCTGAATCAGTGTGTACAGTATAGCTGTACAGTGGATATGAGGCTCTGAATCGGAGTGCACAGTATAGCTGTACAGTAGATATGAGGCTTTGAATCGTGGTGTGTACAGTATAGCTGTACAGTGGATATGAGGCTTTGAATCGTGGTGTGTACAGTATAGCTGTACAGTGGATATGAGCCTCTGAATCGGTGTGTTCAGTATAGCTGTACAGTAGATATGAGGCTCTGAATCGTGGTGTGTACAGTATAGCTGTACAGTAGATATGAGGCTCTGAATATTGTTATGTACAGTATAGCAGTATAGTTTAGAGCAGGTGTCAACTGATATTTTCAAAATTGGCTTTACTGTGGACCCTAATAAATGTAAAATAAGCAGTTACTTTTCATTTGTTTTCAGGTATAACTTTCAACACTACAGCTACCACGGATACAAAGAGTGTGGCGACTCAAGTCCAACCCCATTAGCAGCATCTACAGCAGGTGCAAGCATCACCCATGAAGAACACCTGGGATCACACTATTCCAGTTGTGTATTAATGCATGCCTTTTACCTGGGTTTGAATCTGTCTCAAATAAGTATCTTCTTATACCTATTGTCTTATCTATCTATTTACATATCTAAATGTGTCTGTTTTAGTCTGTCTGTCTGTACTTACTTTTCAAACCATATTCATGACTTTATTTATATACAGCCAAGGCAGAAACATCAACACAGACAACAGACAAGGCTACATCGTGTCCCTCCACTTCGACTGTACCCCCCACTCTACCAACAGCAGCTCTGTCAGTGCCTTCCTCAACCACAATAGGTAAGCTTTCACTTACTTGGATCATCTGAAGATTTTTCAGACTTGATTCAATGATTAAAACACTATATTAAAGGGTTGACTGACATAGCACAACTTGTTTAGATACGAACTTGAAGATTCAGGGTGTTCAATTATTTAAGACCATCATCCTTTAAGGTTGACCAAAGGAGCGTGGTAGTCTCAAATTACCTGGGAAATCCAATACTTTAAAAGTTATACAGTATATAATGAAGGTGTATCAATAACGATATACAATAACTCTGGTAAATTAAAAACAGTTTATTGAATACTGAATAGCTGGATGAATAAAGAAGTGATTCAGGTCACAAAGTTACAGAATAGC
>CM060268.1:16204123-16294757 GCA_030684275.1 Acipenser oxyrinchus oxyrinchus
GTAACGATCACTCTGCACAACTGAGAAGCAGTTGCACTGTCCTCCCTAAGGAGATACTACTGGCCCTATTCCTATAGTTAAATAAGTCAGCAAGAGTGACGGACAGCAAAAGCAGGGACGTCAGAGGTGTCAATTTCACGAACTACCAGTTTATTATTCTGAACAATAATGTCAACAAATGAAAAAATGAACAACTGAATTAAATGAATAATGATAAGACAGGAATTCAAATAATTGCAGGTAACAGATAAGAAGTAAGATGGTACAGATAAGTATGTAGGGACAAACAGAAGGCTAAACAGTTTCACAAAGTAGAAATGAATGGTGTCCGGAGGGTCTCCAATAAACCCACACTCACAAACACAACCCACACAGATAGACAAAAGATAAATAAATAGATACAGATGAAAACACGTGTCTTGTGGAAACAATTACATTTAACAGTCTCTGTGGCAATGGTGGGAGAATGACAGGTAGGCCCAACAAGTCCAGTAATAGCAGGGTAATTGAAATCCATACAAAGTAACAAAATAACAAAGTAACAGAAAAGATACAGGAAACAAAGTATCAAATTAAAGTAGAAAAAATCCAAACAAAAAGAAATGATCTCACCCACAAATAAGGCAGTCCAGCAAAGTGTCCCGAAATGATGGTGATTGTAGAAGGTTGAAAACATTGAGTACGTTGAAATTGTTGAGACTGTCCAGTAGTGTTGAGTTGAATGGTGAACAGTTGTTTGGCAAAAATCAGGAGGATCAGGAAAAAATGGAGGCTGTCACACATAAAACAACAAACACTAAACAGACCTAGAAAAACAGCTAAACTTAAACAAGTAACAGTGAAAACAAAAGAGCAGTTTAGACAAAGCGCAGCAACAAAAGAAAATGAACGGATGCACTGGAATTATCTAAGGATGGTAATGGATTCACTGAAATTTAAGTAGAGAAAATGCTGTAGTTTAATGGATTCCTCTGAGAAAGGGAGTCCCCTCAGGCCTGATTAGCCAGCTTTAATACAAGTGATTGGCTTACAAGGAGCTCTGAGATTGGAGGGTGAAAATCTGAATGAGCCAATGGGGAGAGAGGATGAACAGAGGGTGGTTGCAAGGAACTATGGGAAATGAAGTTTTAACCTGGCCAGGCTACTGACCCTAATTAAAGGGACAGGTGGGTGAGACTTACACCCACATTATGTAGCATGGGAATTGCTACATATTCCCCCACACTGGAGGTGCAAGGGACGAACGCCATAGTAGCGTTTTAAATTAACAATATTGACGGTATCCTCTTTGAAATAATCTGGCTCCCCACTTGACTTTGTAGTTGTTGGGTCCAAGTCTCTTGGTGACAAGAGCTGGCCCAAACCATTTAGGGGCAAGTTTTGCGGAAAACTTTCGGAGGCATCAGATAAGGGGTGAGATCTTATCCAGACTAACTCACCTTCTTCATACTGACAGTGTGCTCTCCGGGCATTGTAATTCCGAGCTTGCCGTTTCTGAGCTTTGGCAGCGTGATCCCTCACCTCTTGGCAATCTGCTGCTGGCGATCTAGCAGTTGGTAGGGATCGGTGGATGGAGCAGGAGCAACAGCGATTAATCGGTCCAATGGGCCTCTGATGGTCCTTCCGGGCTAGTACTGCAGGAGAGAAGCCAGTGGTTTCATGTTTGGCGGTGTTGAGGCGAAGCGAAACTCGGGTAGCCACTGATCCCACAGCTGATGGTTTTCCCGGCGAAAGATGCAACCATGGTCTTTAAGGTGCGGTTCACGCGTTCTGTCAGGTTGGTCTGTGGGTGGTAGCTGGTGGTGAGTTTTTGTACGACTCCCCAGGTCTTGCACACCTCTGCGAGTAGCTGGCTCGTGAACTGAGGTCCACGGTCTGAAAGAATGTGTTGCGGTGTTCCCCATCAGTGAATATTTCCTGCGTCAAAATGTTCACAATCTTGGTGGTCTTACTGTCCCGCAATGGAAACAGCTCAACCCACTTTGTGAAGTAATCAACAATGACCAGGATGTAAGTATTACCTTTTTACTTCTTGGGAAAGGTCCCATTAGGTCCAGACCCAGCATCTCTCAGGCTCCTTCACAGTAGTGGACTGGAGTTGACCTGCAGGTTTGGTGTTGGGCGGTTTGTACTTCTGGCAGGTTTGACACTCCTTTATGTGGCGCCATGTATCTTTACGGATGGAGGGCCACCATGCAACCTCCAACATGCGCAACAAGGTCTTCATCCTGCCCAGGTGACCTCCCAAAGGGTTGTCATGGTAGTGGTGGAGGAAGGAATCCGTCAGCTGTTCGGAATAACCAGCTGGTATCGGAATCCTTGTTTAGGAATGGGCACCGGCGATACACAAGTCCCTGCTGTTGGATGAAGGAGATGCGGTTATCATTGGCAGTATTGGAAGCAATGTCATTGATGATATCAGCGATAGCTGGGTCTTTGGACTGGCGGCCGCAATCTGGTCCATGGTGGTGGGAAGATCCATGCTACTCGCAGGGGCATTGCTAGCACACACTGATGCAGAAGGAGTTGAAGGTGGTACAAGTGGAGCTCTGGAGAGTGCATCAGGCACAAGATTCAGACTACCTTTCCTGTAAATAACGGTAAAAGTGAATTGTTGTGGCGAAGAGTCCAGCGGGTCAGTCTGGAAGAGGTTTTGGGTTATTGAATGCCCAGGAGAGTGCAGCGTGGTCAGTGACAACCTCAAACTCCATCCCCTCCAGATAATGCCGCCATTTTCTACTGCCCACACGACAGCGAGACACTCCTTTTCAGATGTGGAGTAGTTTTTTCGGCAGAGTTCAGTAATTTGGAGGCGTAGGCTATTACTTTCTCATCCTCTCCTTCTAGCTGGGTCAGAACTGCTCCTAGTCCTACATCGCTGGCATCAGTGAAGACTTCGGAGCGTCTTGTTGATGTCTGGGTGAGCAAGGACTGGAGGACTGATCAAAGCTTCTTGGAGGAGTTTGAAACTCTTCTGGCACTCTCCTGTCCATTTCAGGGGACATCTTTCTTTTCAAGTTGTTAAGTGGGGCAGCAATATCCGCAAACCTGGGGATGTACTTGTGGTACCACCCTGCCAAACCTAGGAACCGTTGAACCTCCTTCAAGTTGGTAGGAATGGGATATTCCTGGATGGCTTGGAGCTTGTGGGGATCAGCAGCTACACCCTCACCTGAAACCACATGACCAAGGAAATGGAGAGTGTGTTTAAAGAAGTGGCATTTTTGAGATTGAGAGTAAGGCGGGCCAGATGAAGTTTGTGGAAGACAGCTTCGAGGTCTTGAAGATGCTGCGCTGAGTTTGGTGAATAGACAATGATGTCATCTATGTAGGCGAAACAGATCTTCCCTCGGAGGTCTCCTAACACTCTCTCCATCAGCCGTTGAAAAGTGGCTGCAGCATTTTTAACCCAAATGGCATTACTTTAAACTGATAGAAACCAAAGGGTGTGGAAAATGCAGTCTTCGCTCTACTTCCTGAGTCCATCGCCACTTGCCAGTAACCCGGCGTAAATCAAGGGAGCTGAATACCGTGGCACCACTCAGGGACTCCAGGATGTCATGAATGAGGGGCATGGGATATGCATCAAAGATGGTCTTGGCATTCAGCTTCCTGTAGTCCACACAGAACCTGTATCCTCCGTCTTTCTTCTCTGTGAGCACCACTGGAGAGGACCATGGGGAGGTAGATGGCTCGATAACTCCGTCCAGAAGCATGTCTTGGGCGTGTTCCTTGATTAAAGCCTTTTTCAGTGGAGATGCTCTATACAGTCGACCCCGGACAGGAACTTCGTCCTCTGTGGAGATGGAGTGACGGGTGACTGTTGTCATTCCCAACTGATCAGTGCAGACCGATGACCACTTTTGCTGGAGGTTCTGGAGTTGTTGCTCAACAGGAGATGGTTCAGCTGAAGTGATGGTCATGGTCACCTTCGCCGGTTGGCATGGTTTTGGATCAGAGGTGGTAGGTGGCTGGCAAGATGTATGGAAGTAGAGGCTGACACTCGATAAGGACCTGTCCCAGGAAGCTTCCCCTCATACCGTGGCAAAAAGGATGGTAGGAGAAATCCTTCTGATGTTTGACACCATACTGCCTATTGACAATGTCAATCTGGGTATGAGTTTTCTCCAGGAAATCCAAGCCTAGAACTAGGGAAATGTTAGATGATGATCCTGTAGGATATATGTGCCTAGAAACCAGATCTCCCGTGGAGAAGGTAAGTGAGGCGAACTTGACCTTTGGCCTGGTGTGACTGTCCGTCCGCCAGCATGAAATACTGGTCCTGTGCAGACTCCAGCTCTTCCCCTGGATGAGCGATCTTCCTCCAGAGACTCTCTCTCATCAGAGTGAAGGTGCTCCCAGTGTCCAGGACTGCAGGCCCTTGGAGCCCTCGAGCGCCCACATCCACGATCAGCAGAGTCAGGCTTGCAGCAGGAGCTATATTCTTCTCCTGGCTTCTCACCATGCTGACCTCTGCCGGCTTCTTCGTAGCTCCTTTATGGCTCCTCTTGTCCTGAGCGGCTTTGCTGGAGTTTGCCTTGACCCAGTATTCCCGCTGGGCAGCGTTGTCTTTCTCCACCTGGGTCCCGATGCGCACCAGTTCTTTCACTGTCTTCACCGTTCCCCTTAGACAGCTTGCCAGTTTGGGATTACAGCTGTTGAGAATCCGTTGAACCACTTCAGACTCCTCCAAGTCTGGCTTCCAGCGCAGACATAGGGCACGATAGTCATAGGCGAAGTCAAGGATTAAGCTCGTCAGGCAGCTGGACTCTGGAGCGAGTCGGTCTTCCACTTCGGTCTGGAAGTCAGGCGGCAGAAAGGCTTGGCGGAAGGCAGTCTTGAACTGTTCCCAGGAGTGGATTCCCTTGCGCTCTGCAAACCACCAGCTCTTTGCTGAGCCTTTCAGCACACTGGACATGGTTGCCATGATCTCATAGGGTGTCATGGGGCGTAGCGCTAGGAATTCATCACATTTGTCCAGGAAGTCAATGGCATCGCTGCTGGCCTCCCGCCAAACTCTGGGAAGTTGATTTTAATGGGCAGCTTTGCTTGGGAAAGACTTCCTTCAGTTCTGGAGCCATGGTAATCAGCAGACCCACCGTCAAAGGAGAATTGTTGTGGTGCAGACTGCTTTCTAGAGGAGAGAGACGGCAAAGAAAGTGGCAGGCGAGGGGTGCTGGTCTTTTGAAGAGTTTCTTCAGCTCTTCTCCCCACAGCACATCGCGGCGTTTCAGGCACTTCACCACTTCCAGATCCATTTCGTCAAGGGCCTCTTGCCTTCGATTCTCCATATCTGCGGCGTCCTTCGATGTAACCTCGCAGGACCTGTTCACGATTAATGCTGCTCTCCTGTAACTCAGACAGCTGTGTTTCCAGTTGCTCAACACGGTCAGTGAGATGGGAACAGTGCTCAGTCAATTGCCCTATCGCAACACTGTCAGTAAGGTTCCCTTCATCATCATCGCCTCCAGAAAGCTCTGCCCCTTCTTGGGTAATGTACAGATCACTAAGGCGGGTAGTTCTCTCTGTGATAGGCTCTCTGATAGTCACATGGGGTCTATCTCCAATCTCAGAGAAGTTTAGCGAAGTCAAGGTCTGATCTTCCATTTCTGACATTAAGTTCCCAACAATTTAAACTGATGAATTTAGATTTGAATTTAATGACACAAAGGGTCCCCGTCACGGGCCACCAATTCTGTAACGATCACTCTGCACAACTGAGAAGCAGTTGCACTGTCCTCCCTAAGGAGATACTACTGGCCCTATTCCTATAGTTAAATAAGTCAGCAAGAGTGACGGACAGCAAAAGCAGGGGCGTCAGAGGTGTCAATTTCACGAACAACCAGTTTATTATTCTGAACAATAATGTCAACAAATGAAAAAATGAACAACTGAATTAAATGAATAATGATAAGACAGGAATTCAAATAATTGCAGGTAACAGATAAGAAATAAGATGGTACAGATAAGTATGTAGGGACAAACAGAAGGCTAAACAGTTTCACAAAGTAGAAATGAATGGTGTCGGAGGGTCTCCAATAAACCCACACTCACAAACACAACCCACACAGATAGACAAAAGATAAATAAATAGATACAGATGAAAACAGTGTCTTGTGGAAACAATTACATTTAACAGTCTCTGTGGCAATGGTGGGAGAATGACAGGTAGGCCCAACAAGTCCAGTAATAGCAGGGTAATTGAAATCCATACAAAGTAACAAAATAACAAAGTAACAGAAAAATACAGGAAACAAAGTATCAAATTAAAGTAGAAAAAATCCAAACAAAAAGAAATGATCTCACCCACAAATAAGGCAGTCCAGCAAAGTGTCCCGAAATGATGGTGATTGTAGAAGGTTGAAAACATTGAGTACGTTGAAATTGTTGAGACTGTCCAGTAGTGTTGAGTTGAATGGTGAACAGTTGTTTGGCAAAAATCAGGAGGATCAGGAAAAAATGGAGGCTGTCACACATAAAACAACAAACACTAAACAGACCTAGAAAAACAGCTAAACTTAAACAAGTAACAGTGAAAACAAAAGAGCAGTTTAGACAAAGCGCAGCAACAAAAGAAAATGAACGGATGCACTGGAATTATCTAAGGATGGTAATGGATTCACTGAAATTTAAGTAGAGAAAATGCTGTAGTTTAATGGATTCCTCTGAGAAAGGGAGTCCCCTCCAGGCCTGATTAGCCAGCTTTAATACAAGTGTTGGCTTACAAGGAGCTCTGAGATTGGAGGAGTAAAAATCTGAATGAGCCAATGGGGAGAGAGGATGAACAGAGGGTAGTTGCAAGGAACTATGGGAAATGAAGTTTTAACCTGGCCAGGCTACTGACCCTAATTAAAGGGACAGGTGGGTGAGACTTACACCCACATTATGTAGCATGGGAATTGCTACACCAGAGCAACCGCAAATCTATGTTTATTTTATACTGCAACATTCCAGCCGAACCTATCTTTCCTACTCAGCCCGCAGCTCAGCGTTCCAGGAATCCACCCCCGGCTTCCTTGCAGCAAGCCGCCCCGCTCAGCTCCTCAGCAGCCAGCAGCCTCAATCGCTCCAGCTCCTCAGCCACCAGCTGTCCAAGATCTGCTCTACGATCTACATCAGGAAATTCTCAATGACATTAAACAACTCATTCAACCTGTCGCAGATGCCATTTTGGGTTTCAGCACCCGTCTGGGAAATTTGGACAGACGTATGGAAGCTATTTCGTCCGTCCTTTCAGCAGCCATTTCTGTCATCACACCAGCAGCCGCTGCAAGCTCTACCGCATTAATTGCTACCGCCGTTCCAGCAACTCCCGCCCCCGCAGTCGACCTGCCTATCTACTGCTTGGCTTCTGCTTCTCGTGCTGGCTCCACCTCCGCTTCATCTGTTCGCAGGCACGTCCTGTCTCCTCAACTGAGACGCAGTATCATTGAAGGTAAAGATGTTCATTTAGTTTCTATTCTTATCACCACTTCGGAATTTTTGGATCACAGACTGCAGGGATATTTCTGTGACACTGAAAGGCTTCTTAAAAATCTTACACTGGGAAAATTTGTGCTGGCTTTTTCTGTGTATAGAGATGTATTGTGTGAATCATATCCCAACCGTCGGCAAGAACCGGACTCCTACATGTTCAATATAGTAGAGCTGTCTGTCAGGTACGGAGGGACAATGTTTTACCAATACCACAAATCATTTTCAGCTGAAGCAGCCACAATTCTCACCATGGATAATATCATCATTGATTGGTCCCAATCCGATCCAAATCTTTTCAATAGAATTTTCTGTGGGCTCAGAGCATGTTTGTGGCATGTGCGCATCCACTGCACACTCAACCTCCCTCTGCCCGAAAGCAGCTTCTTCCCACGCTTCATCCTCCGCCTCAGACAAGCCATTTTCCATGCCAACTCCACCTCGCTATCATCAGTTAACCCTTTTCATGCTTCAACTCCACCAGAATCTTCTCACAGTAAGGATAAATACAGACATGTAATTAAATTTTCTGGTGGCAGACAGCTCTGCAATAACTTCAATGAGAAATACTGCTCTCTGGATCATTGTAGATACATTCATATGTGCACTTTCTGTGGCGACGCCCACTCTCGGTCCATCTGCCCATTAGCTTCCAAATGACTCTCTCCCCTTCTAACAGTGTTCACACCTATATCTATCCCTACACTGAACAATTTATTGCAAAATCACCCAGACCATATTTTTGTCAATTATCTCATCAACGGCCTTTCTAATGGTTGTTCTTCATCACTGCACCGCAAAAATCTACAATCAGCTATCAAGGAATCTCAAATAGAGAATCAGAAGTATCTAAGGGATTTATGGTTGGCCCCTTCTCACCCCCATTTCCTCTGTTTTGCATTAACCCCACAGGCGTAGCTACCAGGAAGGTGTCAGGTAAAAAACGGCTCATCGTCGATCTATCAGCTCCTCATGACAGCCTTTTCAGCAGCATTAACTCTCAAATCCCTTTAGATCCGTTCTCCCTCCACTATATCACCATCTCTAATGCCATCAAATCAATCAAAACTGCAGGCTGAGGATCCTGGTTAGCCAAAGCATATATTTCAGATGCATTTGAAGTCATGCCCATCCTCCCCTCCCTCCATCACCTCTTCAGGATATGTTGGAACAACAAATTCTATTTTTCCACCCAGCAGACTTTTGGCTGCCGCAGCAGCCCCAAGATTTTTGACTCTCTTTCTGAAGCTTTATGCTGGATTCTGTTAAATATTCACCACATCCCTTTCCTTCTCCATCTCCTTGACGATTTTCTTCTGGTTTCGCCTCCCTCGGATTCCCCAGCTCAAGGAATCACGAATCTCAAAACCCTCTTTAAATCAGTTGGCGTTCCACTCTCAGAAGAGAAAACCATTGGACCAGTGCACACTTGATACCATCTGATTCGAAGCCCACCTTCCTCCCAGCAATCCGCACATCCGTTCTCTCATTCAAGAATTCCAGATTTGCAACACTATCGAGAAACGTGATCTTCTTTCACTGCTCGGCCACTTCAACTTTGCTATTCGTATCATTCCGCAGGGCAGGACATTCATTTCTCGTCTTCTTGCTCTCTCTGCCAAAGTCAAAAATCTCAACTCTTTCATTAACATTTCAGCAGAGGCAAGGAAAGATACCCGGATGTGGTCCTCTCTGTTACAACACTGGAACGGCTTATCTCTTTTCTATGACAACTTCATCTCAGCCCAGCACGACCTATCTCTGCATCCTTCTCATGGCCTCTGGAAATAAAAACTCTCCCTCCTCAACTGAAATCTACCGCCCTACTAGAAATCTACCCCATAGTGGTGGCGGCTCATTAATGGGGACCCCACTGGAAAAATAAGTCAGTTTTATTTTACTGCGATAATCAAGCCACTGGTCACATTATTAATAAGGATGTTCTTCTTCTCCATTAATCATGCAACTATTACCCCGCCTCGTCTGGATCTCCATGTGTAACAACTTCATCATTCAAGCCCGCCATCTTCCAGGAATCTGTAATAATGCTGCCGATGCCCTTTCTCGTCTTCAGATTCCCAGGTTCAGACGTCTGGTTCCATCGGCTCATCATTTCTCTCTGACAGTCCCTCCATTCAGCGAAGTGGTAATGAGGTGAACCCAGCTGTTCTAAACCTGCTCACTGCTACCCAGGGATACGTGATCAACGCCCCTCGCTCCTTCTACTCGTTCCTCCTACTCCTCTGGGTGGTCTGTCTTTTCATTTCTCTGCAATCAAAACTGGATTCCTCCAACTCCATTCAACCTGGACTATATGCTTGCCTTCCTCGTTCACGCAAAAGACTGCCTTCACTTATCTCCAGGACCTATTAAATCCTATTTATCTGGCATTCAGTATCATTTCACATTAAGGTTAGTGTCTACCCCACCCCTCCTGCCTATCCCAGCCATCAGTCTCTTTCTCTGGGGATAACCAAAAGCTGCCCCCCCTTCCCCTTCTTGCCTACCCATATCTACAGATATTCTAGGTCTGATTATATCAATTCTTCGTCAAGATTGTTTCAACACCTTCGACAACCTAGTTATGGAATCTATCTGTCTGATTGCCTTCTTTGGTTTCCTCCGTTGCTCCGAGTTTGCAGTTCCTTCCCAAGCCAGTTTCCCTTCAGTAGGTATCCATTGCAGCGATCTCTCCTTAGTTCCTAACTCTCATTATATCCTGTTCCTCTGTACTTCCAAAATGGATCAGTTCTGTCAAGGCCAGTTCATTCAGCTCTGCAAGCTAAATTCTCCTTTATGCCCTTATTCAGCAATATCTCGCTACCTGTCTAGTCGTCGCCCAGATAATCATTCGGATCATTTATTAATTAACAGCAATCATTGTGTAGTTACAAGAAGCTGGTTTTCGTCCCACCTGTCCCACCTGTCCTATCTCATATCTAAAGCAAGTCTGCCCCCGCAGTTCTACACTCCCCGTTCTTTTTGTATAGGCACAGCTACCTCCGCAGCCAAACTTAACATCAATCAACATATGATTAAAAGAATGGGGCGATGGACATCCTCTGCAGTAGAAACCTACATTCACTCCTCTCTCTCAAACATTTCCACAGCTCAACAGAGTATTGCTAGTATTTCTTTCTCCCCTATATTGCTTTGGTGGCTGGCGCGGGGAGCTGGGGTCCTTCTTTTGAGGGCAAGTAAAGCTTCACTTCCCAACCTTGGGTCGGCCGGGCCACCCCGTCCTCCAAGAAGGAAGGTTCTCTACACAAGTCAGAGGGGACCCCTGGCCAAAACCTTTCCTTTCTAACACCTTCATTCATTCAATCGTTCGTTCGTTTACAGGTTACCCCGGGATGGCGACTCCTTCTTTGAGCAATGGGATCCTGATGTTTGCTAATACCACTTAGCCATAGCTCCAGTCCAGTGAACAATATTTGTTAGCAAAGTCCTGAACTCATTCCCTCTAGAGGCTAATTATTCTGTCATCTTTCCTTAATTAAAATTTGACATCAGTTTCAAAGGTAACTTTTTTGTCCATATGATGATTTACACAGTCTGTGCTGTGATGGACTGCTTGAGTTCATTGCTGCTTCGTTTCATTACTAGGAAGCACAGCTGTGCTGTGATGGACTGCTTGAGTTCATTGCTGCTTCGTTTCATTACTAGGAAGCACAGCTGTGCTGTGATGGACTGCTTGAGTTCATTGCTGCTTCGTTTCATTACTAGGAAGCTAAACAGGAGTTGTCTTACCTTTGATGACAAACAAAAAATACAAATTGATAACCAGATAACATGCATGATAAGTGGGTTGCAGTGGGTAGATGAAAGGGTGATGCAGGTGTTCCAGACAACGACAAACACAAAGTTCACGGTTCAAGTTCTTTTATTTTAATTTTCCAGTCTCCTTGACTGTTTAAATAATAATGCTGGCTCTACCCAACTATGGATATTGACAGCATATAAACCAAGGGGTTGCAGTCCCAAAATAATAATACAAAACACAGACACGCAACACAGATACAGACACGTCTCCGGACAGTGTGTGCTCTCGGTGCAGGTGGCGTGCTTTATTCAGTGGTGCTTGCTTGTGTACAGGTGCAGTGAAGTCCGGGTTTATGACTGGCTTGAAGCAGAAGCTCCCAGATTCGTATATTATCCATCTGGCAAAGACAAACGTACACAGTTACTCAAAACAAACAAAAAACACTTCACTTACGATTTATCCGTCTTTGTTTCCTCCCATTAACCACAACAAAGGAACCGATTACAGCGTCACGTCCCCCTAAAATACTCTCAGCCCCGCCCCCTTCGATAGCTAGTTCAATCACGTCTCCTCCAATTCATGAATGAAACTTCGCTCACCGTACTAGGGTGATGACTCCTGGTACCGTGACCCCGCCCCCTTCCTTAATGGCCGGCTTCCGATTTTAAACCATTCTTCCAACCATTCAGTACGAGGCACACAGTTCCTGTTGTACAGTGCTCTCACCGGTAGAGAGGGAGATTGTTGATTCGGATTCTTTCGCTCTCTGTCACAGTGACTGAGAGAATTGATAACCAAATAACATGCATGATAAGTGACTGAGAGAATTGACAACCAAATAACATGCATGATAAGTGACTGAAAGAATTGACAACCAAATACCTTGCATGATATGTGAGTGAGAGTATTGATAATCAAATAACATGCATGATACGTGGGTGACAAAATGATTTATTTCTGTACACCCTGTTTATTCTACCTTCAAATCAAAGTTAATTGGCTTCTCTGTCCAGGAAATGAAGAGAGCAAACTGAACACTACGACTGAGCCGCTGCAGAGCAAACGGAACACAACGACTGAGCAGCTGCAGAGCAAACTGAACACAACGACCAGCAGTTTTCCATCCTCTCCAGGTAGTGCTCTATCTAAATTACACAGAATGTGAAAGTGAATTCAATACAGTCACCACATGGGCTTGTTCTGTGCAGCACTGTCCTTTTGGTTCTTAAGAGCATAAGAGCACCACTCCTGAAACTTAACAAAAAAACAGTTGAGGGCAGCTAAGGCCACAGTACTGATTCCATTGAACAATATGTGTTGATACTTCAACATAATGCTATAAAAACAATTGTATAAATGAATGTTATTCTAAAACCTGTTGATATCTTGGCCATCTATCTACCTAGAAATTACAGCTGTTTGTAAATGTTTGTATTTATAAATTTATAAAACACCCATTGTGTACCTATATATATATATATATATATATATATATATATATATATATATATATATATATATATATATATATATATATATATATATATATGTTTTTCTAGGGGCTGTAATCTCCAGTAGTACCGAACCATCTGTAAGCTCTGTGTCTACAGGAAGTTCAACCTCTGAACTAGTGACTACATCTACGTTGCCCCTGACAACATCCGCAAGAGGCAACGCAAAAACTGGTAAGAAGCATAAAATAATGGACTGGTTAGAACCTCAGTGTCACATAGAGAAATATTCTGATATTTGTTTTTTCTTTGCAATTATTGGCTTGTAGGAAATTCTATAACTTAAAGGTCTCATTAATGGATTTCAGTTCTCTCACCTCTGTATGTCTATAATCTCCTCACTTTGATAATGTTACATCTCTACAGTCCTATCCTGTTAATCTCAGTGTGATGTCTATAATCTCACTTTGATAATGTTACATGTGTACAGTCCTATCCTGTTAATCTCAGTGTGATGTCTATAATCTCCTCACTTTGATAATGTTACATCTGTACAGTCCTATCCTGTTAATCTCAGTGAGATGTATCTCCTCACTTTGATAATGTTACATCTCTACAGTCCTATCCCGTTAATCTCAGTGTGATGTATCTCCTCACTTTGATAATGTTACATCTCTACAGTCCTATCCCGTTAATCTCAGTGTGATGTATCTCCTCACTTTGATAATGTTACATCTCTACAGTCCTATCCAATTAAACTTTGGAGTTCCTAAACTGCATGTAAACCAAGCCAATGCAGCAGAAACTAATGCCCTGTTTCCACTGCCTGGTGCTCCTGGCTACAGCTGCTCACAGCAACAAAACAGGGTGTTTCCGCAACCCGCCCAAGCAAACATTGTTATATTGAACAACGTTCATCCTGCTTCAGAATCAGCACACAAGGCAAAAGTCTGTAGTCAAATTACCTTTTTTTTATTCATGATTCACACAACGACAAAACCTGGCTGTTTGTTTACTTGTGCTCTCCTTCTTAACCAGAGTCCTTGCTAGTTGTAATGAGCCGATGGTTACATTTATTTGTTACAGCCGGTTTCTTTAAAACAAAGCACAATACAATCCCACAATCCCCCAGTGACCTTTGACATACTGCAAGAATTTCCGAGGTTGGCCAGGTTTGGGAAAAAAAGCCCTGAAACCTGTGGGCAGCCGAAGGCAATGAAACAAGACATAAATGTCTGAATAACCTGCTGTTGTTTTTTTTTCTGTTTTACAGACTTTTCCGGACTGACAAGTTTATCAACTCAGACTGAAAATGAAACATCTTCATTACTGGCATCTGCTTTTCCTACTGAACAACCACAAAACAATCTCACCATGTTAGCTTTTGGTAATTATCAAATCACATGCTAATATTTGTTAATTTTTAAAGGGAGCAAGTACTAAAACTGTTAATTAAAATGGGTTACCTAGTCATGTTGCTGAAGGGACACTTCTTCACACAGAGAGTGGTGAGGGTTAGGGTTAGGGTTAGGGGATGGAATGGGTTACCTAGGCATGTTGTTAAGGCAGAATAACTTGGATTCTTTAAGACCCAACTTGACAATGTTTTGAGATCAATCAGCTACTAGGAACTGGACAAGCTTAGACAGGCCGAATGGCCTCCTCTCGTTCATACATTTTCTTATGGGTTTTTTTAATGATTGCAATGTATTAATGAGACCCATAGAAACCAAATCAAGTGCTCCACAAAACAGGTGTATTTGTAGAATCAACATTGTGATGTTAAGCTCTTATTTCCAGGTTATTGGTGAACTCCTGAAAAAGTCAATGCCACTAATGATGACTTTTTATGCTTCGTACCTTTGAAGTGCTTTTAAAAGGGTTTGATTGTATTGGAATGAAGGAGGTAAAGGAACAGATATGTGAAACTCTTCAACAAGCTTGAAGCCATGGGTAGAGGTTATATTTTGTAAAAGTCTGTTTGATCATTTTAATGAAGTGGTTTTATTCCTGAGAGAGTTGATTGGGGGGAGAATGGTTCGGGTGCAGTAATCACTCAGCCAGTTCATTCTAACGCTTCATTTTTAGGAGTAATGAGTCTGATTCTGATCCTGATTGTCGTCATGGTGATTCTGGTCACTGTCGTTAATCTGAGAGGGAAGTGCCACCGATCCAAGGAAGCCGAAGGTATCTTTTATTTCAGATTTATTCAGCTTAAATAAGGACCGTAGGTTCATTTTGTGGGCCTGACCTTGATGCAGTGCTGTTCGCTATCACTTTGTCACACTGATAGATCTACAGAGGTTCTGATTGTAAACTTGGTACAGACAGGGTATCAGAATCTGTGTGGCTATAAGGTTACCTATTAAAGGCTGCATACTAAGAATGACTGTTTTTTTGTTCTTCATTAAACAATGCTTGGTCTTGGGTCCCTGAAAGTCTCCCCTGATAAAGGCATAACCACATGCTGTGCAGGGTGAGTCATACAGTCAGGTGAGCGCAGGTTCCTGGAGGATTCACTGGGGATTCCATAGGGAGTGCTGCATTTACCCTGTTGCACCTAGAGTTTGGGAGGCACCCTACTGGCAGTGCCCAGTGACCTGCAGGGCTGGCCTTTGTCCTCCAGAGGCCGGTAGCTTGCTGACATCTGTTCTCGGGTTCCTGGGTGTAAAGAGGTGATTGACTTGGTCGTGGGTTCAGAGGACCCCACTGACCTTCAGTTCACCTGAGATGTTGTTGGAGATTACTGTGGCCGAAGTGTGATTAAACATTCAGAACTTTTAGAAACACAGGGTAGAAACACTGCATAAAAAGAAGGCTTGGCTTTTTCACCCTTTACAAGAAGCCAATACCATTTCCAGTGTTTAAAACAATACCACTGCTGAACCCAAATGTAATGTAATACGCTAAGGTATGGTTCAGGAGAGGCAACTGTGGCTCTCCTAGTCCATTCTATTGCAAGACTTGCAAGAAGTCCTTAATTATTTAGTTAATCATTTTCAGGCTTAACAAGTATGCCACAGCTACATAAAAAGTAAAGCTATCAGTAATTTGGAAAAGTACTTCTACTGTATGCAATAGTTAATGTCTCATTATCCCACCAATGGTAGAAACACCACCCTAAGATTCGGACCCACAAGCTGGAATAACCAATACTGTTTGTAAAAGTTTAAGAGAGAAATACAAACAGGGCTCCCGAGTGGCGCATCCAGTAAAGGCGCTCGACGTGGAGTGCAGGATGCGCTCTATAGTCTGGACGTCGCAACGTCGAGTCCAGGCTATTCCACAGCCGACCTTGGACGGGAGCTCCTAGAGGCGGCGACACTGGCGGCGCCGCCGGGGAGGGAGGGTTAGGGCGGCCAGGGTGTCCTCGGCTCACCGCGCACCAGCGACCCCTGTAGTCTGGCCGGGCGCCTGCAGGCTTGCCTGTAAAGCTGCCCGAGAGCTGCATTGTCCTCCGACGCTGTAGCTCTTGGGTGGCTGCATGGTGAGTCTGCAGTGTGAAAAGCTGCTGGCTGGCGGCACGCCTGGAGGACAGTGTGTGTTCGTCTTCGCCCTCCCGAGTAAGAGCAGGGGTGGGAGCGGTGAGCTGAGCTTCAAATAATAATTGGCCATTCCAGATTTGGAGAAAATAATAAAAATAATTGGCAACGACTACATTTATTTAAAAAAAAAGAGAGAAATACAAACAGAAGGGTGCCTTTGTACCCCCCAGATTCTGAAGAGAGAAATACAAACAGAAGGGTGCCTTTGTACCCCCCAGATTCTGAATAGAGAAATACAAACAGAAGGGTGTCTTTGTACCCCCCCAGATTCTGAAGAGAGAAATACAAACAGAAGGGTGTCTTTGTACCCCACCAGATTCTGACACACTTATAACTTGTGTGAAACTGTCCTACATTTCAGCAGGTGTGGTAAGGATGACTGGTGCAGTGCAAAGAATGTAATGTCCAAACTGCCGTTTCCCAAAAAATAATCCTTTCTTTATTTAATCAAAAAAAAATTCCATCAATAATAATTCCACACAGAAATAAATAAATAAGCCCCGCTACCAACGATGGTATTGGGGCAAAATAATAGGAGGTTTTGAGTCCGAAAAGGTAAACAAAAAGACACTCCGATAGCCACAATCCTCCGTGCACGTAAATGGTGCTCTATTCCTCCAGGGGGATCGTGGTGCGTGCGCTGTGCGGTGTTGTGCTTGTGGTGAGGGGCGTGCTCTGGTGTAAAAGCTGGCTCTCCGGCTACAGCCTCCCGTCCTCCTGCTCCTCTATAAAACACAAACAAAAACACGTAATCCACACACAGAAAATAAACACCAGCTGCCGGTCGCTCTACTTTCTCAGCGCAAGAGGAGGTACTGACATTGCTGCTTCCCCTTTGTACCCAGAAAACTCCTCCCTGCAATCAACGTGTTGCCATGGTTTCTCCAATAGAGGGCTGCCCCGCAGCTGACTGCACTGGAATTGTCCTGAGTACTTGCAGCTACGCGCCCCTCCTAATATGGTTACCTTCCAGTTTCCACCTACCATCGAGGTGGCAGATCTAGGAGGCAGCATACCTTCCCCCTTACACAGTACCCTTTCTAGTTGGGAGGGAGATTTACAGCATCAACCCTTTCTCGCTCTATCACAGCAGGACAAGGGGTTCTATAAATAAATGGAAACATGTAAGTGTGATGTACATAAAGGCAGCTAACCCCATACCCCTGATTAGGATCCATTCAATAGCAGACAGGCAGCTAACTCATACCCCTGATTATGATCCATTCAAAAGCAGCCACTGAGATTGTGTTCCAGAGTTGTGAACAACAACCCTGGCCCAGCGCATGGAGCCTCTTTAGAGATCTGGAAGAGGCCTCACTAGTTCCAGTTATTTACATTAGTAAAGCTGCAGGGCACTCCCTGTCACAGAACCCAACTTATTAGTGTTTCTTTTTGAAAGGTAAAAAGTCTGGAGATTCAGGTGTGTCTGAAAGGTAAGAGCAAGAATGATAATAAAGATTCAAGAACATTATATTGCATGTAAGAATGCTAAATAACACTACTACTACAACTACTACTACTACTACTACTACTACTACTACTACTACTACTACTACTACTAGTAATAATAATAGTAATCTATATAATGCAATGCATATTGTAATCTAATAATCAACTGCACCATATACTGTAGTTTTGTACCATGCTTCATTTTCAATATTGGTACAGTTGATGTCACTTCCTTTAAAAAATTCTCCATGAGGCACTTCTCGAAATTACATTCAACTGCAAAGTCCATTCAAAGCGATGCCATCCCAATCCTAATGGTATTCTCTTCCTCAACCTTTCCCTCTTTTCAATGAAAATCACAATGGACTAAATAAAGGTTACTTATGAATGGAAAGAATCATGGAATGACGTTCACTTCTACTCGTTCCAATATTCCCGCATACACAGATGTCCGCTGTCCCATAACTCTATAATCTCCCATTTCTAATGTTAATAATAATAATTACAGTCTTATGTATACAGTTGCGTTCTATTTTGAATAGTGTTTATTTATTTCGTTTGATGCCAGAGAGCAACATTTCTGACATCAGATCAATTGAAGCCATACCTTCTTATCTTTTTCTCCAGCAATTCTGCTAATTTAGAAAAAGAAAGCATAACACTGGTCTCCGTGAAAAGTTTGAACATAGAGACAGGTAAGAACACTTTTAACCACAAGTTTAAGGAGTAGGTTTAGCTTTATTGCACTAGAAAATGGCTGGTACAGAATTCCATATTCAAACTCTTGCAAATACTATGCAAATATGAAAGCTGTAGGGTTATTTCCCCAGACACTTCCCAACGAAGACACAGTATGTACAGCACAGCGTATTCAAAACCGCCGGCCCTCTTCACAAAGGGGGGCCTCATGAGTTATTCAAAGTATGTTTTTTTAAAGTCTGATTTCATGAATTCAATACAGTTTATAACATGGCAAGAATATAGGGAGCAATCTAATTAGCTAACAAGTGTTCCAGCCTGTGCAGATATGTCACCACACCAGCACAGCCTGCAGATTTCAGGATTCACTCGACAGCACACATACACTCACTTTACAACTCTCAAATGGGCAGTCCTGATAGAATCTATGTTTTAGCAAAGACACATTCTTACTTTAAACATGCTATCTGGTACTTCACTATGTTAAAGAAGTTTGCAAGCCTTTGTTTTCAGATTCCCTGGAGAGTGAAATTGTCCCACCCCGGGGACTCTTTAACCAACTAGCTGCCTCCTCTAGTGACTGACACACTTTGCAGCCAGTACGATGCATGACCCGGATAACGCTACTGAGGTTAAAGGACCCAAGAGGTGTAGTGTAGAGATTTCCTGGCAGACAAGGCGAGCAAACTGAGACGCGTCTTTTACCTAGTGTAGTAGCAGGTGTCTTGTTTTCAAATGTCAGTATTTGTTTGTAATATGATTCTTTCTAGCCTGCATGTTGGAGACCTATATAGGGAATAGAAGTGTGCCTGGCAGGTGGGATTAATGACAGTATTACTTGCATCAACCACCTCAACTATTGATCTTCAAACAAGAGGAAAATCAGGGAGTTTTTCTCACGGTATCACCTCATTAGTTCCATTAGTAACTATGTATTTACTTATGAACTACCACACAATTTACTACTGAATTTGTTCCAATTCATGTGAACTATGCATCAGTAATGGTTAATATTACCAGCGATGGTGTACTACTCGACTCCCTGTATAAACGTACTGCTGCACTGCTCATTTCTACTACATGGGTTTGAATTGTTTTTAAACATGTTCAATTACAGACTCGCCAAGGTTTTGCTCCACACGTCGGACAACTATAGAAAATGATGAACACGGAGGAAACTGCCATGATGTGCAGAGCACAAAGGTGAACAAACTGTTCTACAAATACTGTAGTGTCTGAAATGAAGAAAACACTACTTCCTATTTATTTATCTATATGTTTCTTTACAATTTAAAGTTATTCCAGTAAATCTTCTGAAATATATATTCACCTTTACTTTCGGTGTGTGTGTGTGTGTATGTACACACACACACACACACACAGTTGCAGATAAAAATTATTTGGACAGTTTAAAAAATGAGGAAAACCACAAAGAAAGTGATTTCTATAATTTCTAATTGTTCAATTGAAAGATATTAATTAAAGTAGAGATTCAGCTTTATAATAAAACAACACTGTGTGGGTGTGACACAGAGAGAATGTAAAGCACTGTGTGGGTGTGACACAGAGAGAATGTAAAGCACTGTGTGGGTGTGACACAGAGAGAATGTAAAGCACTGTGTGGGTGTGACACAGAGAGAATGTAAAGCACTGTGTGGGTGTGACACAGAGAGAATGTAAAGCACTATGTGGGTGTGACACAGAGAGAATGTAAAGCACTGTGTGGGTGTGACACAGAGAGAATGTAAAGCACTGTGTGGGTGTGACACAGAGAGAATGTAATGTGGATTTATTGACAAACAAAGGAGAACAGGAACTCCAGGTGTGAAAGACCAAAAAAGAGTTCTGCAAAATCTGGAGGAAGAATCATTCGAGCAGCGCGGCAAAATCCTCGGATTACTGCAAAAGATATGACACAAGAATTGAGAGAAGATGGTCAAGAAATGCATGAGCGATCAATTCAACAATACCTTGACAAGATGAATGTCTATGGGTGAAAACCAAGATACAAACCATTGTTAAAAACAATACACAAAAGGAAGCGATTGGAGTTTTCCATTGAATACTTGAAGCCTGATGATTTCTTCAACCAAATTTTATGGTCAGACAAATCCAAAATATAACTTTTTTCACTAAGAAAGCAACAATATGTTTTGCAGAAGAGAGAGTGTTAAACATGGTGGAGGTTGTGTGATGGTATGGGCTTGTTTTTCTTCCTCAGCCACTGGTGACCTTTGTATTGTAGAAGGACAAATGAATGCTGCAAAATATCAAGAAATTTTGCACTCTCATTTGTAACCCAGTGCTAGAAGGCTTATTGGACGGAGGTTTGTATTCCAGCAGGATAATGATCCTAAGCATTCTGTGAAGTCTACAACAGAATGTCTGAAAAAAAGAAGATTACATTTATGTATTGGCCATCTCAGTCCCCAGACTTGAATCCCATGGAGATGTTGTGGATTGACTTGAAGGCTGCTGTTGCAAAAAGGAATCCAAAGTCAATTGCAGAACTCAAAGCTGTATGTTGAAGAATGGGCAAAAATATCTGCGGAAAGATGCCAGGAACTGGTTTAACAAAAAAAAGACTGCAAGCTGTAAAGGAAGCAAAGGGTGGGCACACAAAATACTAATGTAAGGGTGCCCAAATACCTTTGTCAAAGTATGAAATTTGTTTTTGCATGTTGTTTCTGATTTTATGCATGTTATGTAATAATGTGTTGTTTTATTATTTGTTTATTTAGCAGACGCCTTTATCCAAGGCGACTTACAGAAACTAGGGTGTGTGAACTATGCATCAGCTGCAGAGTCAATTACAATTACGTCTCACCCGAAAGACGGAGCACAAGGAGGTTAAGTGACTTGCTCAGGGTCACACAATGAGTCAGTGGCTGAGGTGGGATTTGAACCGGGGACCTCCTGATTTTATTATAAAGCTGCATCTCTACTTTAATGTATATCTTTCAATAGAAAGCGTATATATATGTGTGTGTGTGTGTGTGTGTGTGTGTGTGTGTGTGTGTGTGTGTGTGTGTGTGTGTGTGTGTGTACAGTCAGTTAGTCAGTCAGTCAGTCATTATATATCCACGTGTCATCTGAATGCAGTAACCACAAGGTGAGAGCTAACGAGGAGACATGGAATCTCCACAGACCTGTCACATTGAAATCTCACAGCAATGCAGAAAACACAAACGGGGTAAACAGGTAGCCTTTTCAAGGGGTAATATCATTAAGATGTCTGTTTTTTCATTGTCACTGCAGAGTCTAACACGTACTGTATCTTTCTTTTGTAGTTGGTGTAACTGATCAGCTTTACAATCTGAGAAGATGGTTGATATATTTGTCAGCAAACACAGGACTAGAAACCATTACAATTCCACTGCTTTACGGGGAGTGGCTCAGTCACCTAATTCACCTCATGCTCTTCACCTCTGGAGTGGCTGGTGAAATAAGTTTGCTGGTCTGATCCCAGAGGACATTAGTGTATTAGTGTTGGGCTCAATGTCAGTCTCTGCTTGAGAGGAGCCGGGGCTGAATGACACGGTATTTCCAGTCAGGACTGTGCTCTAGCTGGAACGGAAATCTCCTATAGACTGTGGTCAGTGCCAATGTTGTGTCAAAAAACATTTCAATAAATAAATAAATATACATTTCAATAAATACATCTACTGATTTGTGTACTAGAAAGAGCCTTTTAAAACACTTCCAAACACTTCCAGTGGTGTCCCATGGTATCAGAGTCACACAGCAGAATAGCCCACACATTGTAAATCTATAGTTAGTCTTGTAAAAGCCCTGTAAATGCACAATTCTTATCACCTTTCACTGGGATTCAAATCTACTGCTTGCTTCGTCGTTCTTTTTGATGTTCAACGCTAAAAATAATATAAATACATAAACTGATTCTTTCTGATCACATCCGGGGCTGTAGGTCATTTCAGTTTACATTCTCAGGGAAGATTCACCTGAAGCACAGGAAGTGATTATGTACCAGGAAGCAACATCAACTTTTCTTTTCTTTTGCACTTGAGCTCACCAGGGCCTGGCCAGTAGGGGGTGCTGCAGCACAGTCCCTGCTGATTTTTCAGAGAAAACACCTGGTTTTCACTGCTGCAGCTGAAGCCAAGTAATTCATGTCAGATATTAGTACAAAGCTGAGCACAGTCATCAATGACTTGTTAATAATACCCATTCACTGAAAATGTAAACTGAAATGAATCCAGTTACTCTCTATAGAACTGAATGATATGATGATAAGTGATAATACACAGAGGGTCTGTGTGTGATGTAATCCTTTACTTTCAAATCCAGCATTTCAATCCTGCAGCATCCTGGGTGTCAGTTTACTACATATGATCCTAGTTTAGTTTGATCTCTTGTGCAATGCATTTGTTAAGCTTCTTCCTCCCTGTCGAATAGGCACATGTTGCTGCTGCTGCTGCTGCTTGCAGCAATAGGAGGTTAGAAGTGCTGCATGTCCAGAGGAACATGGGTTCACTTTACCAGCTTTACACACCCACTGAGACGTTTGCAGCATTCACAGAAAAAGCACTGGCTCAGAAGACTATTACCTCTGACACCAATATACCCCAGTATCTACCTGCACAAATAACACCCCTGTATCTATCTGTACAAATAATACCCCTGTATCTACCTGCAAAAATAATACCCCTGTATCTACCTGCACAAATAATACCCCTGTATTTACATGCAAAAATAATACCCCTGTATCTACCTGCACAAATAATACCCCTGTATTTACCTGCAAAAATAACACCCCTGTATCTACCTGCACAAATAATACCCCTGTATCTACCTGCACAAATAATACCCCAGTATCTACCTGTACAAATAATACCCCTGTATCTACCTGCAAAAATAATACCCCTGTATCTACCTGCAAAAAGAATACCCCTGTATCTACCTGCACAAATAATACCCCTGTATCTACCTGCAAAAATAACACCCCTGTATCTACCTGTACAAATAATACCCCTGTATCTACCTGCACAAATAATACCCCAGTATCTACCTGCACAAATAATACCCCTGTATCTACCTGCACAAATAATACCCCAGTATCTACCTGTACAAATAATACCCCTGTATCTACCTGCAAAAATAATACCCCTGTATCTACCTGCAAAAAGAATACCCCTGTATCTACCTGCAAAAAGAATACCACTGTATCTACCTGCAAAAAGAATACCCCTGTATCTACCTGTACAAATAATACCCCTGTATCTACCTGTACAAATAATACCCCTGTATCTACCTGCAAAAAGAATACCCCTGTATCTACCTGCACAAATAATACCCCTGTATCTACCTGCACAAATAATACCCCTGTATCTACCTGCACAAATAATACCCCTGTATCTACCTGCACAAATAATACCCCTGTATCTACCTGCAAAAATAACACCCCTGTATCTACCTGCAAAAATAATACCTCTGTATCTACCTGTTCAAATAATACCCCTGTATCTACCTGTACAAATAATACCCTGTATCTACCTGCAAAAAGAATACCCTGTATCTACCTGCAAAAATAATACCCCTGTATCTACCTGCAAAAAAGAATACCCCTGTATCTACCTGCAAAAATAATACCCCTGTATCTACCTGCACAAATAATACCCCTGTATCTACCTGCACAAATAATACCCCTGTATCTACCTGCACAAATAATACCCCTGTATCTACCTGCACAAATAATACCCCTGTATCTACCTGCAAAAATAATACCCCTGTATCTACCTGCACAAATAATACCCCTGTATCTACCTGCACAAATAATACCCCTGTATCTACCTGCAAAAAGAATACCCTGTATCTACCTGCAAAAATAATACCCCTGTATCTACCTGCAAAAAGAAAGCCCCTGTATCTACCTGCAAAAATAATACCCCTGTATCTACCTGCACAAATAATACCCCTGTATCTACCTGCACAAATAATACCCCTGTATCTACCTGCACAAATAATACCCCTGTATCTACCTGCACAAATAATACCCCTGTATCTACCTGCAAAAAGAATACCCTGTATCTACCTGCAAAAATAATACCCCTGTATCTACCTGCACAAATAATACCCCTGTATCTACCTGCACAAATAATACCCCTGTATCTACCTGCACAAATAATACCCCTGTATCTACCTGCACAAATAATACCCCTGTATCTACCTGCACAAATAATACCCCTGTATCTACCTGCACAAATAATACCCCTGTATCTACCTGCACAAATAATACCCCTGTATCTACCTGCACAAATAATACCCCTGTATCTACCTGCACAAATAATACCCCTGTATCTACCTGCACAAATAATACCCCTGTATCTACCTGCACAAATAATACCCCTGTATCTACCTGCACAAAGAATACCCTGTATCTACCTGCAAAAAGAAAGCCCCTGTATCTACCTGCACAAATAATACCCCTGTATCTACCTGCACAAATAATACCCCTGTATCTACCTGCACAAATAATACCCCTGTATCTACCTGCACAAATAATACCCCTGTATCTACCTGCACAAATAATACCCCTGTATCTACCTGCACAAATAATACCCCTGTATCTACCTGCAAAAAGAATACCCTGTATCTACCTGCAAAAAGAATACCCTGTATCTACCTGCACAAATAATACCCCTGTATCTACCTGCACAAATAATACACCTGTATCTACCTGCAAAAATAATACCCCTGTATCTACCTGCAAAAAGAATACCCTGTATCTACCTGCACAAATAATACCCCTGTATCTACCTGCACAAATAATACCCCTGTATCTACCTGCAAAATAATACCCCTGTATCTACCTGCAAAATAATACCCCTGTATCTACCTGCACAAATAATACCCCTGTATCTACCTGCAAAAATAATACCCCTGTATCTACCTGCACAAATAATACCCCTGTATCTACCTGCAAAATAATACCCTGTATCTACCTGCACAAATAATACCCCTGTATCTACCTGCACAAATAATACCCCTGTATCTACCTGCACAAATAATACCCCTGTATCTACCTGCACAAATAATACCCCTGTATCTACCTGCACAAATAATACCCCTGTATCTACCTGCACAAATAATACCCCTGTATCTACCTGCACAAATAATACCCCTGTATCTACCTGCACAAATAATACCCCTGTATCTACCTGCAAAATAATACCCCTGTATCTACCTGCACAAATAATACCCTGTATCTACCTGCACAAATAATACCCTGTATCTACCTGCACAAATAATACCCTGTATCTACCTGTACAAATAATACCCCTGTATCTACCTGCACAAATAATACCCCTGTATCTACCTGCACAAATAATACCCCTGTATCTACCTGCACAAATAATACCCCTGTATCTACCTGCACAAATAATACCCCTGTATCTACCTGCACAAATAATACCCCTGTATCTACCTGCACAAATAATACCCTGTATCTACCTGCACAAATAATACCCCTGTATCTACCTGCACAAATAATACCCCTGTATCTACCTGTACAAATAATACCCTGTATCTACCTGCACAAATAATACCCCTGTATCTACCTGTACAAATAATACCCCTGTATCTACCTGCAAAAGAATACCCCTGTATCTACCTGCACAAATAATACCCCTGTATCTACCTGCACAAATAATACCCCTGTATCTACCTGCACAAATAATACCCTGTATCTACCTGCACAAATAATACCCCTGTATCTACCTGCAAAATAATACCCTGTATCTACCTGCACAAATAATACCCTGTATCTACCTGTACAAATAATACCCCTGTATCTACCTGTACAAATAATACCCCTGTATCTACCTGCACAAATAATACCCCTGTATCTACCTGCACAAATAATACCCCTGTATCTACCTGCACAAATAATACCCCTGTATCTACCTGTACAAATAATACCCCTGTATCTACCTGCACAAATAATACCCCTGTATCTACCTGCACAAATAATACCCCTGTATCTACCTGCACAAATAATACCCCTGTATCTACCTGTACAAATAATACCCCTGTATCTACCTGTACAAATAATACCCCTGTATCTACCTGTTCAAATAATACCCCTGTATCTACCTGCACAAATAATACCCCTGTATCTACCTGTACAAATAATACCCCTGTATCTACCTGTACAAATAATACCCCTGTAAGTACCTGTACAAATAATACCCCTGTATCTACCTGCACAAATAATACCCCTGTATCTACCTGTTCAAATAATACCCCTGTATTTACCTGTACAAATAACACCCCTGTATCTACCTGTACAAATAATACCCCTGTATCTACCTGCACAAATAATACCCCTGTATCTACCTGTTCAAATAATACCCCTGTATCTACCTGCAAAAATAACACTCCAGTAAAAATAACACCCCTAATAATAATATATGAGATAAAACCAGAAAACGAAGAGCCTACAGAAATGAAGAGGATAATACACCTGGTACCCCATTCATTACCTAGAGAAAGTACAGGACAGCTGTTATTTATTTCACATGGCATTTATTTATGGGTTCCATTACATAGCATGGAATGTTTATTGATACAGTCATTTTAAAATTCTGTTATAGGAAAGAATATGAAAATAACACTGAATACACTTCAAGCTATGTTTGTTCCAATGTTTATCCACATGTGTCTCAGTGCTAGTTATTAATGACATTATCACATTTGGTTACATCTCAAGAAGAGAAACTTTAAAATCCATTTAAAAAGAGGAAACATTTTTAAAATCCATTTAAAAAGAGGAAACATATTTTCAACATGAGTGAGCAAGGAATTGAAGCATGCGGTTATTTTTCAGTGTTTATTACAGATGGGTTAAGTAGTAACCAATCTGTGACTCTATAGCTTTAACACTGTGCCAAGAATCACATGCTGCTAGTGACTACTTTGGCTCCGAGCTAGTGGTGTGATCGAGTCAGCTGGTTTATGAGTCTGTCATAGAAAAGAGCTGGGCAACCAGCAAGGTGTGTTACATCATTCACAGTGATGAACACAGCACACTGTTCAGCATGGACATCTGTCTATCATTCACAGTGATGAACACAGCACACTGTTCAGCATGGACATCTGTCTATCATTCACAGTGATGAACACAGCACACTGTTCAGCATGGACATCTGTCTATCATTCACAGTGATGAACACAGCACACTGTTCAGCATGGACATCTGTCTATCATTCACAGTGATGAACACAGCACACTGTTCAGCATGGACATCTGTCTATCATTCACAGTGATGAACACAGCACACTGTTCAGCATGGACATCTGTCTATCATTCACAGTGATGAACACAGCACACTGTTCAGCATGGACATCTGTCTATCATTCACAGTGATGAACACAGCACACTGTTCAGCATGGACATCTGTCTATCATTCACAGTGATGAACACAGCACACTGTTCAGCATGGACATCTGTCTATCATTCACAGTGATGAACACAGCACACTGTTCAGCATGGACATCTGTCTATCATTCACAGTGATGAACACAGCACACTGTTCAGCATGGACATCTGTCTATCATTCACAGTGATGAACACAGCACACTGTTCAGCATGGACATCGTCTATCATTCACAGTGATGAACACAGCACACTGTTCAGCATGGACATCTGTCTATCATTCACAGTGATGAACACAGCACACTGTTCAGCATGGACATCTGTCTATCATTCACAGTGATGAACACAGCACACTGTTCAGCATGGACATCTGTCTATCATTCACAGTGATGAACACAGCACACTGTTCAGCATGGACATCTGTCTATCATTCACAGTGATGAACACAGCACACTGTTCAGCATGGACATCTGTCTATCATTCACAGTGATGAACACAGCACACTGTTCAGCATGGACATCTGTCTATCATTCACAGTGATGAACACAGCACACTGTTCAGCATGGACATCTGTCTATCATTCACAGTGATGAACACAGCACACTGTTCAGCATGGACATCTGTCTATCATTCACAGTGATGAACACAGCACACTGTTCAGCATGGACATCTGTCTATCATTCACAGTGATGAACACAGCACACTGTTCAGCATGGACATCTGTCTATCATTCACAGTGATGAACACAGCACACTGTTCAGCATGGACATCTGTCTATCATTCACAGTGATGAACACAGCACACTGTTCAGCATGGACATCTGTCTATCATTCACAGTGATGAACACAGCACACTGTTCAGCATGGACATCTGTCTATCATTCACAGTGATGAACACAGCACACTGTTCAGCATGGACATCTGTCTATCATTCACAGTGATGAACACAGCACACTGTTCAGCATGGACATCTGTCTATCATTCACAGTGATGAACACAGCACACTGTTCAGCATGGACATCTGTCTATCATTCACAGTGATGAACACAGCACACTGTTCAGCATGGACATCTGTCTATCATTCACAGTGATGAACACAGCACACTGTTCAGCATGGACATCTGTCTATCATTCACAGTGATGAACACAGCACACTGTTCAGCATGGACATCTGTCTATCATTCACAGTGATGAACACAGCACACTGTTCAGCATGGACATCTGTCTATCATTCACAGTGATGAACACAGCACACTGTTCAGCATGGACATCTGTCTATCATTCACAGTGATGAACACAGCACACTGTTCAGCATGGACATCTGTCTATCATTCACAGTGATGAACACAGCACACTGTTCAGCATGGACATCTGTCTATCATTCACAGTGATGAACACAGCACACTGTTCAGCATGGACATCTGTCTATCATTCACAGTGATGAACACAGCACACTGTTCAGCATGGACATCTGTCTATCATTCACAGTGATGAACACAGCACACTGTTCAGCATGGACATCTGTCTATCATTCACAGTGATGAACACAGCACACTGTTCAGCATGGACATCTGTCTATCATTCACAGTGATGAACACAGCACACTGTTCAGCATGGACATCTGTCTATCATTCACAGTGATGAACACAGCACACTGTTCAGCATGGACATCTGTCTATTCCTTACCTCTCAGCTGAAATCCTATCTTTAGTGAGTGCTGTCTAATAGGGTTATTTGTCACACACAAGGTGTATGAAGCAGAAGTGGGTGCTGTTTTTCTGGAAATGTACAGCATTGCGTACATGCTTAGTCACTGCATTTCGTAACCTGCCCTACGAGTTACATGATTCAGAATGCTTCTGGCTTGTCCAGACAGAACAGGTATGGAAAGGAAATATCTTTCAAGTGATTCCTGGAAGCACAGCTAGCTATTTTACATCTTTCCATACCTTCTCTCTGCGGGTCAGGTCACAAGGTGGGTGTTGGTCTCTTTTCAGCCCCTTGTAGCCTTCACCTCTGGGTTCAATGCTGCTCAAGTGAGAGGAGTCTGGTGCTCTCAGTGTAATGAATTCCACATCACAACATCCCCATGAAATTCAGCACAATATAATGGCATGGTGGGGTGTTGAAGAGCTGAAAGTCTCGTGTCTCACTGTGTCTGACTGTAGCCAGCCACCTTGAAAGAGAACTGAATTCACAAGAATAACAATTTAAAAAAGGGTCCAAACATTAAATCTCGATTAGAATCCTCTTATATACTTTTCCACTGTACCACAAAGAATACACACACTCGGTTCTCTTTGCTGTCCCCATCTCATAGCTTTTGAATTGCATTTCAAAAGAGCTGACATTTATTATGAGTAAAATTCAATTTAAATAAAATAAATAAATAAATAAATAAATAAAAACCTTCCTGTATCACATATTTTACAGTATTTACAGCATCCATCCTCCCCATACAGTACCGGCACGTGTACAAGACTGAATTACAGCATCCATCCTGTTGAGACACACCAGTTAAAAAAAAAAAAAGAAGAAGAAGAAGAAGAAAAGAAAACGGTTAGCCTGTATAGGATTTCTTTTTTTTAAAACAATCATATGAAACCACATTTTAACAATGTCTCTGTATGGTACCGGTACATTATGGGTCTAAATGTTCCAGTATGACCCATTCTAGAATAAGCTGGCTGAACCATTTGAAAAATGAATGATTCTGGAAAGGTGCACAGGATTCTAGAATGACTGTGCGTCTTTATAAGCAGAGCAGCCTTTTCTAAAGCTACACCAGCACACACACGCGCACCAGCACACACACATACGCACACACACACGCCCCAACACACACGCACACTCACCCACGCACACACACACACGCACACACACACCTCACAAATGTAAAAATGTGTTACACAGTACTGTACTGCCAACTGTTTACTGGAGAGAGAACAAAAAGCTGTGCATTTAAAACAAAAACAGTTGGAAATCACACATTCTAGAACGCTCTACGCTTTCCACACGATTCTAGAATTTTAGTGCTCTAACTTACAGCTGTAATGATGAAATTCCCAACATCTTTTGCACTACAGAGCAAACAAAGCTTCCATCAACACCATAGCAACTGGAACTGAATTTGTCATCAACTGTGCAGTTTACACCAATCACATAGTAGAAAGCAGTCGACACCTCCCTCAGCCCATCCTACACGTTACTGCACGATGCATCAGCTGCCGACAACTGCGCAAGCGTTCTCGCCAGCTGATGCAATGCAATCCGACTCTTCATAAATATCAAGCACAGGCAGCGACTGAAATCAGGTGGTGTTGGTTTTGGTGTGAAGTCCGTGTAACTTGGTCTCGGTTTGCACTTTATCTGTCGCGGTAATGGTTTACTCGCAGGCTTTGGGCATCACGTACGGAATGGGTTCACTTTCGGATGAAGACAGTTTAGCAGAACTCATGAAAAGGCTCGTTCACAGGTTTACGGCTGCTCGTAAGAACTATAGCGAGAGCCCCTTTGAAAGAGCCTGTGAGACGGAGTCAACGGACCGTTCTGGTAAGTTCTGCAGCTGTCCGTTTCATTTAAACAGTACAATACCAATACGTTCATTCATATACACACGCTCAAGAAAGTGAAAGGGGGGTTTAATTCACTACACATGTATACTGATTTAGTTGTTGTATTTGTTATTTGTATAATTAATACAGAAAGTGTTTAATCTTTTATAATAGTCCTTTAAAAAGAAACTCCGCAGTAGTAAATAAAGCTATGGCTGTTTCAGTGATGGGGTGTATTGTATAGTCAAATAATAAAATAGGAATACACGATAATTAATATAGAATACCGTCCGAAGGCACACCCCATATTAAATGGAGTTTCTTCTTCAGTACCTCGCTGTTTCTTTTCATTTCCACGTGCAAATCGGTGGCATATTTATAGAAATGAAAAGGGTTTAGATTGTCTTTTTAAATACTATACTATGATGATCTGTTCAGACCTGTGAACTGCAGCTTCCGGAATCCGGATCGTGGGTCATGTGATGTGATGTGATGGTAGATTCTAGTCAGGACCTGCAAGGCATCGGGCTTTCCGTGTAATTCTTAAAAGAAAAGAAAGCCAAACCAACTCCAACCGATTCCATTATGACTTGGGGCTATAAAAATACTAACATAATGAAAAAAGGCGGTTCTTATAGTATCGATATTTAAACTGTTAAAGCTGCAGCAATAACCCACGAAGCTAAATAGGTTTTTGTGTGCTTAATATGTATTCGTTCATCCTTCTGTATTAGAAGGTATTAGTTTGTTTAGTGGGTCTAAGGACAGGTAGATTTCAGTTGTATGCGCTGCCTGCCTAACCGTGCTCAGTAATTCTGTACATTCATTCCCTACTCTCGAGCATGTACGTGCTGTACCGACAGTCTCCAAGCATTCTCACTGCGCCCTCTAGAGACGGGTCCGCTGAACATGTTGGGCTGTGGTTTTTTTTAGGATATGTAGGTACAGTACGGACAAAGTTATAAATGTCGTTAAGCCATTGACTTTGTAAAAAGAAAGTTGTTAACCCCCCTGTCTAGTTGTGTCATTGATGACTAACCCTGACAAGAATGAGTCCCCTGATAAGTTTTGTAATGTTCATTGACATGTTTTCTTCAACACCTAACCTCAAAAGTTGCATTGTAATAAACAGCCCTTTTTCTACCCCAGTGCAGTTATTACATTGGTCTTTGACATCCACAATGGAATAGTATGCATTTTAGATCAATAGTCCTTTAACAATGCTCTCTGTCCTTTATAGATGTGGCTAAACTCGCCTGTGCAATGTGATGCAGTATACATGAACACTATCTTGCTGTTTTGTTGTAGATGAGGAGTGGTTCACCTGCTCTACAGAGAGGGGCTGTATGTACCTAGAGGAGCTCATGGAGGAGACCGCATGGCTGGAGTTGGCTAAACAGATTGAACTGTGCCTGTCTGCTGCTAAGAAGTGTCGGCTGCAGTGCCAGGAGCTGCTCATTCCAACACATCTCAGCCACAGGATCGCACGGGACATCGTGGGCATGGCTGCCAGCGAGCCCTGCGGACTGCGTGGGGCTGTCATTCATCTCAGTCTGGACATTGACAATCTCTGCACACCACTGGGGAAGATTGCACAGGACAGCAGCGCACCCCCAACCTTTGAACTCACACTGGTTCTCAAAGCAGACAAGAGCAAGTGCTTCAATTTCAGGCATTTCTTTAACATGGGCACTTATCTTCCTCCAGGGGCCAACAAAGTCCTAAAACTTAGTGCAGGTTTCCGACTGGTGAAAAGAAAACTGTACTCCTCCGATGTTCCAGTGATACTGGACTTCTGAACTGTCTGACTCATTTCCACAGGAGAAATGTGTTTTAATGTGTACTCCAGATCTGTTCTGCAAAGCACTTTGTTACGTTTAGAATTGTATTTTGATACAGCCATTACTGTTAAACACTCAAAATGAAGAGTTCAATTATGAGGTGCAGGCTGTGAGATATTCAGTATTAATGTGAACTTGCTGCTTGGTTACTATGAATGAAATGAAAGATGATGTGAATGTGGAACTAGGAAAATGGAGGAGAGGCAGATATTGAAGTATGTGAGAGAAATAAGGATGTTCGAATATTTCAAATATGAAAACCCTACATATTTTGAACATTTGTTGGCTAAAACACTTAAGTGGCACCAGAAATGTTCTGTTGCTTAAATACAATAACATAGTATAATGTATAGAATGTAAAAAATACATATATAGAAAATATTTTCAAACAAATATGCATATAGAAACTAGGGAAATCATTTTGGTGCCACTGTCCCATTTTTCTTCTTTTTTACTAAAATGCTCTGAGTGGCCGTTCTCTTTGGGTCTGTGTGCATGCAAGATGCTGTTCTCAAACCCACAGAGTGAGCTGTTCACGTGTTCAGTGTATGCACGTATGGCCTTTTCCTTCAAATGCAATGCCACTTCAAAGCTCTTATTTATTGCATTGTTCCATTATTTTGAAAAATAAAGGGTTTTATATAATGTGTGTTCTGTGTGTGACTGAACCATGCACAATGTAATGTGCTTCTTAAGAAGCCGGAAAGCGTTTTGTTTTGGGAGGCTTGCATTAGGATCCTAGCTGTTAATGAATTGTGTTTATAATGGTCTCCTTGATGTACTGCTGACATGCACTTTCCATTAGGAGTGTGTTTGGGAGGGGTACATTGCCATGGCATTGCAGGAAACTTGACTGACAGTTTGATTTACTTCAGTAGGATGCCACTGTGTGTGAAAAAGGAGAACCTTCTCAAAGGGCAGAGAACTGTGTGGTTTCTAATAGGTTTCAAATACTCTGAAACCTTATCAGTGATCTTTAGTGAATCTGTCTTGTGATGTTGGTCAAGAGTGCAGTTCCCATCCCCAAAGCAAAGGGCTGCTACCAAACTCTTCATAGGAGAGTCTCTAGTGTCTACAGCATCTAGTGATTCCTCCGCAGCTCTGCCATGGTCCTTGTTTTCCAGCTTCCTTTGTAAGCTTTCTTTGATGTTTGATAAGCATGCAGGACATGCTCAGTGGAAACTCATATTTTTCTAATGTTACAGTGCTGTACCAAATTTGAAAAAAAAAAAAAAAAACTTACTGATTTTTATTTGTCGTTTATTTTACATGTAATAAGCAGTAATATATATATATATATATATATATATATATATATATATATATATATATATATATATATATATATATATATATATAATTCATGATCTCTGGCCAGCAGGTACATGCAGGTCCCCAAGAATGCAGAACAGCATTTGTGTTTCTGCAGTAGGTATTCAGAAACACATATTTCTGCATACCCTAGTGCAAGAGGTAGTGCAGTCTGGCAGCCACACTGGAGGAACCCCATTCAGACCGCTTGCTTTAACACTGCAGCAATGTGTTTCTATAGCAGTGACTGTCAGCACATTCAGAAACACATCCCTGTGTAACATGTAGAACACATACAGTATATCACTCTGTAGTGGTACTGAATGGATCATCCTGTATTGAAGGTATAGCAGTACTATTTCTCAAAGAGCCAGTCTATTTGTAAGTAAAGGGGTGATGGGGTAAAATGTTCAGCAGTTGTCTTACACCCAATAATTCTGCATGGATGAATCTGTCCTAATACTTGTGAAGTAGTGTACGGTATGTATTTAGGGAGACCTCTCCTGCCAGGAAAGCAATACAGTAACCCAGCGTTGACGTATCAAAAGCATGAATGTGAGCTGATCGTGTTCACTACACTAAATGTGCACAGTAATTTTACAATTTCCGCACGGTTAAACCATTTACCAACATTTACCATGGTATGCTGTTTTGCCATATACAGTACTTTACCATACCTCTATGGGCTGGGCTTTACAATGCTTTTCCTTACACAGAAACTCTAAACTGACACATAACCCAATGCCCCTTACTTTGCCTATGACAAAAAAAGTGTGACTTGGAGTAAAGGCACACATCAGGATTTTTTTTTTTTCATCCATTCATTTCCATATAGATGCTGTTTTGTCCTGAGTTTTTTCTCCCCCTGAGAAAACAGTATTAGAGTACACCGTTGGAAATTAGGACAGAGTGACTGAGACACTTCTTTACACAGAAAGTGGTGAGGGGATGGAACGGGTTACCTAGTCATGTTGCTGAAGGAGACTCTTCTTCACACAGAGAGTGGTGAGGGGATGGAATGGGTTACCTAGTCATGTTGCTGAAGGTGACACTTCTTCACACAGAGAGTGGTGAGGGGATGGAACGGATTACCTAGTCATGTTGCTGAAGGAGACACTTCTTCACACAGAGATTGGTGAGGGGATGGAATGGGTTACCTAGTCATGTTGCTGAAGGAGACTCTTCTTCACACAGAGAGTGGTGAGGGGATGGAATGGGTTACCTAGTCATGTTGCTGAAGGTGACACTTCTTCACACAGAGAGTGGTGAGGGGATGGAACGGATTACCTAGTCATGTTGCTGAAGGAGACACTTCTTCACACAGAGAGTGGTGAGGGGATGCAATGGGTTTCACAGTCATGCTGTTTAGACAGAATCAGTTCGATCCTTTAAGACCTAACTTGACAAAGTTCTGAGATCATTAAGCTACGAGGAAACGGGCAAAAATTAGAATGGCCGAATGGCCTCCTCTTGTTAGTAAATGTTCTTATGTTTTTCTTTTGATTTCATGTTTTTGTATCATTTTGTGATATATAACTGTCGATAACAATATTGGTCTCAAACATGTTATATATTGCAATTGTATTAACGTTTTAAACAATTGACATTATTTATTTAAAATGTAATGTTATTGCGACCTCTCAACTTTGACAGCTCTCGTATTTGCGTAAGGACACAGCTCTGGTATCGGTCTTCGTCGTCAAGACGACGAGTCAGTTTCCGCTTCCTGTGGACTAGAAAAAAAAACAAGTCTGAAATCTTCTTGGGATTGGATTTCTGCTTGCTGCAAACAAGGCTTTTATTCAAAATAAAAAAAATACGAAGATAAATAAATTCCTACCGATATAGGTTTGCTACCATGAAGAAGATTGGTCAAAAATAAATAGGTTTAATACAACAAGATATATGAATTTTAAGAACATCAGTAATAGCGAAATTTCCAGTCAGCAGGTATTGTTGTTATTTTTTGGGGGGGGAGGGGGGTCCTGTGAAAAATGGAAAAGGAAGAATCCGACAGTCTAATAGAGAAAGCAAAGCTGTGTTTGCGGTCCGGACGAAGAGATAAAGCGCTTCAGTTATTATACGAAGCACAGAAATTGTACCCAAGTACGAGGGCACGAGGTAATTCAATACTTAACTCTAACTTGCATGTTTAAATAGATTCTGCAACGTCCGGTCTTTTTTGTGTTGTTGACTGGATCATACGTAACTAAACGTTTTACAATAACGCGTACATTTTTATTGGGTAACTTTTATTATGTTTATTTCTCATGTATACGATAACTTTTATTGAAAATAACGGTACAGAAAACGTGGAGAAATGTATTATACAGACAGTAACTCTGTATGATTGCAACCTAAAAATGTCAATTAAAAATGTCACAGGACCAGTACATGTGTTTTGTATCGGGACGCTAGCGACTATATGGGTGACTGACTGATATCTAGCCTACTGTATTACTCTTTCAGTGCAGTTTAATACTTTCGAATATTTAGACATTTTTCTCCTGACCTAAACACTGTTACCATATACTTGGTGTTAAAGAAACTACAGTAAATATTTCAGAATTGCATATTTTGAATAACTTATGCAGAATATATATATGCTATGCCACTGGCGCTGACAGTCGAGTCAAGCAGTCGTATTAAATAAGGTCACGACCTCTACGAACTCAGTGAAGAAAATATACCAGGTTCAAGCAATTCAGTTGTTCATTGCTAAGGTCACAAACTATAGTCCTTATTCTAGCATATTGTGGAGATATAAAAACTAAACACAGTGCTGTACTTGCATATGTTTGACATCAGATCGGAAACTGGCATACTGTAACACTGTCAATGGGATGAGGGCTCCAGGGGCACGCCCTTGTATTATTATTCTGTCAGGGAAGTAGGAGGAGGAGGGGCGTCTGTTACAAAGTATGTTGCCCATAATGGCCAGTGTCTAGCAGTTGCAAAATTGCTTGTATTTTATAGAACACGTGATGGGTGCAGTTTGAAAAAATGAAATATGATGGACAGCTGCTTTACACTACAGTATGTGCTAAATATCAGTGTTGGCGACCTTTAAATCCAATTTCTTTATTAATCGATTTTTTCTTTTTCTTTTTTAATTCTGGAATTTATGTTTTTGTAGTACCCTAGTTGTAGCTCTACAGTCCCTCCAAACTGTAAATTTAAGAATGTTGGAAATGGTGGTTTGTGAATAGTTCCATACCAAACTAAATTACTCAATCTTAAATGAATACATACATAAAGCAACTTATTTATCATTGTGGCATCCTCTAAATGTGAACTACCATTTTGCTGGTGTTTATTCTGTGGTCTGTTCAATCTCTGTAGCTGAGCATTACACTGTGGATATTGCAGGTGTTTATCATGTGTCTGTTCAGTCTCTGTAGCGCTATGTTCAGTGTCTAGCTGAGCATTACACTGTAGATATTGAGGTGTTTATCGTGTATCAGTTCAGTCTCTGTAGCTGAGCATTACTCTCTAAACTCAATTTAACCCCCGCATTAAAACAACCTTTAATTAAGTTAGAACTGTTTTTTTTTTTTTTTTTTTAAATTATGGAAGCAATATATAGGTTAGCACAATTGATAATCTCAGCAGTGAGGCCTAAACATTGTACTTATTTATTTTGAGCTGTTCTAAACATGCATTTGAAGAAAATGTTAACTCTCACTTGTATTAATATTTAGTTGCTGTACATGCAGGGACATTTTACAGCTCTGAATTAGCCAGTTTTCCAGAGTGAGTAATACGAGCTGCACAGAACACATTGTCACATACTACATTTCCAGATGCTCAAATACTTTGAAATGCCTCCCAATCTTAAAAGTTGAATGTTAGCACTTGTATCTCAACTACCCCTTAATTTGTAAGTGGAAAGGATTCATTCATGAGACTTTTGTGGTTGGATGGCTTCAATGCATCACTCACTAAATATGGGATGCCAGCATCGCCACCATTGTGTATGCTGATGTGCCAGCGAGGCTGCAAATAGACTGATCCCTGGATCCAGCATTACACTTCAACCACCAACAACGGGTCGGTAGGAAATCCATGTTACCTGGAGGCTCATATATTACAGCAAAGCTACGTCTTTGTTGGTCCCCACCACTACTACCGTATTCATCCGAATTTAAGTGTAACTTTTTAAAAAATGGTCTACATCTTAAATTCAAATACAGTATAGTGATGTGTGAATTAAAATTGGCAACAAAAGACTGTTCAAGTAGGCAAACAACAACCTGACTGACTGCTGAGAAAAAACAAACAAAAAAGTCACTGCCCGATCTCGAATCCATGACATACAGGCAGCCATTTTCAAATAAGCACCATTGGCTTTCTGAGGAATTCGATGACAAGCTCTTACAATTTCAGCATTTTGTTATTAGACTCCGTTCTAACAAACAGTACCAGCTTGGACAGATCGGAAATGCTGATCAGACCCCCGTATTTTTCAACATGGCAAGCAATACCACAGTTCACAAAAAGGGAGAAAAACAGGCGCGAGTAATCACGACTGGAAATGAGAAGCAGCACTAACTGTAATGCACTGTGTGACAGCAGACGGCCGCAAACTGCCTCCATACTTTGTTTTCTTATGTGTAATTGAGTTTGTATCTTTGTAAATGCATCTTTATTTGAGGTTTTATTTTGTCCTCAAATTGAGGATGGGAAATTTGGGCTGCAAATTAAATTTGAAGGAATACGGCACCTCATTTTATCAGGGTGAAAGCTGAGTCCAATATTAGCATACAGTAAATGACAGCTACTCTCGTAATAAAAATCAATTTGTGTGACTGCATCCCCCAATGTTGCAAACCTATTTTATACAGACTACACTCAGCCCTAACATCTATCCAACACATAAAAACAGGAGCCAATCCTCAATAGGAATGAACTTCCGTCGTCTGGTAAAAAGTTAATTCTAAAGCACTTGTTTTGTCACTGCTGTGAAAGGAAATGAGGCATGTACAAATGATCATGCTGCTTATCGGCAGCCGCAGTGACGTACAGTGGGAAACAGGAAACGCTGTATACGGCAGCATCTTGACCGCAGACCCCTTATCCTGTATTGTGGCAGTTTACAAAAGGCCAATTCTGAATGTGGTTGTTAACCTCAGTATTTCACATGCCTGTTTAAGACAGCCAGGGAGGGATCAGTACAGACAGTCTGGGTATTTGTTGTCACAAACATATTTGAGACTTAACGCTATATTTTAGGCAAACATAGTGAAGCCCAGTGTTTGCTGTCTTAAATATTCTGGGCAATAGGACAAAGTTCAAGTGCTAAGCCAAGTGTGCTGCAGGAAGACAACTCCATGCTTATTTGCTTATTTCTCAGGATTTAGTGTTAGGGAAATTTAAATTTGTACAAAACCTTCCAACATGTATAGTGGCAGATAAATGTGACTGGAAGTGGGGTATTTATAGCCCGAAATAGACAGTTTGCTAAACTGTATCCCCTAATGTGTAACCACATTTACAAAAGCTTTAAATAGTTTAAATAAAAAGTTTAAAAACTGGTTATATTCAATTGATTGTAAATGATACACTACGTTATACATTACATAGTTGATCAATTATATTTTTACTTTTGATGTCCTCTAATTGACAAATAACTCCAAAAACTGTCAAATGCATTGTTTGTTTTTAAGCTTTAATAGATGCAATCACACGGAATGGGAGTGCAGCTGGTGAAGGGAGTAGCATTCCTGAATATCAAGGAAGGAGGAAGCCTGGTAATGAAGACGAGCCTGTACATGGAACAGGGGGGGACGCTCAGAGCTACACTGAAGAGCAGGTGCAAGGCGTTCACAGGTGGGTCGAGGGCTTTCTGCCTCACCATGTCCCACAACAATTCATTCTGGGCAATAGATGTGTGTTAAGATTATACCAATGAGTAGAGCACGAACATGCCTGTGGTTTCATAAGACTTCCACAGTAAAGTACAAAGAACTACACACATAGACAGCAAAGCTGAATCTGTGCTTGTTTCACTTGAGCTTGGAATGCATGATACATTATTCAGGGTTTTCAGCTGCTCAGGCAGGGGATGCAATTGGATTTGCCCTTCAATACATATGTATGTACACAAAAGTATGTTCCACTTACATTTTCACATCTAGAGAATTGTTCATCTAATAATGTCGGTCTGTTTTTAGGATAAAGAAATGTAAGGATTATTATGAGATCCTGGGTGTAACCAAAGATGCCAGCGATGAAGATTTGAAGAAAGCCTACAGGAAACTGGCACTGAAGTTTCATCCAGATAAAAACTGTGCCCCTGGTGCAACAGATGCATTTAAAGGTATGCATTTACAGTGTATTGTAAGACGGCTTTTCTTACTTGCATGGCAATTCCAAGTAGCGTTTTTTAGGGGAATGTCGTAACCTGTGGTCAATATATAGCTAGTTAATGAAAATCTTTATATGAAAATACATTTTAATGACCAGAGGACACAGTTGGAAATGAAATAGACTGAGGACAGGGGGAAGGAGACACTTCTTCACACAGACAGTGGTGGGGTTATATCTAGTCATGTTGTTGAGGCTGAATCAATTTGATCCTTTAAGACCCAACTTGAAAAAGTTTTGAGATAAATCATCTACTAGGAACTGGACAAGCATAAACGGGCCGAATGGGCTCTATGTTCTAATAGAGAGTAAATATTTCTAAGTACTGTTGTCTTTAAGAAAAAAAAAAAAAAAAAAAAGCCTTTAAGTAAATATATAGTCATAATTGGAGACTGAGCAGTATCCCAGAAACACTGGTCGCACAGTAGATCCAACTAACGGTACATATAAGCTGCATACCTGCTGTTATTATGCATTAAAAAATCAGAAATACGCACAAAATTTTAATTTAATGCGTAAAAATACGCATTTTAATTTTGCTGCACAGTTGCCTCCCCTCCTGCCTCCCCTAATACTTCAACTAACAACTACATCTCAAAGAATGCACTGTGTTCAGTTACTAGGAAACGGTACACAAAACCATCCCAACAAACATTATCCTATCTCTGGCTAGCCCTGTTGTCTTTGCAGCCAATCGCAGTAAGAGTAAGAAAAAATTGAAGCTACACAGGTTGAAGCGTAACACCCCAGTGCAGCTTCAAATACAACCATTGTCAGAGGCAACTGCTAAAAAATTGTACCTATACTTATTAATGCATTTCCTTATTTTATTTATATGTATGACTGTATATTGAAGTTGTAACATTGAGTTTAAGAATGTAATGTTAAAATATAAGTAACGTAATTAATTTGCAGAGTCAGTGTGATACCTCGAAAAAGATGCACTGATCCGATAAAGACCCTTGTAGAACACACGTTTTTATATAGCGCCTTTCATAGTGGACCACCATCACAAAGCGCTTTACAGATGAAGGCTGTGAACTGTGCATTATATGCAGAGTCACTTACAATAGGACTACATTGATTGATCACTTCTCCAGGTATTTCAGTGCTGCACTAACGATGTGTCCCCACGTTCAACTTCAGGAGGTTATAAACTGCTATGTTAAGTAACAATGCGTGAGTCTTCTGAGAGTGTTTTAAAAGCTGCTTTTCCAATCAGTCACCTATTTTCAATGTCTCTACGTTCTTTCATGTGACTTCTTGGAGTGCAATACAGGACTGAAGTATCTGGAAGGAGTGATAGGTACATTTAGTTTATTAGTAGCTTTGAAATTACAAATTCTAATGTTTAGCATTATGAGTTTGTCTTTTGTATAAGAAAATGTAAATCCTATAAGGTAAGATTGATTGTTATTACTTTGTTAGCTCTATACTTTAACAAGCATGTGAACTGTATAAAAGGCATCTCTCAGTACACAAGCCAGTTAGCCATGTCCAGCATCAGAAACACCAGAACCCTTTGCATTGGTATGTAACTGAAGTGAGATCTATAACCCAGTCATTACTGCATCAACATGGGGGCTGAGTACAGAACATCAGCAACACCAGAACCCTTTGTATTGTTATGTAACTGAAGAGAGATCTATAACCTAGTCATTACTGCATCAACATGGGGGCTGATTACAGAACATAAGCAACACCAGAACCCTTTGCATTGGTATGTAACTGAAGTGAGATCTATAACCTAGTCATTACTGCATCAACATGGATGCTGATTATAGAGCAGCTTGCCTTATTAACTTTGCAAAGAAGACACATGAAAGTTTATACATGGGATGAGAATTTATACATGGAACCTAAATAAAAATGAGATTTCAAACTATTAATATTAAACAAAGATCTGATGGAAATCAGATTATGGATTGCATTGACATGCACGACAGGAAAGACAATACAAAAACGTAACCCTAATGCATCTGTTACCAAAATGAAGCATGTACGTGCTACTACAAACCAAATGCTTTTATATATACAGAGCATCATTTATGAATCATAGGTGCTGGATTTACCAAGAATCATGGCTGATGTAAAACTACAGCAACATGTGCAAATGACTCGGAATGTTTCTCAACTTGAGAAATTCCTTTGAACTAAGTAACTGACTGGGATGAGAGAAGAACACTGTTCTGTGTTTTACAAAGATCAGCAGTGTTTTTTGTTGATACAACAGCTTGAAATCATTAGTCATAGAAATAGAAACAGTGCAATAGTTTCAGCCCACTGTACATGGATTGGAAAAAAAAATAGAAAGCCCTTCTATGTGTAGCACATGGTTTTGTGGTACGGGCGCTCTCCTTGGGCATTATTAAGCTTTCCCGCGAGGGGAGCAGCGTGACAGTATTAAGGTTCCCCGCGAGGGGAGCAGCGTGACAGTATTAAGCTTTCCTGCGAGGGGAGCAGCGTGACAGTATTAAGCTTCCCTGCGAGGGGAGCAGTGTGAATGTGGCAATCTGGCACCAGTACCACTTCTACAATTGCACACATCTTGTCAAAATGTCAGTGAGTCTGTGCAAGGCTAGGAGTGTATGTTAAAAGTGTGTTGGAGATGATCAAGGCAGTTATTGTGTTCACTGTGTGTAGTGTGACAGACAGACGGACACGATCACAGCACATAAGATGCTCATGAGGGACTGTGGCAAAGTGACTGCTGATTATGAACAGGTGCAGAGGTGAGGCAGTACAGAAATAATCACAAGTGAAAAACTGTAGTCCAATGTGGAAACATTATTTTTATTGTCAACACAAATCCTGGTCTGGCGACCAAACAATAATCCTCCGGCAATACACCCCTGGTGTAAAGCTTGGCAGGAAAATTATAATAATGATTTGTAAACAAAACAAATAATAATACGTTATCCGCTCCCACAATACTACTAACACAAATCACCAGTCCGGGTGTGTGCAGTAGTGCTCAAGGTGGGTGATAACAAATAACAGTGACAGTGTTGTTGTTCCGGGTAGTGCTGGCCCAGGGCGACAGCTCCGGCGACGTGTTAGCCGTCTAGTGAATTTACAAACAAAAGACAATTACTAACAGTGCTACAAACAAACAAAACACTCACAAATATTTGTTACTTTTTGGGAACTCTCCCGGTACTTCCAGTTCCGTGCTTCTCTGAACCCAAGCGAAGAAAAAGATTTACAATTCTCCGGGCCCCCTTTATGCGATCATGCATGACCCCTTGGTAAACGACTACAGCTGACTCTATTGCCTGCCGCTGCTACCTCGTTTACCTTTCGGGTCAATACGTTCCTGCAACGGAGTCTTGCCTTTTTGCAGGCTGACTGACTTTCCGACCCAGAAAATGAACTGTCAGGCCAACCCATCCAAAGCCTTTCCCTTTCGCTACTTAGCGCCCTCACAGGTCGGGAGGGAGATTTACAACCAGAACTCATTATATTTCCGTCACAGGGACCCTACAAAGTTATTGTTGTGCCGGTTATTTTATAAAGCGGCTGATATCTCCAAACCATTTGAGGTAGTGACTTCTTTATATTTGAAGGGTTATGTAAGTCCTGCACCCTAAGTGTATTGCTGACAATGACATTGACTTGTTATATGTAAACGTCCCAAATGAAGAACTGACTTCAATCAGCAGTTGCCAAGCGATAATTGTCTTCAATCAACATTGCCACGACATGTCCTGTAAAATTATGAGATTACCAGTTCATACCACTTAAATTGGGTTGAATTGTTAAACTATCAATTCACCTGCAAAGCTGTAACTACGGCTGTAATTACATGCCTGGATATGCTAATGCCGTAAATGTGGTTTTGAATGGCTTACTTGTTCTTCTATTAGCCTTCACTGGTGTGTACAATTAGATGATTGACATACTGAAGTTTTCACTTTCGTGAATGGAGTACTGGCCTTACTTAGGTGTGTGGAACTACATGTTGCCTTATTGGCACGCTATAGTGTTACTTTATGCGCAGTTGACCTGCAGACTTTCATTTGAAATACAAACCTCTATAATGGGGGACATTTGAACTGCTTCTTCAATCAACCAATCAATCAATCTTTACTTGATATAGCACCCTTCACAATAGTGTGTCACAAGGCGCGTCACAGGTACAACATAACAGTAATTATTAGTACTATACAAGCAATAGCAAACATTAAAACATTTCAAAAATCAATTAAAATGCAATACAACACAGGGTAAAAACATTACTTATTAAAATGTGAACAATAGATTATAAAAGTGTGTCTTCAGTCCTGTTATAAAAATTGCAACAGGAAAGCTGTCAACTGCACAATAGCATTACCTCTGTTTTATCAGAGTTTAACAATAAATAGTTGTTTGACATCCATTGCTTAATGTCAGCCAGACAGATAGTAAGGATATTTGCAATTGAGGTGTCCCCTGGTTTAAGGGATAAATCTAATTGGGTATCATCTGCATAGCAATGAAAATTGCCCTCATGTCTACGGATAACATCACCCACAGGCAGCATGTAGAGGGAGGACAAAATTGGCCCTGTGGGACGCCACATTTAACTTCTGATAAAGCAGAGGAATCTTCATCAATTCTAACATATGGAAACTTATTTGAAAGATAGGATTTAAACCATGACAAGACACTTCCCGACAGTCCAACACGATTCTCAAGACAATAGTCAATAGTATCAAAAGCTGCGCCTAAATCCAAAAGAATAAGAAGAGAGGGTGAACCCTTGTCGGAAGACATCAGCACCTCGTTCACCAGAGCAGTTTCAGTAGGAATGTGGTCAGTTGTTTAGCCACTACTCTCTCTAAACGTTGGATAAAAAGGGGAGGTTTGAGATAGGCCTAACATTATTAAGAACATTTGGATCTAAGGTTGTTTTTTTAAGTAATGGTTTTATTACAGAGACCTTAAAGGAGGTGGGAACGATACCAGGTGACAGGGAATCATGTATAATACTTAAGACCATGGTATCTATCCTAGAAAATACTTCTTTACACAATTTAGTGGGATCTAAAGCGCATGTAGTTGATTTGTCCCATCAACTAAGTCGGTCAGATCAAGCATGTTAATAGAAGCAAAGGATGCAAAGATTGTATCTGCTTTAGTTTTATCAGTATTGCATAATACCTCATCTAGGTTGAGTGTGCTATCTGAAATCTGATTTCTTATACATACAGTGGTGGAAGGCAGTAGCAGACAGTTTCCAAGGTTCAAGGCAGCATATTGAGATTCTTGAGTTGAGTTTTTGATCCTGCTAGAAGTTCAGCTTTGTTAGTGTTGAGCTGAAGAAAATTGGCAGACATCCAGGCCTCGATGTCTTGAATGCAAGCTGAGAGCCGGGCCATGGCACAGGGACATCCAGGGTTGAGTTTTAGGTAGAGCTAGGTGTCCCCTGCATAGGAGTGAAACACCACTGTCACAGCCATGTTAACCCCCCGTCCTCCCCTATTCAAATGATATGCAAAGTATGGTGGCTCAGTAAGTGAAAGAAATGAAGTGCATTTTTATCATGTTTTCCCGATCACGGGCCCAGAATTACACTTCAGTATAATCATGTTCCTTAAAAGGTTTAGTTAATTCACTCCCAGCACACACTCGTGTGTGCTACAGTAGACAATTCGACCGTGTGTATGTGTATTCTACACTTATTCTTTGTGGTAAATTAGATTGCTAATGCAAACTAAGATTTCAAATAAATAAATACTTACATAAAATTAAATTAAAAATGCACTTTTCCATAAATTAATAAAGTATTTAATAAAAATAAGCATCACTCTAAATGAGAAGAATACTTTAAAATGTTTCCAATGAACAAATAAACAAATTTGTTTTTTTGGTTTTTAAACAGTGCTGATGTCCTCTTTACAGCTCACAGTAATGCACACACAGGCTTTCTCTCTGAGTTGACCGTTGCACATACTGACTAACACGTGGCACAGGTAAATGAGTTACTTGAAGTATAATATTTAAGACATCTAACCGGTCATATTGTAAAAGGAGGTGTTATTAATTAATGAGTTGTTGTTGTTGTTATTATTATTATTATTATTATTATTATTATTATTATTATTATTAGAATTTCTATGTACTGTAAATAAATAAATAAAAAGACCCACCTTTTCCACTCTGAGGCGTCCACACAGTTAATAGGAATGTGAGTTACAATCAGGATCCATGGAAAGTGCCTCAATTCATAAAATACAAATACCAAAATACAATGACTTTAGGTAATAAGTGGCAGAGTGGCGCCTCACCCCCAAACAAAGCAGCAGTGTTCCGGTGCGGCCCCACTGCACCCCTGGCATCATCCTGCGTCATACAGCAGAGCCCTGTCTACTGTGTGTCCTGTACAGAGTGAGTCCAATGAGCCATTCCACTCACTATGAGGGCTCTGACGTTGTTCTGGAATAGCATGCTGGAATGCAAGTTACACTCATTATGAGGTCTCTGACATTGTTCTGGAATAGCATGCTGGAATGCAAGTTAGGTCATACAATACTTGATCGAATGCAGAGATGGGGGAAATTAATATGTAAAATGAACAATGTGTGGAGTTTGAAACATAGGCAAATTCCGAAAGACCCCACACAGCAAATTTACATACAGTAATTGTGAGGTTTGATATGTATTGTGAGGTTTGATATGTATTGTGAAGTATGATATGTATTGTGAGGTATGTATTTTTTCCATGTAAATCTATATCTTTCAGAGCAGCTCTAAAGTTAACGTAGGCTCGTTCCACAGCTGTATTATATATTGTTTATCGTTGTTTGTCTCTCTCTCTACTTCTCTTTCACCACTTGCTGTTCCGTTTTCGTAATGGAATCGGCTGTGCCTGTGTTTCAAATAAACCTCCCCTTACTGGTTAGTTTGAGACACAGTCGCCCCCATCTGCGCTTTCATCAAAATCACTCAAAGCTAACATGCAAATAGGACAAAACCCAAAAGTTATGCCGACCACTGGCTCTAAATCAGACAGTAAAGGACGGGGCAAAGCATGTCACCAAAATCACATTACAGGGCAAAGGCAGTTTGCGTTGAGTTTTTCAATCAAAACCAGGGGCAAAGGCGTTTTGTCATAGTATTAGAGGTTTGCCCTGTCATCAAAACCGGGCCCATAGTATCTTTATATTTGGTACACAGCTGGATTGTGTGATTCTCTCAATAAGGTTCTATTACAGGTGGAAACTGAACTGTGCAGTGTTGTATTTTGTTATATCAGCAATAGGCAATTCGTATGCAGTCCTCAGCAATCCAGAGAAGCGCAGGAGATACGATCAGTTTGGGGATGAGCAGCAGATGGAGAACACAGCGCACACAGCACACCACCACAACTTCTACAGGGAGTTTGAAGCAGACGTCACACCTGAGGAGTTGTTTAATATATTCTTTGGAGGAAGGTTTCCTACAGGTTGGTTGTCTATTCATATACTTTCTGTAATAAATACCACCAATGTATAAATAAATAAGAAGAATGTATAGGTACTGTCAGAAATGATGGGAACACTGAAACACATACCTTAAAGGTGAAAGAAAGCAAGGCTTCAGGGGTAATTCTGTATCCAGTGTGCTTGTGTTGCAAGGCTTCAGAAGCAAAGCTTCAGGGGTAATTCTGTATCCAGTGTGCTTGTGCTGCAAGGCTTCAGGGGTAATTCTGTATCCAGTGTGCTTGTGTTGCGCAGCTTCAGAAGCAAAGCTTCAGGGGTAATTCTGTATCCAGTGTGCTTGTGTTGCAAAGCTTCAGAAGCAAGGTTTCAGGGTAATTCTGTATCCAGTGTGCTTGTGTTGCAAGGCTTCAGAAGCAAGGTTTCAGGGTAATTCTGTATCCAGTGTGCTTGTGTTGCAAGGCTTCAGGGGTAATTCTGTATCCAGTGTGCTTGTGTTGCGCAGCTTCAGAAGCAAAGCTTCAGGGGTAATTCTGTATCCAGTGTGCTTGTGTTGCAAGGCTTCAGGGGTAATTCTGTATCCAGTGTGCTTGTGTTGCGCAGCTTCAGAAGCAAAGCTTCAGGGGTAATTCTGTATCCAGTGTGCTTGTGTTGCAAGGCTTCAGGGGTAATTCTGTATCCAGTGTGCTTGTGTTGCACAGCTTCAGAAGCAAGGCTTCAGGGGTAATTCTGTATCCAGTGTGCTTGTTTTGCAAGGCTTCAGAAGCTGACTCTGTACCTCAAGGGTAGAACTGTGTTTGAAATGCAGACGCTGATGTTGAATAACAATATTGCTTCATGAAGCCGGACCTACAACACGTTACCACAAAGCTAAACGCTAAAGTACAGAAATAAGTTTGTAACTGTACTCTCATGTGGCGTATAGGAATGTTACAATGATCTGCAGAACTTAACTTCAGTCAGGGATGAGGCATCTGTACAAGGGGTTTGCTCATTTATGACAGTACTGGATATCAATAAATAAGACTCTTTTTTGGCAGTCCTGTTGTGACATGGGCCATTCCACCATAAATGATACATTTTATTTTATTTTTTTTAAATGTAATCGTCGCCAATGGTTTTTTACCCCGGTTTTCTCCCCAATTAGGAATGCCCCCAATTATTATTTGTATCCCGGTTCACCGCTGCAACCCCCCGGTGACTCAGGAAACGGAGGCTGGAACATGCGTCCTCTGAAACTTGCTCCTGCCAATCTGTCATTTTTCGCACTGCGGATCAACATCGAGGCCACCAGACCTATAGTGCCAGAGGACAACACAGATCTGATGGCTCCACTGCAGAACAGCAGGCGCCCTATCGGCCACAGGGGTCGCTGGTGCGCGGTGAACCATGGATTCCCCTGCCAACCTAAGCCCTCCCTACCTGGGCAGCACTCGGCCAATTGTCGCCGCCCCTAGGAACCCCGTTAACGGTGGGTAGTGACATAGCCTGGATTGAACCTGCGATCTCCAGGCTATAGGGCATCCTGCACTCCACGCGGAGCGTCTTTACTGGGTGCGCCACTCGGGAGCCATAAATTGGTACATTTTAATAAGGAATGCAACTGAAGTATTTCATAAACATATTCAGTAATCCTAAAGGAACATTTGAAATGCAGGCAGGCATGTATCTCTGACATGTAAATACTCTTGTTTGAAGCTCATTCTGTTTCCATGACATGCAGTCCAGGCAGAACCCTGGAGGAAACAATTGCAAAACAAATGTAATCAAACCAGGGTTGATAAAGATAGTTGAATTCATTTAGACTGTATGAATGGCAAGTCCCAAGAAAACATCCAGAACACTGTGTCACATCAAGAACACTGTGTCGCATCGAGAACACTGTCACATCCAGAACGCTGTGTCGCATTCAGAACACTGTGTCGCATCCGGAACATTGTGTCACATCCATAATGCTGGACTTCAGGTTGTACTAGTAAAATATTAAAAACCTGATATATTCATTAATATGATTTTGGGATCAGCCAAGTCTTTCTTACAAAATTACATTAAATGTTTTGGGTGCAGGTCCCACAAATCACTTTTGAGGTCATGTAAAGTGACCCAGCAATGCTTGTCCATTTCTTTCATCCATAACGTTGAAAGTTTCTTTAGGCAACAATTTTTTTTCTTTTTTGTGAGACTTTGACCCTTGGAATTTTAACAGGACACAGTTTAAAAAGCACTTTATCTAAATAGCCTATGTTTCTTTAATTCATCACAGGAGTCCTGGTGTATGGAAACAAAGTTACATTTTGTGTGCAAATGTCACATCCATAACGCTGGAATTGCCCATGTATATTTTGTAGGAAATATCCATGTGTATACAAACAGAGGAGCAACGTTCAGTCATTATTACCAACCCCGTCGTCGTCGAATGAATGAGAGGAGGGAGGAGGAAGCAGAAGAAAATAGAAGCCAGGTATTTCAGTGAAACACTTCAGTGTTCCATATTCACAAAAGAACAGAATGAGAATTTCCATATTCTCTGAATATCTGTTACGCTTGCACTTCCTGGGTCATTTCATTTCACCTCAGCACTGTCTTCTGGGTCAAAGCATGTTTCTGGCTGAAAGCTTTTCAGTCAGTTGTCTAAACCAGTTGGTTTATGACAGGAAATAAGTCATTACAGGGGTAAGGACAATTCCACCCTCCTAGTGAAATGACCAAGCAAGCGCAACACTATCTGAGAGCAAGGCTTGCAAACAGTAGTACCAGATACATGATTACTGTAACGAGCTCTAATTTTCAGAACTGGATATTTGAGACTTGAATGAATGTGCAAAAAGGATTTCTGGATTTATTTTGTTAGCTATATAACTTCAAAAGCAATGCTTTGAAAAAAGAGAACAACTTTATTCCCAGGTAGCAATTTCAGAAAAGCAGTATTGTTTCAACAGGGCTAGAAAGCAGTGTACTGAGTAACTGGATCTTGGCTATCACTCATTTTAACGGTAGAACACATAGGGTGTACAACATTAAATCATTCTTTCACTTATGTGTCATTCATGTTATTTTGTTATCAATTATTGTTTTTCATTTTCATTGAAATTTGTTTTTAAAAAGGCTGAGCGCAGCGTGGTTCATAGCAATAGTTTCTCTATTGAAGGCCATTAGAAGATTCTTCTAGGTACTTTCCTACAAGGGCTTTTTCAGTGTGAGACTAAAGTTAAGAAAGACTCATTTGATTATTAGTCACCTTCTACACTTGTGCGAGCTTCCCTTGGTGCACATTGAGGACACAAAAAGCCCTTGTGGGGAATTCACTAGAAGCATCTAGTAGTGCTCTTTTTAGAGAACACGTTTATCTGTCTTTCTGAGCTTCCCTTCCCTTGAACTAACTAGAAGCATCTAGTAATGCTCTTTTTAGAGAACACGTTGCTCTCAAACATTTTAAAACGGAATTACAAGGTTGTGATGAAAAACGGAAACAAAACCAGAATTGTAAACCAAATACTATGATTGATACGTGGGAAGAAGATGGTTTCATTTTGTGCGCTCTGTTTATTCTACCTTTTAATAGTTCCTGACTACTGAAAACCTTTACTAACAATGTCTTTTACTCTTTCTTATTTTCAAAGAACACTTTCACAGCATTTCTCCAGCTGTTACCAGTACTAGTGCTCATATTCATCTCCGTCATAACCCAGCTGATGGCATCCAATCCTCCCTACAGTTTATTCTATAAACCGTAAGCTGATTTCAAATGTATATATTTTAGTATGTTATGCTTGCTAGTTCCAGTCTACAGTTCATTCAGTTCTTTTTGTGTTTTGTAAAAGTTATTCATTGCTTTGCATGTTTAACCCACTGTAGTAAAACAATTGTTGGGGTTAAACTCATGTTGCATTGGTTGTGAGTTGTAAAGATGTGTGAAGTAGCTTGTGTATAACAATTGCATTTAATTAAAGAGCGGATGATTATCTATTCAGGGATACCAAAATATATTAATAAGCTCTGGCTGTGGTAAATGAACAATACATGTCCCACCCCAGTCGTTGTGCACTTGGTCATCTGTTCCAAACCTTGTTGGAGGCAAGTGCACTGCCCCACTTGTAAAATCTTCCATAGTGCCTTTCATCTTGAATGATCCCAAGGCACAATTCATTTCATCCATTAACAAGCTTCTGTTCTGGCCTTGCTTACAGTAACTATTGGGCCCTTACATGTTTACCTATACTGTCAGAATTGCTCAACCAATTGTTGTAATGCTTGTTGAAAATTTAGAAAGAAGTTATTTCTTGTTTTATACAATTAAAATAATGATCTTCCTCTCTGATGCGCTTTGGCCTTAGATGTCCTTCAAAAGGGCTCTATAGATATCCTTTTAATGAAAATACATAACACAATTATTTGTATTGAACTGAAATACAAAACAAAGATATAAACTAGACTACTTGTTGAATATTCTTTTGAATCACAGTAGTTCATGGTTGCCTGTATTTCCCTTGTGCTGACACCTGTAAAGTATGTTCCTGTCTGACATAGCTTATTGTATTTACCCTATTTTGAAACAGTTCTACATTTCCGCCTGCAAGTTTCGATTTCCATTGACTTGAAACGGCCTGCGCTTCATTTTCTATTTATTACCTCTCAAAGGGGTTGTTATAGTGGAGACGTACATAGGATTTCAAAGGGGTTGTTATAGTGGAGACGTACATAGGATTTCAAAGGAGTTGTTATAGTGGAGACGAACATAGGATTTCAAAGGGGTTGTTATAGTGGAGACGTACATAGGATTTCAAAGGGGTTGTTATAGTGGAGACGCACATAGGATTTCAAAGGGGTTGTTATAGTGGAGACGTACATAGGATTTCAGAGGGGTTGTTATAGTGGACACGTACATAGGATTTCAAAGGGGTAGATATAGTGGAGACGAACATAGGATTTCAAAGGGGTTGTTATAGTGGAGACATACATAGGATTTCAAAGGGGTTGTTATAGTGGAGACGTACATAGGATTTCAAAGGGGTTGATATAGTGGAGACGAACATAGAATTTCAAAGGGGTTGTTATAGTGGAGACATACATAGGATTTCAAAGGGGTTGTTATAGTGGAGACGTACATAGGATTTCAAAGGGGTTGTTATGGTGGAGACGTACATAGGATTTCAAAGGGGTTGTTATAGTGGAGACATACATAGGATTTCAAAGGGGTTGTTATAGTGGAGACGTACATAGGATTTCAAAGGGGTTGTTATAGTGGAGACGGACATAGGATTTCAAAGGGGTTGTTATAGTGGAGACGAACATAGGATTTCAAAGGGGTTGTTATAGTGGAGACGAACATAGGATTTCAAAGGGGTTGTTATAGTGGACACGTACATAGGATTTCAAAGGGGTTGTTATAGTGGACACGTACATAGGATTTCAAAGGGGTTGATATAGTGGAGACGAACATAGGATTTCAAAGGGGTTGTTATAGTGGAGACATACATAGGATTTCAAAGGGGTTGATATAGTGGAGACGAACATAGGATTTCAAAGGGGTTGTTATAGTGGAGACATACATAGGATTTCAAAGGGGTTGATATAGTGGAGACGAACGTAGGATTTCAAAGGGGTTGTTATAGTGGAGACATACATAGGATTTCAAAGGGGTTGTTATAGTGGACACGTACATAGGATTTCAAAGGGGTTGATATAGTGGAGACGAACATAGGATTTCAAAGGGGTTGTTATAGTGGAGACATACATAGGATTTCAAAGGGGTTGTTATAGTGGAGACGTACATAGGATTTCAAAGGGGTTGTTATGGTGGAGACGTACATAAGAACATAAGAAAGTTTACAAACGAGAGGAGGCCATTCAGCCCATCTTGCTCGTTTGGTTGTTTGTAGCTTATTGATCCCAGAATCTCATCAGGCAGCTTCTTGAAGGATCCCAGGGTGTCAGCTTCAACAACATTACTGGGGAGTTGGTTCCAGAACCTCACAATTCTCTGTGTAAAAAAGTGCCTCCTATTTTCTGTTCTGAATGCCCCTTTATCTGATCTCCATTTGTGACCCCTGGTCCTTGTTTCTTTTTTCAGGTCAAAAAAGTCCCCTGGGTCGACATTGTCTATACCTTTTAGGATTTTGAATGTTTGACTTAGATCGTCGCATAGTCTTCTTTGTTCAAGACTGAATAGATTCAATTCTTTTAGCCTGTCTGCATACGACATGCCTTTTAAACCTGGGATAATTCTGGTTGCTCTTCTTTGCACTCTTTCTAGAGCAACAATATTCTTTTTGTAAAGAGGTGACCAGAACTGAACACAGTATTCTAGGTGAGGTCTTACTAATGCAAATGGCGGAATGAAACATAGGATTTCAAAGGGGTTGTTATAGTGGAGACGAACATAGGATTTCAAAGGGGTTGTTATAGTGGAGACGAACATAGGATTTCAAAGGGGTTGTTATAGTGGAGACGCACATAGGATTTCAAAGGAGTTGTTATAGTGGAGACAAACATAGGATTTCACCATATATCAGAAAAACCGCTTATCCTGTTGTCATGAAAATTGGTATTAACATTATTTAGCATAACTTATTTATAATATCAGATTGTGTCATTAGAGAGGGTGTCTGTCTGTCCGTATGTCCATCCATCTTTATATCACACTGTGTATATCTGGATAATTGCTCATCAAATTGTCATGAAATTTGGTCATTTTTATTCTATAAGTATGTATGTTACTGACTTAATTGTTTTGTACGCCATCCGCAGCGCTTTAGGTCTGGTTGTGTCAAGAGAAACAGAAAACTTGGGAGTGCCATATTACGTGGACAAAGGATTTGAAAAAGAATACCAAGGAGCCTCACTAAGAGAGCTAGAAAGCACTATTGAGACTGATTACATTGATTACCTTCAAACCAGCTGCTGGAAGGATAAGCAGCAAAGTAAGTGTGTTCAAGAGTAAACCGATTATGTTCAATTAGATTTTAAGAATGGATAGAGTTTACAGAGCCCCATCGTGATGTAGTGCCTCACGTATGTACAACATAATTGACATTGACAGCGTTTGTTTTTAGTACTGCTGTTTGTAAACTTGTGACTGAACTACATCACAAGAAATGACATGACAAGAAACAAATACTTGCTAAAGCGAATCAAAGTGTATTTGTATTCATTTTGTTAAGTACATAGAGATAAGAATTTGCCTTTTTACCTGGGCTGACTGTGTTTGATATGCGTGAACTTTTTCTCTTTCAGAAACTGATTTGGCCAATTTAGGCAGATTATACAGGGATGAGCGACTGAAGCAGAAAGCTGATTCGATGAAGCTTGAAAACTGTGAAAAACTGAACAGGCTAATTGGGAGGCAAAGGGGGGAATGAAACAGGCGTCCCTGCTCAATTCAGGCTGAGCCTTGAATCCTCCTCCTCTTGTGAGGGCAGTTGGATTTCAATTCAAATCATTTCAAGTTTGTAAATATGTTAGATTGCACACAATGTTAGCTACAGCTTAGATTGAATGACTGGTGAACATATTTCAAGGTGTGTTGATGGTGAATGAGGTTTGTCACCCTGACAGAGAGAGAGAGAGAGAGAGAGAGATACAGCATTCTCTTTGTGTGTGTGTGGTTTGCACCTGTTTGAAAAGGAAATTCCCTTTTATTTTCCTTATATTAAGGAATAGCATTACTGCAAGAGTCCATTGCTTTTCTTGTAACTGTTATTTGCACACACACACACTACTAAAATAACTTGATGTTACATTACTCATCACAGTCATTTATATTCTGTAGTAACTTAGCATGAGGACAAATACACAAAAGACATATTTGTTATGTTTCATATTTTTGTCTCAGGAATGTGGCCTAGTTCAAAACAATTCATGACTTGTTTTAGGAAAAGTAACACTTTTTTGTGTCTTCAAACAAAATCTGCTTTTGGTAAATGTTTTTTCCCTTCCATCAGTTGAAATCAGTCGTACAACCAAAGCTTTAGACGCTTCCTCAGCTCTCATGAGCATAGCTATCATCCCTAATGGTTGTTGTGACTGTTATGTAGGTGAAGCCCACCTGCATTCCTCTCCCATGCCCTTCTTGTGTTACAGTATAGGACCCTGCATCGTTTCCTATGGGGAGGGTGTTGCTCTGGACCCATTATCATTAACGCAGTGTTGAGATCCTGTATATGGGCTTCTTCTCACGCTATGCCAATGACAAAGAACAACGTGAAATCCTTGCTTGTACACATTTAAGCATCTTTATTTGGATTGGCGGTAATGTGTTCCCTATTCTTTAGATCCAGGAAATCATGGAATTCGATGGCTTTGTATTCTTGTGTATTGTGTTTTCCTTTTCCCATGTGAGGTGCTGGTTGTCGTCTGTGTCACTGCCTCTATTAAGCAACCACTTCTGAAGTAGAAATTAAACAAATGAATGATGTACCATAATGAACCACATTGGGATAGTCACCTTTGCAGAAACCTATTATAGGGTTAAAATAAACACCAAACCCCATGGATTATTCAGTCTCAGTACTTGGAGGGCAGTGTGTGATGTGATGCTGGGTGATTTAAAACCTTCAACCATCATTCTTGTTGGTGTACTCTGATCTTAAACCTCTCCTGTCTTCAATTCCAGCATGTTCAGACACTTCTACCCAATCCTTTTTGTATATATTTGTGTGTATCTGTCCACTGAGTATTTCTTTTTGATTCTGTGCTATTGAAAGGTATGGCAGTGGCCACAGCGGGGTGCAGAGCTAGCAGGAGTGTCGCCTCACCTCTCTGTAAGCAGACGAGCACATTTCAATCCTGCCCATTCAGTCATGAGCCTCTAATAAGCAGATTGCCAGCTGTATTGAATTGTGTGGTGTTTGTGTGGCGAGGTTGAGATCACTAACCTCATTTTGATCCAGAGTTGAAAGGCACAAGAGGCTTGTGAATTTGCACACATCTTTATCAAACCCATTCAGCCTCTTTTGCTCTTTTTCAATCTCTGCACTTTATATAAGCTAGAAATGTGATACCTGTAAATGTATATGTACATTTTGTAAAAAAAATGTATTTATTGAAAGTGTACATGGGTTAACCCCTTTGGACAGGTATGGTGTAAAAAAGACAATTTTATTGTGTAAATGTTTCTGCTGTGACAGTGGTAAAAAACCCTTCACTGATAAGGATGGAAACTGTTTCTTAAGACATTAAACATTCTGTCTGAGTTCTTTTCTTTGTCTGTTAAGAAATATGCATGACGTTAAACTGAAATTGACTTGACTGTTACATCTCTACAAACACTACATAAAATAACAAAAATCAAATTTTACAAACGAGACCTTGGAGTACAGATTTAAAAGCCTATGCATTTTAACAAAATGCAGTTTGACATGAATGAAACTGTTCTCGACTTTTTGAGTTTCATATATGTCAAACTTTATTAAACAGACTTTTAAAAAAGCATTAGTTAAAGATTCTTGTTGGACCCACAATGCTTCCTGGTCTGATTGGTATTGATCTCTGTTTTGTAGCTGATATTCCTATAGTGGGTGTTAAACTGAGAAGGCCCCCCACCCCCAAGAGCATCCCTAGCTATATGGAACAAGGGCCAAGAGGAGCTGAAACAATAATATCGGACCATTGAAAGTTTGTGGAGGAACTTGTAGGGAAATAAAACTGATAAACAATATTGTTTAAGTCAAATTTATGTTTTATTTGTGTAGCTCAAAAAGAAAAATAATGAAATGAACAGCGCTGCAGCCAGATCTGCCCCTGGAAATACATTCCATGCAGTTTTATCACTTTCAACAGTGATATCATTTATGACCCCTCCTTCCTTATTTCCTGCAAACATGGCACTATCTAGTCTTCATGTGCAACACAGCAGAACCAGCACAGAGACTTTCCTTCGCTATATAAAGAGGCCCGTCTGCATTCTGGGCTCAAGCACCCCTCCCAGCTCCTCAGTTCTCTGTTGTAGAAAAATAACATTGTAAAGAAATAGTTGTTTTAATACATATAAACTATTACAAAATTCCTACAATGAGGAACATACGATTACACGCAAAAACTACAGTTAAATTGTCGTTGTGGGATAATCTTAACAACTGTTAGACAGGGTGCAAGTAATATATTAGTAAGAGCAAGACTTCCACATGATTCTCCTATTGGAATATGAAATATAATAAAATATAGGCTCTTGGGCTACATATTGATTGGAAGCTATTCTTACAATTCAAAGCATTCCTATTTTAACCGGTGTAGCATACATTTTTGCTACTTCCTCAAAATTGGCTACCAGTAACAAAATATGACACGTATAAGGGTCAAATTTTGCTACCTTGTAAAAATTTACTACCTGGTCAAAATCTGTACCAAAATTTCATCTGTAGCTATAAACGCTATTTTTTGGTCTAGTTAAAACAATCCAACCATTCCACTTGGTGGTTTATAGAGAGTAGTTTAAAAAGATTCTAAAAATTATATAGTGTAACTAAAATAATGTAATATAATTAGCATTTTCAAACTAATATTAACAACATGACAAATAGTATCGAAACTCACACCAGAAAAATAGCTGTATTATTGTTATTATTAATAATAATAATAAATCAATATAGTTCCCATATATGCCCAATCCTGTATGTTCATACTTTGGCAATTCTCTATTGAAAGCAGTAACATTTGATGGGTGCTTCTATGCTGTCAAAATATTATACATTTTCATCTCCATTGTATGTGATACATTTTAAAATTATCCCAGGGATATATATATATATATATATATATATATATATATATATATATATATATATATATATATATATATATATATATATATACACACAGATCTATCGTCCATTTTATTATTATTATTATTATTATTATTATTATTATTATTATTATTATTATTATTTTGGTATTTAATCATATCTTGATGTAACTGTCACTTATCTGCTGTATTGAATTGTATTTTGTCACACTTGTACTTGCTTGAACTTGTCATTGTATTTATCTTGCTCTTATTGTATTACCTGTACTGTAACACTTGAAATGTATTTGCTTACAATTGTAAGTCGCCCTGGATAAGGGCGTCTGCTAAGAAATAAATAATAATAATAATAATAATAATAATAATAATAATAATAATAATAATAATAATAATAATCAGTCATTTAGCAGACCCTTTTATCCAAAGCGACTAGGGAGTGAATTACGCATCAATTGCTGCTGCAGTCACTTACAATAAGACCTCGGTTTACTTCATATCCGAAGGACAGATCACAAACCTATTGTAAAGCACACATAACATACGCAACAGTACATACAAGCTCTTCTACCAATAATAATAATAATAATGATGGGTACGCTGCCTTTGCAAACAATTTCACACATGTGTGCTTGAGGTTAGGCCTACTTATATTACAGTTGGAGAAAGCGCTGCGCTCCATGTAAAAAACATTGCAGTCACCTATCGGTGCATTATTTTTATTATTATTTTGCTTGTTATGGGAGGAGTCATACAGGAGTCATTCACAAAAAAACACTCATTATCATATAATAGACGTAACCCGCCCAATTCAACACGACACGACCATCATGACAGTAAAAATAGACACAATGTAACGTTCTTACCTTTGTATAAGTTAGTGATCAGCAGATGTGTCGACAATAAGAAGAGCACAACGTGGGGCTTTCACTAACTCTACTGTGCAGAATAAATGATTTTTTTTTTCTGTGGGTAAATATCGGAACTTTCTTCCTATGCATCGGGACGCGGGACATTTGCTAAGGAATCGGGACTGTCCCGGCCGTATAGGGACTGTTGGCATGTATGCATACATCTGTATATAGATCTGACAGGCGTCCTCGGTCTGCAGAAAGAAGCAAGCGGAAAATAGTTGGCATGCGCAGTGCGCCAAGTAAGAAAATGTGACAGGTAGCATACATTTAAAATAATTATAAAAGAACCTGAGATTCTCTAATATTTGACGCTTTAAAATAAATGTCATGGATGCCGTGCATAACAAACCAGTCATCATTTTTTAACCACCCCCGCCACAACCCTGAAGGATTTTCTCCTCGCAGAATTATTAGACAGGAAACTGCTGCCCTAGACTGGAACCCTTCTTTTGAAATGATTGCCTATCCCAGAATGCTACCGTTTCGAATATTTCCGGCGGGTAACTGCGTCACTGTTTCCAAGGTGTCTCGTCTAACGTTCGTGTAATTCTATCTAAACCGAGCTGTAATAATGCTGGAGGATGAGGTCCAAGTTAATAATCTGGTGTACAATCAATTACGGGATTTAATTCAGACCCAACAACGTGTCCTAGCCACAATCAGGGAGACGGTATGTGAGATTTTCATTGAAAAAAAAATATACCGGTATGTCATTTTCTTGATCCTTCATTCTTCTTTGAAATAGCCGCGTCACCTGTGCTTGTTTCTAGAGAGATCCATCTTTCCTGTTTTGTTACATATTTACACACAATTTTAAAATATGTTTAACTTGCGTTATGCCTTTGATCCATCTTCTATTATTAATACATGTTAATGTCCCAATACAATTTGGTTTAAGCATCACCATATTATAGTAAATACATATTTGGGTTAACATTATAACACGGACATGGCACAGTGTGTGTATACTGACTGTCGGTGATCGGTAAGCGTGTTTATTGCACACACACACACACACACACACACACACACACACACACACACACACACACAGACTGTTCGTGATCGGTAAGCGTGTTTATTACACACACACACACACACACACACACACACACACACAGACTGTCCGTCCGTGATCGGTAAGCGTGTTTATTACACACACACACACACACACACACACACACACACACACACACACACACAGACTGTCCGTCCGTGATCGGTAAGCGTGTTTATTACACACACACACACACACACACACACACAGACTGTCCGTGATCGGTAAGCGTGTTTATTACACACACACACACACACACACACACACACACACACAGACTGTCCGTCCGTGATCGGTAAGCGTGTTTATTGCACACACACACACACACACACACACACACACACACAGACTGTCCGTGATCGGTAAGCGTGTTTATTACACACACACACACACACACACACACACACACACACACAGACTGTCCGTCCGTGATCGGTAAGCGTGTTTATTACACACACACACACACACACACACACACACACACACACACACACACACAGACTGTCCGTCCGTGATCGGTAAGCGTGTTTATTGCACACACACACACACACACACACACACACACACACACAGACTGTCCGTGATCGGTAAGCGTGTTTATTACACACACACACACACACACACACACACACACACACACACACACAGACTGTCCGTCCGTGATCGGTAAGCGTGTTTATTACACACACACACACACACACACACACACACACACACACACACACACAGACTGTCCGTCCGTGATCGGTAAGCGTGTTTATTACACACACACACACACACACACACACACACACACACACAGACTGTCCGTCCGTGATCGGTAAGCGTGTTTATTGCACACACACACAGACTGTCCGTCCGTGATCGGTAAGCGTGTTTATTGCGCACACACACACACACACACACACACACACACACACACACAGACTGTCCGTCTGTGATCGGTAAGCGTGTTTATTGCACACACACACACACACACACACACACACACACACACACACACACACACAGACTGTCCGTCCGTGATCGGTAAGCGTGTTTATTGCACACACACACACACACACACACACACACACACAGACTGTCCGTCCGTGATCGGTAAGCGTGTTTATTGCACACACAGACTGTCCGTGATCGGTAAGCGTGTTTATTGCACACACACAAGTGGGATTTTACTATAAGTTCATTCATCTAAAAAATAAGTTGCATTGAAGTAGTGAACAAGGTTGCAAGTAACCCCAAACAGTTGTATTGTATGCCAATTGAAATATTGATTTTTCTAAAACAAATTATACGTATTCACGTTTTATTTGCACATTGAACTTGAGGTAACATGTACTAGGTAAACTAATGCATGCGACTTTTAGTCCACTCCCCTTGATCAGTGCTTGTTTTGAAAGCATCTTCTAGCGAGTAAATGTTGCCTTTGGTGATTTGGTTATATTTTGGCTATTTTTATCAGACGTGTTTTTTTTTATTTCTTTCATTAAGTGGTCATCACCAGGGCAGAACTTCAAACACCACGATGCTCTGTATAGTATATCACTCCCCCCGCCACGTTTTTTTTATTATTATTATTATGTTTCTGGAGCTCTGCATTCAATAAAATTGTACAAACGCTCAGTTATTTTTTATTGGTCATCAATTTAAGAACTGTATCGGTACAATTAGAATTGTTTTTGTATTGTTTTAAAGATGGTCTGCTGACAGTTCTGGACAATGACATTTTACACTACGTTCTGAATATCTTTTATTTATTTATTTATTCTTTTTTTTTCTTTTTTTCCTGGACCTGCCGCATTTGATCTCATCAGATTCAAAAAACAGCGGTTCTGGTATTGTAAGTTGTGAGGGGAAAAAAAGCGAAGCAGATAAATAAATAAATAGTTTATAACATTACTTACCAGTGTTGTGTTTTGTTATTTTAGACAAATGTGTAGCACTTATTTATGCTTTTGTAATATATATTAAATCTTAAAAGCAACGTAAGTCGTTAATTCCAAACCCCAGGTCTGCACTGACCGATATTATTTGTTTATTTAGCAGACGTCTTTATCCAAGGCGACTTTCAGAGACTAAGGTGTGTGAACTATGCATCAGCTGCAGTGTCACTTACAATTACGTCTCACCCGAAAGACGGAGCACAAGGAGGTTAAGTGACTTGCTCAGTCACACAATGAGTCAGTGGCTGAGGTGGGATTTGAACTGGGGACCTCCTGATTACAAGCCATTTTGTTTAACCACAGGACCACACAGCCTGCCTATATAAAGCAGCTTTAAACCCCTGTTTATGGCAGCATTTTTACTAAAATTGTTAGCCGCCTTAAAGTAGTCCTGTATGTAATAGAAGTTCATAATGTTCTTTTCATTGCATCACAATGATGACTGACTGAACTCAGACAATTGTGGGAGAGATCGTTTACTCTGCAAGCATTTAAAATACGCACAGGTTATCAGAGTCCAATTCGGAGTGTACCATCAAAACGGATCCTTTGGAGGAGAAGGGCAATAATATGCAACTTGCCAATATTGCCAAACTCGATATTTGTCCATGTAGTCTCTTGAAGTTAACATTTGTAAACAATAGCCAAACTGGACTTCTGCAACTCTCCATATGGTTATCAACATATTGTAAAAATAACATTCACAGCACTCACAGTGGAAAATAAAAACTCCAGATAATCAACCACAATGACGTATTTCTTAATTTGAACCCAGTTGTATAATTATGCAATTACGTGCCGCAAAATGCCAAGTATTACATTAGCAGCAATGCCACCACTACAGGAATTTCCCAGTACGGAATTCCTTCTCAAATGTTAGGATTGTGTTTCATTTATATAAAACTACTCTTTTACAGATGATCACCAAAGAACGGGAATTGATACCAAAAGAACAATATGAAGAGGTTGTAAATGACCTTGAGGTAGGTGCTTTCTAAACTTTAATCTTAAAGTGCATGGTGCAAACAAAATAATTCCATAAGCCTTACCAAATCTGCATTGCCATCATTGCACAGGGTTCGCTTCCTATATGACAAACCCACACTGTGGTGAAAAGTGAAGTAGACTTTTTAATGGTAATTTATTTAAAGAAAATGTATCCCTGCTTGGAGATTCAATACTGTCTTCCTGTCAACACCAAGATGTTGTATGAGCAAGGGCACCTCCATTCATCCCTGAACACCCATTCACTCCTGGGCAAGGGCACTAAAAATGTGGCGCATATACATAATGTTTTTCACCTGTCGTTCTGCACCCGCTATCAAATTAGCACTTTGCTATCATTAATCCATTTAAAATATATTGAAATGTATTCAGATGAAGAAAAGAGCATGGAATTGGGCAGGGATCTGGATACTAAGCAGGTGCAAACATAATGAGATTTTGCCTTGCACTTGGGTAATTGCTGACCCTCCAAAAACATTGTAGAAGCGAGCAATTAAGAGCTGTATAAAACCGCACACCAAAACCTTTGGAGGAGAAGGGCAAGACGTGCATATTCAAACCCAGGATCACTTTGTTTGGGATGCCAGAGGATGCAGTGGTAAGGCGTTATCGTCTAACTCCGCAGGTCATCCTAGACCTAACAGATGAATTTCACCTTTTCATCACCTGGTTGACTGTCCTCCTGGTAACACCAACAGCATTGACTTTCTCCACTATAGAGGACCATATGCCCTCTTTGGTAGCATAACTGATGTTGGCTGATGCTTTTCCAAATAACTCAGTTTCATTCTGAGTGACCACAGCTGTAAGTACCCTCAGCTCCTCCTCAGAAACCTTTTTTTCCATGCACTAAGAGGACTTTGCTGCCGTTCCTCAGACATATTTTTGGTTTGGTTTGATTTTTGTGCTCCACAAATCTCATACAGCGCCTACTAGGGCTGTGGTCGAAGGTTCGTTCACTAGCCAGGGGTTCAAAGATTGTTTTAAACCTTCGAAGGTTCGTCAGACACCATTCACGTACTGTGTGTTTTTTTTTCCTGTTAACAGAAACTGTTTGGCAATATATGAATACTATACATCACACATTAAATGTCACTCACATGCAAAATTCCATCTTTTGATTTGTATAATGCATATTACGTAAACAAAAGTTGTTGTATTAAAATCCGCTACCAAATTGTTATACGTAGCAACTCTATAGCACCACTGCCGTGTGTGGAGCAGGTATAGTATCCAAAGCACTGGGGGGGGGAGGGAAGGGGGAAGTGGTGTACCTATAGCGGTTGTAGTGCTTCAGTAAAATATGTACTGAATATCTAGTGCACAAGACAGTGCAAGAGAAGTGCTATGGTAGAATATGTTTGAAACATGCAAAATATTACACCAAACACATTATTATTTTTAATTTGAACTGAGCACCGTCCGTCTGTCCCTCTCCCCTCCAGCTCGTGTTATCCAGAAGCAAACCTTTAATTTCTTCATTCACCATCTCGACAGCAAAGCGTTGTATAATGTAAGCTGTATTGAAAGAAATGTCTAGAAACCCCTCTGAGGTTTTTTATTTTTATTATATTTTTATTTAAATTATAAAAACATGATTACTGTTATATATAACGTATTTACATGTTAATGTTTTATTCCATTTATATGGATTACCCATACAATAATAGGATTTTCAATCAAATATAAACAAGTAGCTATGGTGACGTCACCAGTACATTGTGTTCCGAACACTTCGTTGCAGCCTAGCGCCTACTGCTCTTTGTACTCCTAACTCGCCTCACCTCTAGGCTGTAAGTGCATCCGTTAAATACCCCGATGCACAGGCGGCACTCATTGCGACCCTCATTATCATGATTGCAGCTCGTAATTTGTGCGTGTTGAGTAATTTGCATTGCTCTTGAACTTACATAGGCCGCAGTGCAAAATAATTGCACAGCCGCTAGGCAATTTGGATTTTGCAGCCCTACGCCTATCCTTGCAGCAGCCCAGAAATGATCTGCTATAAATGAATGTTTTCAAGATTACAGTTTGTTTAGTGTTCCTTTAACCATTACTTACATGTTTACAATTTTAAATGTTTTATTCAACCTTTTTTGTACATCCATATATGTATATCTAAACAGTTGTCTTCCACTGTAGAATGAGAGACTCCAGCATGCTAAAACTCAAGCACTCCTCAACCAGGAATCTGAAAAGCTGCAGTTTGCCCTTGGAGAAATAGACATCCTCACAAACCAGATGCAAAGAGAAAAGAAGTCTTTTGAAAAAGTGTAAGGTTTTTATTTTCCCATACTGTCATTTAAATAATTTTCCACCTCTTGCTGGGTAAATGAATATGCATCAATATATCATTATTTATCTCTTTTCTTTCTTGTAACATTTTATCTAGGCTCGCCAGTATTAAAAATAAAGCATTGAAGGAATCTACAAAAAATGACAAACTGAAAAGCAAATGCAACGGTAAGTTCTCTTCGAAACACTGCTGAAGTTCTGAATGAAACTCAGCCATTCATGAACACCCATTTTTACACACAGTCACAGTGCCGCTTGCTTAACAGCATTTAAACACTGTCTTCACTTGTTTCTTTTAAAATGTTAGTTCAAACATAGTAGTGATTTAAAATAAAATACCTAATGGTTGCTATAAACGCTCTTCCTTTACTTAAACATTATAGCGGCATGATTTATGGTTTCAACTTTGTTTTCATGTTAAACTCTGATTTTTAATCATTAATATCTTGGTCAAAACACATTTAATAGAATTCCCGTCCCCCCGTCTCCACTCGATACAGCCAGATAGGAGATTGTGTCATTAACTCTTTGAATGAGTCGTATGAGCCACCACACTTAACATTCTGTTAATTGCAGTATTTACAGTTTTTTTACAGTTTAGACATGTTATTTTCAGTAATGATCCCGTTTCCAGTAAGTGCAAACCACCAGCTAATGGGTTAACATAAAAGACAATGTTGTTCTTTGTTATTAACATCAAAGTTAACTGCTTAATAAAATCAAAGTGTTCCATCCTTGATTGGGATACCTGATCATTATTGATTTAATAAAATCAAAGTGTTCCATCCTTGACTGGGATACCCGATCATTATTGATTAATAAAATCAAAGTGTTCCATCCTTGACTGGGATACCCGATCATTATTGATTAATAAAATCAAAGTGTTCCATCCTTGACTGGGATAACTGATCATTATTGCTTAATAAAATCAAAGTGTTCCATCCTTGACTGGGATACCTGATCATTATTGATTAATAAAATCAAAGTGTTCCATCCTTGACTGGGATACCCGATCATTATTGATTAATAAAATCAAAGTGTTCCATCCTTGACTGGGATACCCGATCATTATTGATTAATAAAATCAAAGTGTTCCATCCTTGACTGGGATACCCGATCATTATTGATTAATAAAATCAAAGTGTTCCATCCTTGACTGGGATACCCGATCATTATTGATTAATAAAATCAAAGTGTTCCATCCTTGACTGGGATACCCGATCATTATTGATTAATAAAATCAAAGTGTTCCATCCTTGATTGGGATACCTGATCATTATTGCTCATTTGAAGTTTTCATTGTGTTGCTAAAGATTTCCACTGCATTTTCTTTGTTTAGTGGAACTTTTCCTTGTTAATGTTGCTAAGGTTTAAAATGTATTTTCTTACCTCTGCCATTGTCACTGCTCCTCTTATCATTGAATGCTACCCTGCCCGTCACATCTCAGTATCTCTGCTAAAGACCTAACTAGGATGCATCTGAGTTATGGAGGGTCTAGTATTTGCTGACTCTTGTTGAATCAAGCTAAACCATAACTTTTATTAACCAAGTTTTTTGTAATGAATTTTATGGAAACATTCATTGAATTCCGATGAAACATTCGTTTTTGAAAATGCTGTTCTAGCTTCTACTACTTTATAATGTCTGACACAGAGACATCGTTTTTTCTTTGTGTGCCATCATTTGAGCTTCTGTTTGTTACATGCATCATTAAAGGACACCTTGTGATATTGCAATGGTACTGTGTTACTTACCTAAAGAACCACCTGGGGGTGTGGCATACTGATCTGGGAAATGCTTAACTTTGCTGTAACAATCCTCTTTCAGAAATGGAGTCCACAGTTCAAAAGCATGAGGATATTTTAATTAAGAAAGAGAACCAAATCAAGCAGCTTCACAACCAACTTGCAAAGCACAAAACAACCTTGAAGTAAGTTATTAATATACATTCTATCAGGTTTGGAGTCGATAGCAGGTCTGTGTTATTAATATGCATTCTATCAGGTTTGGAGTCGAGAGCAGGTCTGTGTTATTAATATGTATACATTATTCTATCAGGTTTGGAGTCGATAGCAGCTCTATGTTATTAATATGTATACATTATTCTATCAGGTTTGGAGTCGAGAGCAGGTCTGTGTTATTAATATGTATACATTATTCTATCAGGTTTGGAGTCGATAGCAGCTCTATGTTATTAATATGTATACATTATTCTATCAGGTTTGGAGTCGATAGCAGGTCTGTGTTATTAATATGTATACATTATTCTATCAGGTTTGGAGTCGATAGCAGCTCTATGTTATTAATATGTATACATTATTCTATCAGGTTTGGAGTCGATAGCAGGTCTGTGTTATTAATATGTATACATTATTCTATCAGGTTTGGAGTCGATAGCAGCACCAAAAGTTATTCCACTTTTTATTACCCATAGTTCTTTGTTATGTTTTAGTTAGGATTTTTTTTAAACACAAAAAAAAACAAAAGACATTTGACAAATATTGAAGATGAATAAAATAAATATTATTTACACATGGCTTTTAGAAACAGTTTTTAAAAGCAAAATGACCAAATAATTGTGATTGATTAGTTGGCTTTACCAGACTTACTTGCTTGAAGAATCCTAGTATTAACATTTCTTAAATCATGTGACAATGTGACCTATCAAGAGAAAGCTCAACAAAATCATAGAAACTGGGATTTGAAGCTCTTTATTCTTTAAGGTAAGGCAGGGGTCATCAATTATTTTATGTGTAGATCTGGAATTGTTAGTTCCAGCAAGATGAAGGTCCGGAGCACATTTAACTGACCCCTATCCCGATACACACAAACAAACACAACTACAATGATTACACATGCTGCTGGTTTGAGAGATCTTCACTTGCTTTAGACAGTAGGAGCTTTTTGGTTATATATATATATATATATATATATATACGGTATATATATATATATATATATATATATATATATATATATATATATATATATATATATATATATAATTAGTGACAAAGTCCTTCTTTTTGTAGTAGTATTGCCACTTTCCGTGATCTTGACCGCTGTCTGTGCAGACAACAGTATTTCAAGTTCAAACAGGGCAGTGCCTGTACTTTTATTGATAACAGCGTCCTCTGACAAGAGCTACACCCTGTGAAACAATAAACAAAACAAACCAAACAAAATCCTAACTCCCGTTTGGAGTCCTAACTAAACCTTTTTTCAGTTCAAACTAAATACCGTTTACTGATACTTAAACTAGTCTCCACAAAATATACCTTCTTTCTTTTTACAGTTTCCTGCAGCCCAGTGTCCACCTTTTCCCAGCCAGGGCTCTCCTCAGGCCTTATCCTTAACACAGACAACGACCACACATTTTGACCTGCTTATATACCTGCCTGTCTAATTACCAGGCAGGTGTCCCTCATTAAATTAGAGCCAGGTGTAACTCACCCTGGCTCACTCCTGTGGCATTCTGGGGGATGTAGTCCTGCACCAAACCCCTGGACTACATCTTTCCTCCCCTACTTTTGCCACTATATATTTATATATATATATACAGTACTGTGCAAAAGTTTTAGGCAGGTGTGAAAAAATGCTGTAAAGTAAGAATGCTTTCAAAAATAGACATGTTAATAGATTATATTTATCAATTAACTAAATGCAAAGTGAGTGAACAGAAGAAAAATCTAAATCAAATCCATATTTGGTGTGACCACCCTTTGCCTTCAAAACAGCATCAATTCTTCTAGGTACACTTGCACAAAGTCAGGGATTTTGTAGGCATATAGTCAGGTGTATGATTAAACAATTATACCAAACAGGTGCTAATGATCATCAATTCAATATGTAGGTTGAAACACAATCATTAACTGAAACAGAAACAGCTGTGTAGGAGGAATAAAACTGGGTGAGGAACAGCCAAACTCAGCTAACAAGGTGAGGTTGCTGAAGACAGTTTACTGTCAAAAGTCATACACCATGGCAAGACTGAGCACAACAACAAGACACAAGGTAGTTATACTGCATCAGCAAGGTCTCTCCCAGGCAGAAATTTCAAGGCAGACAGGGGTTTCCAGATGTGCTGTCCAAGCTCTTTTGAAGAAGCACAAAGAAATGGGCAACGTTGAGGACCGTGAGCGCGGTGGTCGGCCAAGAAACTTACTGCAGCAGATGAAAGACACATCATGCTTACTTCCCTTCGCAATCGGAAGATGTCCAGCAGTGCCATCAGCTCAGAACTGGCAGAAAACAGTGGGACCCTGGTACACCCATCTACTGTCCGGAGAAGTCTGGTCAGAAGTGGCCTTCATGGAAGACTTACGGCCAAAAAGCCATACCTCCGACATGGAAACAAGGCCAAGCGACTCAACTATGCACTAAAACACAGGAACTGGGGTGCAGAAAAATGGCAGCAGGTGCTCTGGACTGATGAGTCAAAATTTGAAATATTTGGCTGTAGCAGAAGGCAGTTTGTTCGCCGAAGGGCTGGAGAGCGTATACGAATGAGTGTCTGCAGGCAACAGTGAAGCATGGTGGAGGTTCCTTGCAAGTTTGGGGCTGCATTTCTGCAAATGGAGTTGGGGATTTGGTCAGAATTAATGGTCTCCTCAATGCTGAGAAGTACAGGCAGATACTTATCCATCATGCAATACCATCAGGGAGGCATCTGATTGGCCCCAAATTTATTCTGCAGCATGACAACGACCCCAAACATACAGCGAAAGTCATTAAGAACTATCTTCAGCGTAAAGAAGAACAAGGAGTCCTGGAAGTGATGGTATGGCCCCACAGAGCCCTGATCTCAACATCATCGAGTCTGTCTGGGATTACATGAAGAGAGAGAAGCAACTGAGGCTGCCCTAAATCCACAGAAGAACTGTGGTTAGTTCTCCAAGATGTTTGGGCCAACCTACCTGCCGAGTTCCTTCAAAAACTGTGTGCAAGTGTACCTAGAAGAATTGATGCTTGATGCTGTTTTGAAGGCAAAGGGTGGTCACACCAAATATGGATTTGATTTAGATTTTTCTTCTGTTCACTCACTTTGCATTTAGTTAATTGATAAATATAATCTATTAACATGTCTATTTTTGAAAGCATTCTTACTTTACAGCATTTTTCACACCTGCCTAATATACTATATATGCACAGTACATATATATATATATATATATATATATATATATATATATATATATATATATACAGTACTGTGCAAAAGTTTTAGGCAGTGTGAAAAAATGCTGTAAAGTAAGAATGCTTTCAAAAATAGACATGTTAATAGATTATATTTATCAATTAACAAAATGCAAAGTGAGTGAACAGAAGAAAATCTACATCAAATCAATATTTGGTGTGACCACCCTTGCCTTCAAAACAGCATCAAGCATCAATTCTTCTAGGTACACTTGCACACAGTTTTTGAAGGAACTCGGCAGGTAGGTTGGCCCAAACATCTTGGAGAACCAACCACAGTTCTTCTGTGGATTTAGGCAGCCTCAGTTGCTTCTCTCTTCATGTAATCCCAGACAGACTCGATGATGTTGAGATCAGGGCTCTGTGGGGCCATACCATCACTTCCAGGACTCCTTGTTCTTCTTTACGCTGAAGATAGTTCTTAATGACTTTCGCTGTATGTTTGGGGTCGTTGTCATGCTGCAGAATAAATTTGGGGCCAATCAGATGCCTCCCTGATGGTATTGCATGATGGATAAGTATCTGCCTGTACTTCTCAGCATTGAGGAGACCATTAATTCTGACCAAATCCCCAACTCCATTTGCAGAAATGCAGCCCCAAACTTGCAAGGAACCTCCACCATGCTTCACTGTTGCCTGCAGACACTCATTCGTGTACGCTCTCCAGCCCTTCGGCGAACAAACTGCCTTCTGCTACAGCCAAATATTTCAAATTTTGACTCATCAGTCCAGAGCACCTGCTGCCATTTTTCTGCACCCCAGTTCCTGTGTTTTCGGCATAGTTGAGTCGCTTGGCCTTGTTTCCACGCCGGAGGTATGGCTTTTGGCCACAAGTCTTCCATGAAGGCCACTTCTGACCAGACTTCTCCGGACAGTAGATGGGTGTACCAGGGTCCCACTGTTTTCTGCCAATTCTGAGCTGATGGCACTGCTGGACATCTTCCGACATGAAGGGAAGTAAGCATGATGTGTCTTTCATCTGCTGCAGTAAGTTTCCTTGGCCGACCACTGCGCTCACGGTCCTCAACGTTGCCCGCTTCTTGTGCTTCTTCAAAAGAGCTTGGACAGCACATCTGGAAACCCCTGTCTGCCTTGAAATTTCTGCCTGGGAGAGACCTTGCTGATGCAGTATAACTACCTTGTGTCTTGTTGCTGTGCTCAGTCTTGCCATGGTGTATGACTTTTGACAGTAAACTGTCTTCAGCAACCTCACCTTGTTAGCTGAGTTTGGCTGTTCCTCACCCAGTTTTATTCCTCCTACACAGCTGTTTCTGTTTCAGTTAATGATTGTGTTTCAACCTACATATTGAATTGATGATCATTAGCACCTGTTTGGTATAATTGTTTAATCATACACCTGACTATGCCTACAAAATCCCTGACTTTGTGCAAGTGTACCTAGAAGAATTGATGCTGTTTTGAAGGCAAAGGGTGGTCCACACCAAATATGGATTTGATTTAGATTTTTCTTCTGTTCACTCACTTTGCATTTAGTTAATTGATAAATATAATCTATTAACATGTCTATTTTTGAAAGCATTCTTACTTTACAGCATTTTTTCACACCTGCCTAAAACTTTTGCACAGTACTGTATATATATAATTTTTTTTTTTTTTTTTTTGTTAGCTGTGCAGTCGGCACCCTAATTTTGTATTAGTTTATGGTATACACATTTATCAACGTTAATCGATGCATACACGTTTTATTTTTCAAAATAAAGAACAAACATTAGTTTTTTTTTTTAACAGAAGATTCAATAACTAAAAACACCATTGTGCATAATAGTTAAACAAAAAGGCACAACTTATATTCAATTTGGAACACTTCCGATGTATAAAAAATGAAATATGAAGGACTTGAGTTTATGTCCAAATAAATTAAACTCGCAAATCCTGACTAGTTTAACTATCATGCTAAATTCAGCTTGTTTTTATACAATATTGCCATACAATCCAAACACGACATGCTTTGAAACAAAAGAAGGTAATCGGTAGATTAAAAAAAACAACAAATAAACAAACAAACAAACAATGTATTGCCTTAATTTTTAAATCAAGAAAATGTGACAATAGGCCTACTTCTGATTTGGCTTGTCCAACGCGAATGTAGATGCCTACAGTGTGTATCCTAACAACGCGCTAATCTACTGTACTAGCACTAAAAGAAGCACACTCTCACACACGCAAGGTTTTAATGCAAACCGGCAACACGAGACTTAAAACTGGGTTCTAATTTGATGCGTCTATTCACCAATATGTAATCTAAGCTCACGAAATTTAAGGACAGATGATCAATAATTATATATACAGTACTGTGCAAAAGTTTTAGGCAGGTGTGAAAAAATGCTGTAAAGTAAGAATGCTTTCAAAAATAGACATGTTAATAGTTTATATTTATCAATTAACAAAATGCAAAGTGAGTGAACAGAAGAAAAATCTACATCAAATCAATATTTCGTGTGACCACCCTTTGCCTTCAAAACAACATCAATTCTTCTGGGTACACTTAGCACAGTTTTGAAGGAACTTCGGCAGGTAGGTTGGCCCAAACATCTTGGAGAACTAACCACAGTTCTTCTGTGGATTTAGAGCAGCCTCAGTTGCTTCTCTCTCTTCATGTAATCCCAGACAGACTCGATGATGTTGAGATCAGGGCTCTGTGGGGCCATACCATCACTTCAGGACTCCTTGTTCTTCTTTACGCTGAAGATAGTTCTTAATGACTTTCGCTGTATGTTTGGGGTCGTTGTCATGCTGCAGAATAAATTTGGGGCCAATCAGATGCCTCCCTGATGGTATTGCATAATGGATAAGTATCTGCCTGTACTTCTCAGCATTGAGGAGACCATTAATTCTGACCAAATCTCCAACTCCATTTGCAGAATTGCAGCCCCAAACTTGCAAGGAACCTCCACCATGCTTCACTGTTGCCTGCAGACACTCATTCGTGTGCAGCTCTCCAGCCCTTCGCAAACAAACTGCCTTCTGCTACAGCCAAATATTTCAAATTTTTGACTCATCAGTCCAGAGCACCTGCTGCCATTTTTCTGCACCCCAGTTCCTGTGTTTTCGTGCATAGTTGAGTTGCTTGGCCTTGTTTCCATGTCGGAGGTATGGCTTTTTGGCCAAGTCTTCCATGAAGGCCACTTCTGACCAGACTTCTCCGGACAGTAGATGGGTGTACCAGGGTCCCACTGTTTTCTGCCAATTCTGAGCTGATGGCACTGCTGGACATCTTCCGATTGCGAAGGGAAGTAAGCATGATGTGTCTTTCATCTGCTGCAGTAAGTTTCCTTGGCCGACCACTTCGTCTACGGTCCTCAACGTTGCCCGTTTCTTTGTGCTTCTTCAAAGAGCTTGGACAGCACATCTGGAAACCCCTGTCTGCCTTGAAATTTCTGCCTGGGAGAGACCTTGCTGATGCAGTATAACTACCTTGTGTCTTGTTGCTGTGCTCAGTCTTGCCATGGTGTATGACTTTTGACAGTAAACTGTCTTCAGCAACCTCACCTTGTTAGCTGAGTTTGGCTGTTCCTCACCCAGTTTTATTCCTCCTACACAGCTGTTTAGTTTCAGTTAATGATTGTGTTTCAACCTACATATTGAATTGATGATCATTAGCACCTGTTTGGTATAATTGTTTAATCATACACCTGACTATATGCCTACAAAATCCCTGACTTTGTGCAAGTGTACCTAGAAGATTTGATGCTGTTTTGAAGGCAAAGGGTGGTCACACCAAATATGGATTTGATTTAGATTTTTCTTCTGTTCACTCACTTTGCATTTAGTTAATTGATAAATATAATCTATTAACATGTCTATTTTTGAAAGCATTCTTACTTTACAGCATTTTCTCACACCTGCCTAAAACTTTTGCACAGTACTGTATATCTATATATAAGAACATAAGAAAGGTTACAAACGAGAGGAGGCCATTCAGCCCATCTTGCTTGTTTGGTTGTTTGTAGCTTATTGATCCCAGATCAAGCAGCTTCTTGAAGGATCCCAGGGTGTCAGCTTCAGAACTCAGACAGAGACAGGGCAGGGGGGCGTGGCCCCTGTGCGTGTGTGCCTTTATTTTACAGCAAGACATTACAATATGTAACGCGTTAAAGTAGATAAATATCCCAGGAGTAATGAATACGTTGTGTAGGCCTTAAGCCCAGGACAGACAGGCGCGGCACGTGAGGCATTTTGCCTCCTGTATCGCTGGCATTGCTTTCATATGATGTTGGACAGATCTGGACGATACTGCGAGTCCCGCTGTGCCTCTGAGCGGTACCATCGGTGGAGTAACCAATCACAGCCAAGTGCTGACAACACGTGCTTGCAAGGAAAAATCATGAATGAAACTGTTGTCTACTGAAGTGTTTGATCACTCCCATATTTCATACAAGGACAAATCAATTAGTGATTTGTGCCAGGCTTTAATAAAAAGCATCAGTTTGCCGATACACTGATGTCACAATACGATAAGTAGGATACATAGACGTTTCATTAACGTCTAGCTTCACAAACCCTGATTAGCTCTGTGTTTGGACTACCTTACCTAAGTTAACGAAGTAGTTAGTGCTAATTGGCATCTGTGAAACCAGCCAAGTGTTACTGTGTAAAGTATATTGTACGTCCTCTGTGAAAATGAAGAAATACAAAATTAAGATCGATATAAGTAAACAAGCCTGAACATGTCATATACATTAGTTTAAGCTATACACATCTGTTTACAAAAGGGTGTGATCAATATTTTCCTCTGTCTTGTCGGTTTGCCTATGTCTGTCCACACTTTCTGTATCCCACCAGTGATCAGATTTGAATACACTGTTATACACACGGGTATGAACTTGCTGCAGTAAAAATGTTGTCTGTGTGAATTGTGATTGCAGTGTATTTGTTGTGTTGCTTCAGTAAAGATGTTGTCTGTGTGAATTGTGATTGCAGTTTATTTGTTGTGTTGCTTCAGTAAAGATGCTGTCTCTTGTCTGTGTGAATTGTGATTGCAGTGTATTTGTTGTGTTGCTTCAGTAAAGATGCTGTCTGTTGTCTGTGTGAATTGTGATTGCAGTTTATTTGTTTTGTTGCATTTCTTCAGACTCCAGATGACTGATGTTGAGATCCAGAGGAAGCAGGAAGCTTACATTGCAGAAGCACTTCAGAAGAAGCAGAGAACAGCAGGGCACTGGACCAGCGGCTCCTCTTCATATGACACGGCTGTATAATAGCTAGAAACAGACATCTTGTATACAGACTGGAGCGCCTTCTGTTTGCCTTTATAGGGTACCAACAAAGCCTTTCAAACGTGCAGCAGAATATGTGAACCAGTCATGTAACAGGAGAGTAAAGGAAAAACAAAATCTACAGCAAAAATAAAGACTTGCGTGAAAGTTATGAAAATTAGAGGTACGTATCTTTTTTAAAGCCTTGCTCATTACATGTTTAAGGCAAACTTGTATTGATTTAAACTTGGAAAAGTATAATTGTAAAACAGGTTTTGATGCCTCCATCAAAATCTGGACAATGGTACAGCATTTTCACTTTGTCCTTTAACACCGTACTTACTTGTATCCCAATGATTCAGCAAAGACAACATGACTAGGTAACCCATTCCATACCCTCACCACTCTCCTTCCATCTGTCCTAAGTCTACCTCCACTAGATTGGCACTGGTTTCCTTATAACCACTTGTATTTGATTGTACAGATGTTTATGTTTGATTGTATATAGTGTAAAGAGTCATGCCAACATGACATCACTCCTCCTGTCCAATAAGCATTGGGAGGAATGCTGTAGCCAGTAGAAACTGGAGACATGGGGAGATGAGATTCAGTCAAAATGAAAAGAAAATGTGGAAGACAAAAACCAAGAGCAATGCAATGAGGGCCTTGTTAAAATGCTGCTGCACTACGTGGAGGGAAGACATGCATGGGTTATTCCAGCTCAAAAGGTAATCAATCCCCTAATAGTATCATTTACACTCACTGCAAATAGCAGCTCAAAAAAGAACCCCATTTGATACATATCAAGCACCATGATTAAGTAGTTCAAAAACAAATACCTTACACCCTAACCTTACACACATTTTAAACATTGGACCTTTATTTCTTAGTCATTGTTTTTGTATTGTGCAAACCTGCTGTCATACTAATCATGTCCTATATTAAGAGACTCGTGATGTAACATCTTTCACTGTCTTAATGTCATTAGAGGTGAAAAAAAACCTTTCAAATGTATTAGAAATGAATGAATAAATGATTCAATGTTTTTTTTTTTCTTGTTTGTATTACATGCTGGTGCCAATGTATCCTGTCTTGTATTTTTTTTAAATCTAATAAAAGAGAAATAGAAGATACAGCACACAGTCATTGAGTACTGTGAGAGTAATAACTACTGAAACACATACAGGATGTTTGTATTTAGAAGTTTTTACTTCACATTTGAATTGAAGTACACCGTAGCACAGTTTTCAGAGGAAGGATACATTAAAAATACAGCTACCAGTCTGGAAGCTATCTTGTAGCAGCTTGTTGTAAATTTTGGTTTTAGTTGTTTTATGTTTTTAAAGGTAGTGTAAGAGTTTGCTGTATGAGAACTGGGGATGTTGACTTGGAAGTTCCTCAGTGTGGTACACAACTTGGTTGGCCAAACACATTTCAGTTTTTTAATCTGCAACAACACTGCCCTTATAAGAGTTTACCCCGGTAAATGTGTCGTGTTACCCATGCTTTTACAATGGTTATACTGTGCATTTACCATAATTTATCATGGTTTGCATTGTTTTTTAAATATGCTTTTTTATACCTCTTTGTACTTTACAACGCTTACGTATGATGATTTGCTTTCACTATGCTTTTATTACTCGTTGCTATGATTTTACTATGGGAGACATATAAGGGTGCCGGTGCATAAACTCTGTCCCTGCTGGAGAATAGTGTTGGAGAGTAACCTGAGCAGATCCACAGTAGGCTTTATGTATGCAGGCCTCACCTGATATAGGGGAGAAAGGCCCTATGCCAACGTACCTGTATGTATACATGCAGTTACTGCTACTATTGAGAAACCCAGTTATGTGGAACCTGCTACTTGTATAAAGCCAGTAAGTGTGTTTCACTTGAAGCACACGTGGCTGTATCATGGACCTCGGACTAACCCTGCTGATGGGCCCGCTGGGGTAGCAGCACAGACTGCACCCTGTGCTGAAGAGAGGAAAGCCTAAACACCAGCAGACATTCAAAACCAGGGCACTCCACTCATGCTGCAGAATGTGCACAATGCACTGAGACATTCTCCTGCATTGTTGACTACTAGCTATCCCAGGGCGACCAACGGCCAGTGCAACCCACAGTCCCCCTATAGAAGTCAAGTCAACCCACAGTCCCCTATAGAGGTCAAGTCAACCCACAGTCCCCTATAGGGGTCAGGCCAACCCACAGTTCACTTTAGGGGTTAAACCAGTCTGCATACCTAACATTCTGAATACTTTCACCTTCATTGCTGTGCTGTTGGGTGTTTATCCTTTCAGAGCGGTCGTGATGGATACTTTCAGCTTCATTGCTGTGCTGTTGGGTGTTTATCCTTTCAGAGCGGTCGTGATGGATACTTTCAGCTTCATTGCTGTGCTGTCGGGTGTTTATCCTTTCAGAGCGGTCGTGATGGATACTTTCAGCTTCATTGCTGTGCTGTCTGGTGTTTATCCTTTCAGAGCGGTCGTGATGGATACTTTCAGCTTCATTGCTGTGCTGTCTGGTGTTTATCCTTTCAAAGCGGTCGTGATGGATACTTTCACCTTCATTGCTGTGCTGTCTGGTGTTTATCCTTTCAGAGCGGTCGTGATGGATACTTTCACCTTCATTGCTGTGCTGTCTGGTGTTTATCCTTTCAGAGCGGTCGTGATGGATACTTTCAGCTTCATTGCTGTGCTGTCTGGTGTTTATCCTTTCAGAGCGGTCGTGATGGATACTTTCAGCTTCATTGCTGTGCTTTCTGGTGTTTATCCTTTCAGAGCAGTCGTGATGGATACTTTCACCTTCATTGCTGTGCTGTCTGGTGTTTATCCTTTCAGAGCGGTCGTGATGGATACTTTCAGCTTCATTGCTGTGCTGTCTGGTGTTTATCCTTTCAGAGCGGTCGTGATTGATAACAGGGCCTGGTTATGATGGAACATGGTACCTGAAACTGCAGTTTAAGCAATTGTGCAAATCCAATACAAACTGCATGTCCTTGCAGTGGTCGTTCCTGGTAAATATTCCAGTACATTTTCATCAGAACGAATACAACAGCAGACAACCTTTATTCGGACATACCTAAAGCAGTTTTCAGTGACACTGCTCTGATTAAACTAATAAATGTAGTAACCTGTAAAGCTATTTGTAAGGCAGTGATGCACTGCAGTGAGAAGACTAGTGCTAGTATCACAGTGTGAAGAAGGGCTATGAACTACACCTATTGAAACAGCAAACATACTGTACATCCCCCACTATGGCTGTGAATTCAGAATTAGAGCTGTCAGAATGAAGAAAAGAAAACGTATGTACAGAATAGAAAGAATAAGAACTGGCAATGAATAGTTTAATAAAATTGGATGTGTTATTTGAGATGTCATGTGGTAAGCAAATGATGTGTTAGTATCATGGGGAAGTATATTAAAATGACTGATTTACAATGTGGAATAACTTGTTGTATTAAAGATACATGTAAACATGGAAGTGTGACAGATGGGTGTAAAGACAGAGATTCCTGCACATATCCCCTCATTCTGATCCTCCCAATAACTTCTGCTAAATAATGGTAATAGCAAGTTTCAGCACTATTTAATAAGCGGTTCTCCAGACATGCAAACATAAGTGTGACGTACAGATGGAGAAATGCACGGACAGACAGACCCCACATATCCCCTGAATCTGAAGGAGGCGGGGCAAAGCCCTGCCATAAATATATTATGTTTAGAACAGGGTACCCCTCCGCCCATGTGAAATTTATTATTTTGTATTTGTTTTGTTGTATTATTATTGTTGTTGTTGTTGTTGTTGTTGTTGTTGTTGTTGTTGTTGTTGTTATTGTTATGATTTATTATGTTTAAATATGACAGTGAAAAGCCATAGTTGTTATTGTTTGGCAAGGACGAGTGAGGTGCTGTCCACCATGATGTATTGTTTTTGTTTTGAAATGCCGGAGGAGCAAGAGAGAGGAGGGTAAAAATCAAAGATAATAAATAAATAAATGAAGGCTGCTGCCCAGCCTGATCATATTATTTTGTTTTGTTTACATCTTTTGTTTCGCTCTGTGAGCGAGTGTTTTTGTTTAAATATTTTATTTGTTCTTATTATTTAAATAAACGGCGCACGGCGCGTCTTTTTGCACTGCAGTACCTGCCTGTGTGTTTCTTCCTGCTGCTGGCCTGACGTCACCACTACAGCCATCCCTGCCACAAACACTCTTAACAATGTATGCTAAATAATGTTAACAATGTGTGGAAGTGAACAATGTTAGACATAGACTTGTGTCTGAAAAAATTGTATACATGATATAAAGTTGGAGAATGAGTACAACAGGTCTTTTATTTCTTCAGAATGTTCTAGCTGTCACTATCTGTAACTGCAAGTTGCTAAGAAACTAGATAAACATTTTGCTTGCATCTTCACTTTTCTTACACAATGCAAAGTACTAGCCACTGTACGGTAGAAATACAAGGTTACTATAAAAAGCTTATTAAAATGTGATTGGTACAAGTAGAATACTTGGAAAGACTTGATTGGTTGCTGCCTTATGTAGAATCATGCCTGTTTAGCTATATAAACGCTTTGTTTCTGCCTGCGAGCAGAGAACTCATGGGTTAACTAGAAGAACTTATGTTCAGTTGCCTTCTGATTGTCTCTCCCTGCAATTGCTGGAATGTTAATAAAGTGCACTGAAGAACTTTGGATCTAAGACTAAAGTGTTTATTCTTCCACAATTCATGGTGCCGTGACCCGGATGCCTAACGTCCAACTTGGACCCTCTGGTAGTGGACCGTCTCTCCTCTGATTTCCCCGGCGCCACATAATAAAGGTAAGAGACCTTTTGAAATCTCTATAAGGGAAATCAGAGAGGGGCTGCCTGCACCCAGCAGCAACAGGAACAGAGGCTAACGGCATCCTAAAAGACGGGGTTGGTCAGTGCACTTTGATTGACATGATTAAACGTTTGTATGTCGTATGAATTGAGGTTATAACTAGAGTAAGTTGATGACTGTTATTGAAATCGAGACAAGACGCCATGAAGGTATATCTTGATATACATTCAATAGCAAGTGGGCTCGGTGGAAATACAGTGGTCAACAGAGTGAGTGAACAAGGCCTTTGCTTACCCCTCCCCTCCATGGTATGAGCCACGAACTACGAAAAGGCAGGAAACTGTCACTCGTGATTTGTAGGACCCCTTAATAAATTCTTCCTTGTATGCGTGTACCCTACCACGGTATATGACCAAACATTGTTGGAGTATAACGTTGGGATGTAACTCAGTTCGTCCTCGTGAACGCTCCCTTTGTTGTCGGTAAAACACACCCTGAGTGAAAGCCCCGTGTGAATTGAGGAAATGGGAGGACAAACGTCAAAGGGTGGCGTCCCTGTCCCCCCTAAGGGAACTCCAGCTTAGTACATGTACATGAACTATGGCCAGGGATCTTGCAAGGTTTTGGAAAAATGGAATTAGTATACCAGGGATAAGGTAAAACTGCAGTTTCCAGAAAATGGTAGTTTTGATATGGACAAAATAGTGCACTTAAAGGGCGCCCAGGGGAAGTAAAACACCCCAAGCTCAATGGAGTGCATTTTTAATTGGCATGAAAAAGCTAGCAAAAAAAAAAAGAATCCCGGGTGTGAAGTCTCAAGGACTCCCAAGAGAAACTAAAAGAACAATTATAAAAACTAAAGGAATATAAAGTTAGTTCTCCCACACCGAGCGCTCCTCCCGTCTCGCTATACCCACAGATTAAAATGAAAAACGATTCAGATAGCGAGCAGGCAGAATAATTGTTAGATTGGGTACCCCCACACTATCACACCACACCTGGCTTTGCAGCTGCTTTGGCTCCGACTCAGCCTGTTTCATTGCCCACAGTTGAAGGTACTGATACTGAAGTCCCTAGTTCCTCTACTACAAAGCCACCGATAACTAGGAGCAAAGAGAAGAAAAATTCCAAACAGTAATAACTTGCTATAATCCTAATTGGGCCGACATAAATCAATTACTGCGAGCTGTATTACCTAATGAGGTACGTACCCGTCTCTTTAATGAGGCAAGGTGGCCACAAAACAACCCTACAGCTGATCTGCTTCCACAATACCGTCAAGACTTGATTGATGCGGTTTCGAGGGTATGTCCCAGAAAAACCGACTGGGCTAAAATAAATAATTGTAAGCAAAAAAAGGTGAAACACTGGCGGATTATATGGATCGTTTGCGCATAGTATTCGAACGCCATTCAGGCATTGACAACGCAGCAAACAATGCTACAGAAGCTGTTGCAGCAGCCTTTGTGCAGGGTCTGCAACCCAAAATACAAGACCAGCTCCGATCGATCGCTGTTGGCTGGCAAACAAAACCCCTTTCTGAACTAATAACTATTGCAAGTCATTGCCTCAGTTGCCAGGAAAAGAAACAGGAAAACACTGAAACTAAATTAATAGCTTTGCAAATCCAGCATTATCAGCCAAACGGGAAGGGGTCGTGGGGGATTTGGAGGAAGGGGACGGGGTGGAGGACGAGGACAAGGGCAATTTCCGTGGTCAAATTGGACACTGGAAAACGAATGCCCTAACAGACCTGGCCAGTCTTTAGATGCATTCCAAACTCAAGCTCTGCCCCCTCCCGATCCATCAACCAATGTTTATCATTAGGACAGCCTGGGGAATGGTAGCTTCATCGCTCCTTTTCTGCAATTAGACCAGTCAGGTCCCTTTGTTTCCTGTTCTATTAGTGGTAAGCTGGCTCAATGTCTTGTTGACACCGGTGCTAGCCGCTCTACTCTCAGATCTTCTGACTTTCCTCAACTTCCTCTTTCTAGTGAAACTGTAAAAGCTGTAGGCGTTTCTAATCAAATTCAAACACTCCCTGTCTCAGCTCCTCTCCCTGACTCTGTAGGACCTTTGTCTGATCAACACACCTTTTTGCTCAGTCCCTCCTCTCCTCTTAATCTGTTAGGCAGAGATCTTTTGTGCAAGCTTGGCTGTACTATTTACTGCACTCCTGATGGAGTTTTTCTCAGTGTACATTGTGAATGAACCAAAACCAGTGCACAATGCTGTCTGTTTCTATAGATTGGTCTCATCACCCTGCATACCCTCCTCTGCTACATATTTTACTGTAGTTGACCTCTGCTCTGCTTTTTTCTCTATCCCTATCCACCCCAACAGCCAGTTTCTGTTTGCTTTTACGTGTGATGGGCTCCAATACACTTGGACCCGACTCCCTGGTTCAATATGTAGATGACCTTTTACTTGCCTCTCCCTCTCTAGAAGCTTGTAAACAGGATTCTGTAATACTCCTTATTGCCTTAGCTACAAAAGGTCACAAAGCCTCAGAGGCTAAACTACAGTTGTGCCTCCCTAGAGTACGTTATTTAGGACATGATATCTCTGCAGGACAGCGCCATCTCTCGTCAGAACGAGTAAAAACTATTCTAAAGGTCCCTAAACCAAATACTATATCTCAATTTTGTACTTTTCTGGGTATGGCAGGGTATTGTCGTCAGTGGATCCTCGGGTATGCCTCTTTATTCAAACCTTTACAAGAACTCACCCGTTCCACTACTCCTGAACCCCTCCCCTGGGAAGATACTGCTGAATAAGCTTTTGTTGTAATTAAATAAGCTTTTATTAGTGTCCCTGTTTTAGGGTTGTTTGATTACTTTAAACCCTTTACATTCTATTGTTATGAAAAGAACGGGTTTGTATTAGGGATTTTATTTAAATATATGGGGATATGTATAGGTTATTAGCTTATTATAGCTTAGCTTTTGATTTTGTGGTTGTAGGTTTATTTTTTTGTTTATGTGTTGTAGTAGCGGTAGTTTTATTGTAGAATAATTTGAACATTTTGTTTTAGGGTTTTTATTTATTATAGCTGTCCCATATGCTCTTACTGTTTTATTTTTGAAAATTAAAATGCAGCATTTGTTGGCTGCTAGGTTAATTAAATATGAGATTCTATTGCTTTCTGCAGGAAACATTACACTTTCCCGCTGTCCTGTTCTCAATCCTGCCTCCCTCCTTCCTACCCCGATGATGAAGAGTCACATGACTGCCTTGCTGTCACCACCAACCTCTCTGTTCCCCGCATTGACCTGAAACACACCCCTCTCCACAACCCTACCTATGTTTTCTATGTTGACGGCTCATGTCAGAGAGATAGCAAAGGGAATCTGGTTGCTGGATATGCTGTTTGCTCACTTACCGAAGTAATTGAAAGCTGGCCTCTGTCCTCAGTACACTCTGCTCAAGTAGCTGAACTTGTTGCTTTAACACGTGCCTGTATCCTTGCTCAGGACCACTCTGTCACAATCTACTGACTCTCGCTATGCCTTTGGTGTTGTACATGATTATGGACAATTATGGAAGCAGCGTGGGTTTCTTACTTCTACTGGGACACAAATTAAGAATGGCCCTTACGTTGCATCTCTCTTAGAGGCTTTACAGCTCCCGTCTGAAATTGCTATTGTAAAATGCCTTGCTCACCAGTCTTTACAAGATGAAGTTACTAAGGGAAATGCCTTGGCAGACTCTGCTGCCAAGACAGCGGCCCTTTCCCTACCTCAGGCCACTGCTTTGCTCTCTCCTCTCCAATTACAGTCTCCTTTAGCCACCCTTCATGAATTGGCCCTCCTCCAAGATCAAGCACCAAATGCTGAAAAAGAAACATGGAGACTGGCAGGGTGCCTTTTATACCCTGATAACCTGTGGCGCTGCCCAGATGGTCGCCTAGTAGCACCACAGGTATTGCTCCCCTACCTTGAACGCTTGCACCACAGTGTGGCGCATGTGAGCAAAGGGGGGATGCTTGACTCTAATAGAAAAGATTGGTATGCTCCAAATTTCCCCGCAGTGGCTCAACAGTATTGTGATGCTTGTCCTATCTGCCAAGCATACAATGTGGGAAAATCTGTGAAAACGAAGTGAGCGGCGCATCCCCCTCCCTGGGGGCCCTTTGTAAATATCCAAATAGATTTTATACAAATGCAGAAATGTTGCTCTTATGAATATGTATTAGTAGTTGTATGTACATTTTCTGGATGAGTAGAATCTTACCCATGTGCCAAAGCAGACACTCTAACAGTAAACAAGAGACTTTTGAAGGAATTTATCCCTCGGTTTGGAATACCCCTATCTATTAATAGCGATAGAGGAATACACTTTATAGGACAAATAGTAAAAGAGATAAGCAGAGCCCTACAAATTCAGCAGAACTTCCATACACCGCACCACCCACAGTCTGCAGGAGCGGTGGAGAGACAAAATGGAATACTGAAAAACAAAATTGCAAAAATCTGTGCTGAAACTGGTCTCAAATGGCCTGATGCTCTCCCCCTTGCTCTTATGAGCATGCGATCCAGTACCAACAGGAGGGTCGGACTGAGTCCACATGAAATACTAATGGGAAGGCCCATGAGACTTCCAGCCACCCCTACCATTAACCCTCTGTTGATGGACAATACTTTAACAGATGAAACTGTTTTGCAATACTGCCAGACTTTAATGAGATGTGTCAAAGCTTTCCATTCACAGGTTCAAGAGGTGTTGCCTAGAGACTCTGGAGAACAGTGCCACGACCTTAGTCCAGGAGATTGGGTCCACGTCAAGGTACATCAGCGGAAAACTGCACTCGCTCCTAGGTGGAAAAGCCCTTATCAGGTTCTACTCACCACTCATACTGCAATAAAGTGCCAGGGCCTCCAGACTTGGATCCACGCCTCCCACTGCAAGAAGACCACTGCCCCACCAGACGAAGAGAAATAAGGAAGAGGATTTGCCACTCCATTGCCACTATGAAAAGCTAAAGGTGGTGTGTGTGCACTTATTGGCACCGAATTTTGCACATATATCCCCGATAATGAGGAACAAATACCTTACTGAACATATCAGGAAGGAAGTTACTAAATTGCACCAAACTCCTAGCTCCTGGGGAGCTTGGTTAAGTGGATTATTGGGTGACCTTGGGACCACCGTGGTGAAAGGTCTATTATTTTTCTTTCGTATTGTGATTTGCACATATTTTTGTTTCCTTCTTATTAAGTGCTGTTGTACCTGTATGGCTGGGAAAATGCAAAAGTTAGAATCCATAGGGCAGAAGGAGAGTGCCAGACTTATGTATGAGAATGATCAGGATGAAAAAAATGAAATAAGAGGTTTAATGAATATTGAAGTCTAAGCCAAGGTGACGCTAGAAGCTTCAAAGGGGGGAATGTGGAAGTGAACAATGTTAGACAGAGACTTGTGTCTGGAAAAATTGCATACATGATAGAAAGTTGGAGAATGAGTACAACAGGTCTTTTATTTCTTCAGAATGTTCTAGCTGTCACTATCTGTAACTGCAAGTTGCTAAGAAACTAGATAAACATTTTGCTTGCATCTTCACTTTTCTTACACAATGCAAAGTACCAGCCACTGTACGGTAGAAATACAAGGTTACTATAAAAAGCTTATTAAAATGTGATTGGTACAAGTAGAATACTTGGAAAGACTTGATTGGTTACTGCCTTATGTAGAATCATGCCTGTTTAGCTATATAAACGCTTTGTTTCTGCCTGCGAGCAGAGAACTCATGGGTTAACTAGAAGAACTTATGTTCAGTTGCCTTCTGATTGTCTCTCCCTGCAATTGCTGGAATGTTAATAAAGTGCACTGAAGAACTTTGGATCTAAATTTAGACTGAAGTGTTTATTCTTCCACAAATGCCAAGCTCCCTCACAGTGTAATAATCCCTTCTGCAGATATATAATAATAATGTTAACAATGCCAAGCTCCCTCACAGTGTAATAATCCCTTCTGCAGATATATAATAATAATGTTAACAATGCCAAGCTCCCTCACAGTGTAATAACCCCTTCTGCAGATATATAATAATAATGTTAACAATGCCAAGCTCCCTCACAGTGTAATAATCCCTTCTGCAGATATATAATAATAATGTTAACAATGCCAAGCTCCCTCACAGTGTAATAATCCCTTCTGCAGATATATAATAATAATGTTAACAATGCCAAGCTCCCTCACAGTGTAATAATCCCTTCTGCAGATATATAATAATAATGTTAACAATGCCAAGCTCCCTCACAGTGTAATAATCCCTTCTGCAGATATATAATAATAATGTTAACAATGCCAAGCTCCCTCACAGTGTAATAATCCCTTCTGCAGATATATAATAATAATGTTAACAATGCCAAGCTCCCTCACAGTGTAATAATCCCTTCTGCAGATATATAATAATAATGTTAACAATGCCAAGCTCCCTCACAGTGTAATAATCCCTTCTGCAGATATATAATAATAATGTTAACAATGCCAAGCTCCCTCACAGTGTAATAATCCCTTCTGCAGATATATAATAATAATGTTAACAATGCCAAGCTCCCTCACAGTGTAATAATCCCTTCTGCAGATATATAATAATAATGTTAACAATGCCAAGCTCCCTCACAGTGTAATAATCCCTTCTGCAGATATATAATAATAATGTTAACAATGCCAAGCTCCCTCACAGTGTAATAATCCCTTCTGCAGATATATAATAATAATGTTAACAATGCCAAGCTCCCTCACAGTGTAATAATCCCTTCTGCAGATATATAATAATAATGTTAACAATGCCAAGCTCCCTCACAGTGTAATAATCCCTTCTGCAGATATATAATAATAATGTTAACAATGCCAAGCTCCCTCACAGTGTAATAAGCAGTTGTCCAGATACTGCAGAAATGTAAGGTGTGACATGCACATGACCACCTCCACTATATCCCGTTGCCGGGGTAACCCCTGCAGAGCGCTAATTAGGGTAATTTCTAAATATTCTTTGGTGCACAGACGGTTGCCATATCTGGGTCATCCAGTATATATCTCGTGATAGAGCAGTTTAAATTTAGCTGGCCCCGTGACCATGCTGGTTTGGAGTGTCCAATTCCACTTGGATGTTTCGCACCTGCTGCTGCTATAAACTGCACTCTGCTTATCTGAATGGAAAGGGTTCTAACTGTAACATGCAATAAAGTCTACAAGCACAATCATCTCAAAGGGATCTTTAAAACAAAGTATAATATGTGTATGTCACGTGATCTGCTTTTTTGTCAGGAAACAGAACAGACAATGTATCAGTCAGAAAGACACAATCGTGTATTTTTATTGCTAGAGGAATTCTTCCTTCTGTTTGAATGAATTGGACATTAATATTGAAACCTGCAGCAAGACTGGGAATCCACCACTGCCTGCCTGCACTGGGTTTTCAGCCTGCGTTGATTCCCTTAAGGTAATATTATCCTTAATCTTAAACACTCATGAGAGATGCTTACTAAAGAAACATTACAACTTCACACAATCTTTTGTGTTATACAGATTCACTATGTTTTGAATATATATTTATGAAATGTTTTTTAAACAAGTGACAATTCAATGTATATTTTCTGTTATTATTTTCTGTTAGTCCAGATGCTTTTTCTCTATATCCAGTATCATGCAATGTAAATGTTGGCTTATTGAAATTCTGAAAGACTTACGCTATTGTTTATTACAATTCACATTTTAAGCCAAAACAATTTCTTCCAAAAAATGTATAAAAGCAAAACCAGGGTTTTTTATGGTATGTGTGGTTCATCTTGCATTATACTGTAGTTGAGTGATTTATTTTCTCAATTATAACATTAATTTAGTGTAAGTAATTAACAAAATAGAAGAATGCATACACTCCCTCCAACACATTGTAGAATCGACATAGATATGTGACAGCCAGGAAGTGCTTTTCCACATTTGAACCCTTCAGTGCAAGTACTTGATAAGTCCCAATTTTAGGAAACAGACAACAAACTACAAAGCTGTGAAGGCAGTTAGCAGGTCTGTCCTGGGTGGCAGGGTGACACACAGAGTGAATCTACTAGACTTTCATCTCCAGAGGTTACATACGTTTGGTAGTCTCAATATAGCAGCCAGTGGACATTAGTCAATTAGTCTGTGTTTGAGAGGCCCTGGAATGTAAGGGGAAACACGCATGGCGTCTGCCAGCTCCACTGCTTCCAGGAGCCAGTGCCATTGCCCCTCACTTTTCACTAAATGTGCCAAATATTTATTAAAAAGCTGTCAGTTGCTCTTTTTGGAAAACATAAGGGATTGTATACCTTGAGACATGAAACTTTAGTTCTAACATTAGTACCCATTCTTACAACAACGAGGGAGCACTGTATCCATTCTTACAACAACGAGGGAGCACTGTACCCATTCTTACAACAACGAGGGAGCACTGTACCCATTCTTACAATAACGAGGGAGCACTGTACCCATTCTTACAACAACGAGGGAGCACTGTACCCATTCTTACAACAACGAGGGAGCACTGTACCCATTCTTACAACAACGAGGGAGCACTGTACCCATTCTTACAACAACGAGGGAGCACTGTACCCATTCTTACAACAACGAGGGAGCACTGTACCCATTCTTACAACAACGAGGGAGCACTGTACCCATTCTTACAACAACGAGGGAGCACTGTACCCATTCTTACAAATAATATGTTAATTGTTTGTGTTCAAATCTTCTTTTGTTTCGTCTTCATTAAAAGATAGTTAAGATTGTAACAGAGTCAATAATGCCCCTGTTATATTTCACATATTTATTTGTCAGTTGTATGTTTTATTTTTATAATGAATCATTTTCTAGTAGCTTCTCCACTCAGTCCCCTTGCAATGCCTTATTGGATACCGACTCATTGAGTTATTGATAGTTTTACCCACCTGTGTGTGGCGAGTTTGCCTGCGCGTATGGAGGAGCAAGACTTTTTGACTTTTAACATTTTGGGAGAGAGCGCTAATAAAGAGTGGTTTTAAACGCTATTAAAACCAGCCCTGGTGTCCTGCCTTTTCTGCACCGGTGCTGAAACCCTGCACACAGTCGCAACATTGTTGTCAGAAGTGGAGGCGAGGCAGACACCACCAGGCTATATATATATATATATATATATATATATATATATATATATATATATATATATATATATATATATATA